>CM077158.1:58814092-59152524 GCA_039583875.1 Platanthera guangdongensis
TCTAAGTACAAGTGTCGACACTAAGGGAATGTGTCGACACTCAGCTGAAGTCTCAACATCATGAAGGTGTGTCGACACAAGGAGCTGTGTCGACACCAGCAAGAAAGCAACATAAAGACTATGTGTCGACACCAAAGAAGCAGTGTCGACACTTGACAGATTCAACACAAGAAGATGTGTCGACACAAAGGAGATGTGTCCACACATAGAAGAATTCAGCAAAAGCTAGAAGAACAAGTACTTGTGTCGACACTCAATTTCAGTGTCGACACATGCAGAAGAATCTGTGTCGAGACATACAAGGAGTTGTGTCGACACCTTGTAGACTTGTGTCGACACTTACACAACATGTGTCGACACTTGGACTATAAGTGTCGACACTTAAAGACAGAAAGTCTCGACACTTACAGACAGTTAGAGATTTTCAAGAAGTGACTGGATGATTGACAGCTGCCGTTCCAGCCGGTCTACAGCACCTGTCAGAGATATCAGAAGTCAGTTAGGACCGGACCAGCCGGTTACCATGAAGAAGGCCTATAAATAGGCACCTACAGTTTACAGAAACTGTTGTTGAAAGAAGTTATCAAAGTTTGATGATCAGATTATTGAAGTAATTATAGTGGTACAAAGAGTATCACACAAGAAGATCTAGCAGTTCAAGTGCAGATCTAAGAAGTTGGAGAGAGAGGGCTCCATCCAAGAAATCAGCCTCTGGAACTAGGCTGAGAAGAAGGATTCAGATTCATCTGGATCTTAAGTGCAGAGGTCAAGGAACAACTGCAGAGGATTCAGTCTTATTCAGTTCTACTCAAGAAGCTTTGAAGAAAGCTAAGTCAGGTGAATCCAGCTGAGTTCTTCCAAGAACTCATCAAGAATCTCTCAACTCCCCTCCTTTAATTCTGAGTTGTAGAGTTATTATTTGTAATACATTTTTAACTTGTAGGATCCATTGGATCTGAGTGATTGTAAGCCTATATTATAAAGGCTGAGGGTAGGGCTTGTTAGCCTGAGTGTAGGAGATAGAGATCTCTGAGTGTAGGCCTTGTTGGCTGGTGTAGGCCTTGGTTGGCTGAGTGTAGGCCTTGATTGGCTGAGTGTAGGCTTTGGGATAAAGCTGAGTTGTAAGGCTTTGGGCCTGAGGTGTAGGAACCAATTTGGGTTCTGAGACAGTGGAGAGTTTGGCCGAATCTAGTACACTGCTAGATAGGCGAAGGGGGAAAGTGGATGTACCCATATCTTGGGGAACCACTATAAATCACTGTGTGCTGTACTGTGCTGAATTGTTGCTGTGTATGCTGTTTTTGCTGTGATAAACTAGTTAGAATCTGTGATATAACTGTTTGCTGCCATAAAGTTAGAAAAGGATTAGGTCACCTATTCACCCCCCCCCCCCTCTAGGTGTTTAGGTACCATATCTTTCAAGTGGTATCAGAGGGAGGTTCCTCAAACAAGGACTAACAGTCTGAGGAGATCCTGTTTGGCAGATTCAGTGTAAGGCATTACACAGTTCAAGAAATCAAGAAAATCAAGAAACATGGGTTCTTATGAGAATCACAAGGAATTGGGTTCCATGAAATTACCCATATGCAGAAAGGAGATCTTTGGGATCTGGAAAGAAAGGGTAAGGCTATTTATGGAGGCCTCAGACCCTAGAATCTACATCACAGTAAAGGAAGGGCCTTATGTGCCTATGAAGATTTCAGTTTTGGATGCAAATCAGAGAACTCCAAAGGATTTCTCTGAGATGACTAAGGATGAAATTGTCCTGGCCACCATGGACAAGAGGGCACAAACATAATAGTGAGTGCCATTGATGATGCAACTTTTCAGAACTTAATTCACTGTAAACAGCAAAAGAGATGTGGGATACTCTCATTGTCTATATGGAAGGTTCTGAAGAAGTTAGGCAAGATAGGAAGTCCTTGCTAAATCAGGAGTATGAAAGCTTTAGGCAAGGAAAGGGTGATAGCATCACTGAGTGCTATAAGAAATTTTACAGAATAGTTAATGAACTCATGTCTTATGGAAGAGAGTTCAGTAACTATGAACTAAATGACAAGTTCTTAAGGTCCCTAACCAAAGATTGGGACACCAAGATCTGTGCCATAAGAGAAATGGCTAAGTTGGGGGAAATTCCTCCCCTACACTGTTTGGCAATTATTGTCATATGAGATGCAGTTGACAGTGAGAAAAGAGGAGGAGAAATCAACAAGGACTGAGCACAAAGAAAGAACTGTTGCTTTCAAGACAGAAGTTCCCAGAAAGTGCAGGAATAAGTCTTCAACTCCACCTCCAGAGGTAGTTGAATCAGAGTCTGATGAGTCTGTCAGCACAAAGTCTAAGAGCAGTGAAAGTGATGAAGACTTTGCTGCTTTCACTAGACACTTTCAGAAGTTTTTGAAAAAGAAACAGTGGAGGTCAAGGCCTTCTACATCACAAGGAAAGGAAGACTCTTATCAGAAAAAGAGGTCTTCAAAGAATGACAAGAAAAGGACAAAATCAAGCAAGGCAACTGGTTCAAAGATTGTTTGCTATTGCTGCAATAGACAGGGCCATGTTATTGCAGATTGTCCAGAGAAGAGAAAGGAATCTGGTGACAGGAAAAAGACTCACTTCAAAGGGAAGAAAGAAAAGTCTTTTGTTGCTAAGAAGGAGAAGACTCTATCAGATATCTCTTCTTCAGAGACTGAGTCTGAGGCTGAAGCCTACATAGGGCTGTTTGCTGAAGAAGAAGAGGAAGAATTCATGCAGATCTTGGAGTCAATTTATGAACAAGAAGACAGTCATTGCCAAGGGCTAATGGCTTTGACAGAAGTGCCAAAATCCTGGAGCAGCCAGGACCCAGTCAGGTACAAAGTTCAAGTTTAAATTCAGTTTCTTGTTCTAGTTCAGAATCAGATTCTTCTTCATCAAGTGATGAGAATATATCTGAGTCTGAGGAAGATATTCATCAGCTTATAGATGAATATAAGGTACTGTTGCAAGCTTACAAGAAAAGCAAGACCCTAGCCAAAAGTCAGGCAAAGGAAATTGCTGATCTTAAAGCTGCTGCAACAGATTTTGAGAAGCAATTTGATCAAAAACTGAATGAGGTAGCCAGGCTGAAACACATTACAGTGATTCAGATGGGAACTATCACCTATAAGAATGATCAAATTAAGAGACTGGAGATCAATCTTCAGAAGGAGAGAGAGAGCTTGTTGCTAGGTTTTCAAACCTAAATCAGTGCTACCTTTAATTGATGAATTTGTTCATCATAAAGGCAAGGCTGGACTGGGTTTTGTTAGACCTGCAGGGACTGAGCAGTCCAAGTATAAGTCCAAGGCAAAGCCCCAACATTCAACAAGCCTGCTGTAGTCAAGACAGCCAAGGCAGTACCTAAGCAAAGGTACAATAAGTTTGAATGTTGGTGCTGTGGCAAAGTTGGCCATTTTGCAGTGGACTGTTGGCACAATGTGAGTGCCAAAGTGAGTTCCAAACTACCTGTTGGAAAGCCAGTAGGTAGGTTTGTCAAATTGCAAACTAACAATCACCAAGGACCCAAGAATACTTTGGGTTCTAAGGTTCATTAATTTGTTTTGCAGGTGAGTCCAAGTGGCCATACCCCTACATGGTACTTGGACAGTGGATGTTCCAGACATATGACTGGAACTAGGGACTACTGAAGGACTACATTCCAATCAAAAATGGTCCTAAAGTGACCTTTGGTGGTTCTGAAAAAGGAATCATCAAAGGTTTGGTAACATTTCTTCAAACTTAGTTACCATTACTCAAGTGGCTTATGTTAAAGGGTTGAAACACAACCTAATAAGTATAAGTCAATTAAGTGATGTAGGGTATGACATCTCATTTGTTAAAAATGGTTGTCATATCAAGAGGTCAAGTGATCAAGAGATCATTTTGACAGGTTATAGGAAGAGGAATGTCTACTGCCTAGACATTATGATTGAGAACAATGGTTCTCCAGTTTGTCTTGTAGCTGATGAGACAGTCTCTCATTGTGTCAAATGGCACAAGAGGCTAGCCCATCTTAACTACAAGACTATTAGCAAACTCTTTAGCAAAGAGTTAGTGAGGAATGGTCCTCAAGTTAAGTGTGTTAAAGATGGTATTTGCTCAGCTTGTCAAAAGGGCAAGCAGACTAAATCCACCTTTAGAAGCATAGAAAACAAAGATGCTGTGAGGTGTTTGTACCTCTTGCATTTGGATCTCTTTGGTCCAATGCCAGTTCACAGCTTAGGTAGGAAGGTCTATACCCTTGTAGTTGTAGATGACTACTCAAGGTTTTCCTGGGTGTTCTTCTTAAGACAGAAATCTGAAACACCTAGTGTCTTCTACAGCTTTGTCAAGCAAATTCAGAATGAACTAATAGTACTGTGGTCAAAATTAGAAGTGACCATGGTACTGAGTTTCAGTCTGAAAGCATGACAAAACTATGTGAAGACTTTGGATATTTCAAGAATTCTCTTCACCTAGAACACCTCAGCAAAATGGCATTGCTGAGAGGAAGAATAGAACCTTGATAGAGGCTGGTAGAACCCTACTTAAGTGATACATCACTGCCAGAGTATTTCTGGGCTGAAGCAGTTAACACTGCATGCCATGTTATAAATAGGGCTACCATCACTAAAAGGCTAAACAAGACCCCCTATGAAGTTGTGAAAGGCAGGAAACCAAACCTATCCTACTTCAGGATCTTTGGTTGCAAATGCTTCATACTTAACAATGGAAGTCTTACTTAACTAAGTTTGCTGCCAAGTCCCAAGAGGGAATTTTTGTTGGGTACAGCAATAATAGTAAGGCTTATAGAGTCTACAACTTGACTACACAAGTTGTAGAAGAATCAGTGCATGTAGTTTTTGATGAGACTAAACTTATTAATAATGAGTTGTCTAGCAATGTATGCAGCCCCACAGGTTTGACAAAGAAATGGACAAGCTTACTATAGAAGAAGTGCCTGCTGCAAGACAGCAAGGAGAGGAGAGTAGCTGTTGTCCAGGGGGAGAACTACATGTGCCAATGCTGAAGAAATCCAAGGAATACAGCATGATGCAGATGCTGAAGTGGTTCAACCTGAAGTGAGGATGCCTCCAGCCCACAGGCATCTTAGAGATCATCCAGTAGAGCTGATTATTGGAGATCCAAGACAAGGAGTTCAAACCAGGAGCAGAAACAGAATGCTGCAATCTATTCCAGCTTTTGTCACAAGTTGAACCTAAGAAGTTTGAAGAAGCAATACAAGATCCACAATGGACTGAAGCAATGCAAGAAGAGCTTAATCAGTTCAAGAGGTGCAAGGTCTGGGAATTGTTCCTAAACCTAAAGACCACAATGTAATAGGAGTTAAGTGGATCTACAGGAATAAGATGGATGAACAAGGGTCATCATTAAGAATAAAGCTAGACTGGTTGCTAAAGGATATAGGCAAGAAGAAGGTATTGACTTTGATCAAACCTTTGCTCCAGTAGCCAGACTGGAAGCCATAAGAATGTTCTTGGCCTATGCAACCTATCAAGGATTCAAGGTATACCAAATGGATGTCAAGTCAGCATTCCTAAATGGTAATTTGAAAGAAGAAGTCTATGTGGAGCAGCCTTCAGGTTTGTTGATCCAACTCTACCTCATTATGTCTATAGACTTAGGAAAGCTTTATATGGGTTAAAGCAAGCCCCTAGGGCTTGGTATGAAACCCTATCTAGTTTCCTCATTGAGAACAAGTTCTCAAGGGGGAAAATAGATAAGACTCTATTCCTTAGGGAATCTAGAGGCAAAGTCATACTAGTCCAAATATATGTAGATGACATTATATTTGGGTCTACTGAAAGCAGCCTTTGCAAAAAGTTTGCAAAACTTATGCAAGGTCAGTTTGAGATGAGTAGTATGGGAGAGCTGAAGTTTTTCTTGGGTCTCCAAGTTAAACAGACTGAGAGTGGTTTGTCCATTTGTCAGTCAAAGTTCACCCTAGAACTCATAAGGAAGTATGGTATGGATTCATCCAGTACCATGAAGACTCCTATGGGGTCAAGTATCTCTTAGCAAGGATGATGCAGGGAAACCTGTAGATGAAACCTTGTATAGAGGGATAGTTGGCTCCATTATACTTGACTGCTAGTAGACCAGACATCATGTATGCTACATGTGTTTGTGCAAGGTATCAAGCCTGCCCTAAAGAGTCTCACTTGACTGCAGTCAAGAGAATTTTGAGATATCTAAAGGGCACTCCCTATCTAGGCCTCTGGTACCCTAGGAATGGAGACTTTGATCTAACAGGTTATTCAGATGCAGACTTTGCAGGATGCAAAGAGGATAGAAAGAGCACTACTGGAACCTGTCAATTCCTAGGTGGGAGACTAATTTCATGGAGCAGCAAAAGCAGACTAGTGTGGCTATCTCCACAGCTGAGTCAGAGTATGTGGCTGCAGGAAGTTGCTGTGCTCAACTTCTGTGGATTCAACATCAGCTAGAGGACTATGGATTTCAGGTAAGTAGAACTCCACTTTACTGTGATTCTACAAGTGCTATTTCAATAGCTAATAACCCTGTATCTCATAGTAGAACAAACATATTGAGATTAAATATCACTTTCTTAGAGAACATGTAGAAAGAGAAATATTTCACTTGAATATGTTAAAACAGATGAACAAGTAGCTGATATGTTTACTAAGCCACTAGAAGAAGCTAAGTTCAATAGATTCAAAATTGAACTAGGAATGATAAACTTAGAGTAAGTTTACAGATTTGAAAATGACTAAGTAAAAAGGTGTCGACACATAGACAAGTCTATGTCGACACAGAATAGTGGTGTCGACACTTCAGGAAAAAGGTGTCGACACATCTAGGAATGTGGTGTCGACACTTCAGAATGTTAGTGTCGACACATGTCAAGTAGGTGTCGACACATCCAAGTGGTGTCGACACTTAAGTTTTACTCAGAATTTTTCTAAGTAAAGTCTCGACAATGTGTCGAGTTATGTTGTGTCGACACATAACCAAGTGTCGACACATAAAATCTGTTGACTAAACTTGTGTCGACACATGTGTGTCGAGACATTATAAGTCAGTGTCGACACTTATTGCCAGTGTCGACACATTAAGCTAGCTGTCCCGCCTGTTCATCTTCAAAATCAGAAAGGTATAAATAGGGTTCTGTCTTTGTTTGTCGACACGCTTTCAAAGTTTCGAGACCAAAACTATGTGTCGACACTTCTCTTTTCTAAAGACAAATTCTCCAAACCCTAATGGCTCCTAAGCTTGAGGAGAACGTTAACGAGGGCTATGAGCTAGTGCGCGGCGCGTTCGACGACGCAGATCAAGAAATCCAGTCGGTGTAACCCTAGTCGCCAATTCTGGACTAAATACTTGGTTTCAGAACCAACAAAGATTTGGAAGAAGGAAGTTCTTGAATTCCTTAATGGAGCTGCTGTAGATGAATCTGGATACAGAATCAAATCCAGAGTTCATGGATCTAAGGTCAAGATTTCACCAAAAAGTCTGAGGAAGGTACTCCAGCTACCTAAAACACAAGATGAAGAAGAAGTAACTGCATCCAAGACCAGGGAAGCTCTTACCTGGTGTGGACTTGATCCAAAGATGAAGATAGGATCTGTCTTTAACAGGAAGGCATGAACAGTCAAGGAAAATTCATGTCTGAGATTGTGGGCAAGGTTATTCTCAGTAAGCCTGGAGGGCATGACAGGGTGTCTGCCTCTATGTTTGGAATTATGACTAGAATCATCTTCACTCTGAAAACAGACTGGTCAATAGTGTTGTTGACAAGATCAAGGAGAGCTTGAAGAAGCCCAATCTGGGCAGAATACTTAGTCTCTACCTAGCTGGTACAATACCAGAGGTAATGACAATGCTGCTGGAAGTAAGATCAACCACATGAGGAAGATGGATCAAGGATATTTTCCAGATGGGACAGGGTGTTGTCCAAGGAAATGCCAACCCCAGAGAAGCCAGTTACTGAGAAGGAGATTCCTCCAAAGAAGAAGAGAAAACAGCTGCTGTGGCACAAGAGTCCTCCAGCAGTTCAGGGAGTGAAGAACAAGTTGTTTTCACTCCTGATGATCAAGAGGAAGTGGCTGCAGAGAAGACCCCTGCTGCTGAAGATATGCTGAGATCCAGGGGGAGCTACCAGGCTAGCCCCATCCACAGGGATCAAAGCCAGGGGAGCCTCCAGTTGTAGAAGAGTCATCTACTCTGGACAGTGAGCAAGCCACCATCATCATCCAAGAGGTACTCACTGACCTAAAAACTTTAGAATATCTTATAGAAGATGCTGATTTGTCTGATGTTCCTCAGCAAACTCAGCTGACTAGTCAAGAACCAGATGTTGTTATAAAGACACATCTGCTATTCCAGTGGTTGAAAAGCAAAGAACTTCTCCAGCTCAATCACCTCAATATACAATGGAAGATTTATTTCTAAATCTAGATCAAGAAGATTTTGATATGGACAAGGATGCTGCTGCTGAAGATAAGAGTGCTGCTGCTGAGGGGGAGCAAATGACAGTTCTGAAGTAAGGCCAGAAAGTGAGAAAGCACCTGATGTGCAAGCTGACAAACCTCCAAGCCCTAAGAAAGGGTTGAAATAGCCAGCACTTCAGAATCTGAAGAAGATGAGGCTGCAAAGGCTAAGAAGAAGAAACTCTATGTCTTCAAGAGGAGAAGTCAGAGTTATAAGAAAGCCTTGCAATCTATTGCCCACAGCCTATAGTTCAACAAGCTCCAACTGTTGATTATAGTGCTTTACTGATTGCACTGCAGATAAAAATGGATGAACAAAGGAAAGCCATAGAGGCTTATGTGGATGAAGGGCACAGATCATTACAGTTTGATCTTGCCCAAGATATAAAATCTATAAGGTTTGAGATGAATCTCAACAAGAAAGAGATGACAGACTGCTTCCACAAGGGTGGGAATGCAGTGGTGTATTTGGCAACACACCAAGAGAAGATCAAAGCACAGTAGATGATATAGCATTGAAGCAAGGGTATGTACTGGAAAATCAGTTAAGAATGAATGACAATTTGACTGCTTCACACAATGCTATAGTCACTGATTGAAGAATAAGACTGCTGAACCTTCTACATCTGCTGCTGCAGTTAAGGCTGACTTTGATAAAGTATTTCAAGCTGAGATTACTGCTGTCAAGACTGCAATTCAAGATTCCCAGAAGGCCATCTCTGAACAACTCACAAAGCTCAACCTTACTTTAAAGAGGGAATCAGGTACTTGGATAGTCAGATTAGATTTCAAAAGGATGATGTCAGAGACCATATGGCCAAGAAGTCATAAAGGGGAGAGAGTATTAGTCAAAGCTAGCTCTGACCATGCCAAATGGATATCTAACTCCATCAGAGCTACACTGGGCTATCCTCCACTCTGTGATGATGATAATGTTGCTGAATCAGGGATTCAAAGTGCATATCTTGGAGGTGAGCAACCAGAGGTAGCTCAGGTCATTTATCCACCACCAGATTTTGACATGGTTCAAGCAGATGTTCACCCAATGTATAGCCCAACTGCAGGGAAGTCAAATGTTGTTCTGGAAAAGGTTGTTCAACCTATTTCTGCAGCTATGCAAGAGGCATTAGAGAAAGAAGAAGAGACAAGGTTGTCAAAGAAGAGGTTTAGGGAACAAGCAGAACAAAAGCCAGATTTTGAACAGTGGAGCCCTACCTCTAGAATATAATTTTAACTGCCTGGAAAGCTGCCAAGGACAATGCTCATGAAAGGAACAAGTGGTTCTCTGAAGCAGAATGGAGGAAACATGAAATAGACAAGAGGCCATTGTTCAATATAGAAAAAGGCTAAGATGGGAAAGCTACCTCCTACTGCAGTGGAGCCTAGCAAGTACTTCCCCAAGCCATATCACTATTTTGAGAGGCAGAAAATCAAAGCAGAAGAGCTGAAGAAGAAGGACTTAAAAGGCAAGAAGCCTGCTGATGCTGCAACTGCTGTGAAGCCACTGTCAAAGCTCAAGTCCAATCTGGCAAAGGCATTGTTATCAAAGAACCAGACCAGAAATAGATTAGGAATTGACTTGAAGATTGTTGTAATCTTTGAATGAAAAACATTTTTGTAAACCATTGAAGATGTATTAGAAAAATGTTAGAACAATATATGATAAATATATTTCATGATTGTTCTGAGAATGTGTCTATTTCTTGTTTGTTCTGCAATGTTGAATGTGTATACATGTGTGAAATATTACATGTTTATGTTTACCCTGCTGTTTATAATCTGCTTTACATCATTTTGTAATCTTTAATTATGAATGGTGTATATCATTGACTAAGGGTTATGACTTCTCCAAATAGGGGAGATTGTTGGGTACATTGGTCAAATGTACCTGATTTGAAGAAGCCTCACCCAACTCAATGATATACATCATAATGTATTTGATGTATGTTTGAGTTACTTGTGCAGGTTAAGAAATCACTGGACTGAAGCAAAAAGTTTCTAAGTCCATGTGTCGACACCCAGAGGGAAAGTGTCGACACTTAAGAAAGCTTGTGTCGACACCCAGACAAGCAGTGTCGACACTTGGAGTCATTGTGTCGACACCTGGGATGCAGAGTCGACACCAGACAGAAAGTGTCGACACTTGGAGCTGTGTCGACACTCAGTGAAGAAAAGTGCAGACAGAAAGTGTCGACACAAGGAGCTGTGTCGACACCCAGTGAAGCTGTGTCTACACCAGAAAGTGTCGACACTTGGAGCTGTGTCGACACTCAGCAAAAGTCTGCAGAGTCTAAGTACAAGTGTCGACACTCAACACAATGTGTCGACACTATGCAGAAGAGTCAGCACTTGAAGTAAGTGTCGACACTCAACACAATGTGTCGACACTCAACAGAAGAGTCAACATTTGAAGTATGTGTCGACACCCAAAACAATGTGTCGACACACAGCTGAAGACTCAACACTTGAAGAAAGTGTCGACACAAGGAGCTGTGTCGACACTTAGCAAAGAAAAGAATTATCAACAAAATATTCTAAGTACAAGTGTCGACACTATGGGAATGTGTCGACACTCAGCTGAAGTCTCAAACAAAGAAGGTGTGTCGACACAAGGAGCTGTGTCGACACTCAGCAAGATCAACATAGAAGACTATGTGTCGACACCAAGAAGCAGTGTCGACACTTGACAGATTCAACACAAGAAGATGTGTCGACACAAAGGAGATGTGTCGACACATAGAAGAATTCAGCAAAAGCTAGAAGAACAAGTACTTGTGTCGACACTCAATTTCAGTGTCGACACATGCAGAAGAATCTGTGTCGAGACATACAAGGAGTTGTGTCGACACCTTGTAGACTTGTGTCGACACTTACACAACATGTGTCGACACTTGGACTATAAGTGTCGACACTTAAAGACAGAAAGTCTCGACACTTACAGACAGTTAGAGATTTTCAAGAAGTGACTGATGATTGACAGCTGCCGTTCCAGTGGGTGTACAGCCCCCCCCCCCATTTGAATGTGTTATAAACCGAACAAAGGGGATACATGAAGGAGGGGAAAAAGGCACCGAAAAAGTTTACAGAAATTATTGAAGAATTTGTGATTTGAGTTGGTAAGTAATAAGGGTAATGTTGTAAGTGTTTTATAAGTATCAGTTAACAAGAGGATTCGTTTTCATATGGTGATATTGTAGTGTTGTTGGTTAGGGGAATTTGGCTATTATAGATTTTAAGTAGGGAGAGAGTGATTTGTTTTCAGAATCAATCTTGATAAGTGGCATTATTTTTTGAATGTAGAGCAGGGATTGAGTTTATTAGATTTTGATGAGGTGGATGGATTAGAATTTAGGGTTTTTAGCTGAATCTTGAAGATAGTTAAGAATCTATAGATGATTTTGAGATATTAATTGAAGGGTTGATGTGGGTTGTTGTTACATGTTTTAATTGGTATATGTTTATGAAATGATATAGTTTAAATACCTTTTTTTAAAATGTAGGGTGTTGCCTGAGTGTAAGATAAATCTCTGAGTGTAGGCCTTGTTGGCTAGTGTAGGCCTTCTGAGTGTAGGCCTTTGATTGGCTGAGTGTAGGCTTTGGATAAAGCTGAGTTGTAAGGCTTTGGGCCTGAGGTGTAGGAACCAATTTGGGTTCTGAGACATGCAGAGTTTGGCCGAACTAGTACACTGCTAGATAGGCGAAGGGGAAAGTGGATGTACCCATATCTTGGGGAACCACTATAAATCACTGTGTGCTGTACTGTGCTGAAATTGTTGCTGTGTATGCTGTGTTTGCTGTGATAAACTAGTTAATTGCTGTGATATAACTGATTGCTGCCATAAAGTTAGAAAAAGTTTAGGTCACCTATTCACTCCCCCCTCTAGGTGTTTAGGTACCATATCTTCATTCATTAATCTGTTTTGCATGACCAAGGGCCATCCCCATATGGTACTTACAGTGGATGTTCAGACTTATGATTGGAACAGGAATTTACTAAAGGACTACACACCAATAAAAGGATGGACCAAAAGTCACCTTGGTGGTTCTGAAAAAAAATCATCAAAGTTTTGGTAATATTTCTAGTAACCTAGTTACCATTACTCAAGGGCTTATGTTAAAGTTTGAAACACAACCTATTAGTATAAGTCAATTAAGTGATGTAGGATATGACATCTCATTTTTTTAAGGATGGTTGTCATATCAAGAGGTCAAATGATCAAGAGATCATTTTGACTGGCTATAGAAAAAGAATGTCTATTGCTTTGACATTATTGTGAGACCATGTTTCTCAAGGTCTGGTACGGGATGAGAAAGTCTCTCATTGTGTCAAATGGCACAAAGGCTAGCCCATCTAAATTACAAACAATTGGCAAACTCTTTAGTAAAGAGTTAGTGAGGAATGTCCTCTAGTTAAGTGTATTAAAGATGGTAATTTGCTCAGCTTGTCAAAAGGGCAAGCAGACTAGATCCACCTTTAGAAGCAAGAAAACAAAGATGCTGTGAGGTGCTTATACCTCTTGCATATGGATCTCTTTGGTCCAATGCCAGTCACAGCCTAGGTAGGAAGGTCTATACCTTTGTAGTTGTAGATGACTACTCAAGGTTTTCCTGGGTGTTCTTTCTAGACAGAAATCTGAAACACCCAATGTCTTCTATAACTTTGTTAAACAAATTCAAATGAACTAAATAGTACAGGTCAAATAAGAAGTGACCATGGTACTGAGTTTCAGTCTGATAGCATGACAAAACTATGTGAAGATTTTGGATATTTCAAGAGATTTCTTCACCAAGAACACCTCAGCAAAATGGGCATTGCTGAAAGGAAGAATAGAACCTTGATTGAGGCTGGTAGGACCCTATTAAATGATACAACACTACCAGAATACTTCTGGGCTGAGGCAGTGAAATACTCATGTCATGTTATTAATAGGGCTACCATAACTAAAGCCTCAACAAGACCCCCTATGAGGTTTGTGAAAGACAGGAAACCAAAATCTATCCTACTTAGGATCTTTGTTGTAAGTGCTTTATACTTAACAATGGAAAGTCTTACTTGACTAAGTTTGCTGCCAAGTCCCAGAGGGAATTTTTGTTGGTACAGCAACAACAGTAAGGCTTATAAGTTACAACTTGTCAACTCAAGTTGTAGAAGAAAAAGTACATGTAGTATTTTGATGAAACTAGCTTATTAACAATGAGTTGTCTAGTAGTGTATGCAGCTCCTCAGGTATAACAAAGAAGATGGACAAGCTTACTATAGAAGAAGTACCTACTGCAAGACAGCAAGTAGAAGACAGTGGCTATTGTCCAGGGGAGAACTACATGTACCAATTGCTGATGAAGTTCAAGGAGTACAGCATGATGAAGATGTTGAAGAAGCTCAACCTGAAGTCAGGATGCCTCCAGCCAATAGGCATCTAAGAGATCATCCAGCTGAGCAAATCATTGGTGATCCAAGACAAGGGGTACAAACAAGGAGCAGAAACCTGAATGCAGCAATCTACTCCAGTTTCCTATCCCAAGTTGAACCTAAGAAGTTTGAAGAAGCTATCAAAGACCCTCTTTGGATTGAGGCAATGCAAGAAGAACTCAATCAGTTCAAGAGGTGCAAGGTCTGGGAGCTTGTTCCTAAACCTAAAGAACACAATATAATTGGAACCAAGTGGATCTATAGGAACAAGATGGATGAACAAGGAGTCATCATTAAGAACAAAGCAAGATTGGTTGCTAAAGGATATAGGCAGGAAGAAGGTATTGATTTTGATCAAACCTTTGCTCCAGTAGCCAGACTGGAAGCCATAAGAATGTTCCTGGCCTATGCAACCTTCCAAGGATTCAAAGTTTACCAAATGGATGTCAAGTCAGCATTTCTAAATGGTAATCTTAAAGAAGAAGTCTATGTGGAACAACCCTCAGGTTTTATTGATTCAACTCTACCTAATCATGTCGATAGACTTAGGAAAGCTTTATATGGGTTAAAGCAAGCCCCTAGGGCTTGGTATGAAACCCTGTCTAGTTTCCTCATTGAGAATAAGTTCACAAGGGGGAAAATAGACAAGACTCTATTCCTTAGGGAATCTAGAGGCAAAGTTATAGTAGTCCAAATATATGTAGATGACATAATATTTGGGTCTACTGAAAGTAGCCTTTGCAAAACGTTTGCAAAACTAATGTAAGGTCAATTTGAGATGAGTAGTATGAGAGAGCTAAAGTTCTTCTTGGGTCTCCAAGTAAGACAGACTGAGAGTGGTTTATCCATATGCCAGTCCAAGTTCACCCTAGAACTCATAAGGAAGTATGGTATGGATTCATCCAGTACCATGAAGACTCCTATGGGGTCAAGTATGTCTCTTAGCAAGGATGATGTAGGGAAGCCTGTAGATGAAACCTTGTATAGAGGGATAGTTGGATCCCTATTATACTTGACAGCAAGTAGACCAGATATCATGTATGCTATATGTGTCTGTGCAAGGTATCAAGCCTGCCCTAAAGAGTCTCATTTGAGTGCAGTCAAAAGGATATTGAGATATCTAAAGGGCACTCCTTATCTAGGCCTCTGGTACCCTAGGAATGGGGATTTTGATCTAACAGGTTATTCAGATGCAGACTTTGCAGGATGCAAAGAAGATAGAAAAAGCACTACTGGAACCTGTCAATTCCTAGGTGGAAGACTGATTTCATGGAGTAGCAAAAAACAAACAAGTGTGGCTATCTCCACTGCAGAATCAGAGTATGTGGCTGCAGGAAGTTGTTGTGCTCAACTTCTGTGGATACAACATCAGCTTGAGGACTATGGATTTCAGGTAAGTAGAACTCCACTCTTCTGTGATTCTACAAGTGCTATTTCAATTGCACATAATCCTGTTTCCCATAGTATAACTAAACATATTGAGATAAAATAACATTTTCTTAGGTAGCATGTAGAGAAAGAAGATATTTTACTAGAATATGTTAAAACTGATAATCAACTAGCTGATATGTATACTAATCCCCTAGAAGAAGCTAAGTTCAATAGGTTTAAAATTGAACTATGAATGATAAACTTAGAGTAAGTTTATAGAATTGGAAATGGCTAAGTAAAAAGGTGTCGACACACAGAGATCTCTGTGTCGACACAGAAAAGTGGTTTCGACACTTCAGGGAAAAGGTGTCGACACATCTAGGAAGTTGGTGTCGACACTTCAGAATATTAGTGTCGACACATGACAAGTTGTTGTCGACACAACCAAGGTAGTGTCGACACATAGTGTTTACTCAGAATTATCTAAGTAAAGTTTCGACTATGTGTCGAGTTAAGTGGTGTCGACACATAAACAAGTGTCGACACATATAATCTGTTGACTAAACTTGTGTCGACACATAGGTGTCGAGACATTATAAGTCAGTATCGACACTTATTGCCAGTGTCGACACAATTTAAGTTGGCTGCCCGCCTTTTCATCTTCAAAATTAGAAAGGTATAAATAGGGTTTTGCCTTAGTCTGTCGACACGCTTTCAAAAGTTTCGAGACCAAAACTTGTGTGTCGACACCTCTCTTCTCTCCAGTCAAAATTCTTCAAACCCTAATGGCGCCAAAGCTTGAGGAGAACGTCAACGAAGGGTATGAACTGGTGCGCGATGCATTTGTTGATGCAGACCCGGAGATCAAGACAGTAGTAACCCTAGTTGCCGACTCAGGGTTAGAATATCTTGTTTCAGAACCTACTAAAATATGGAAGAAAGAGGTACTGGAATTCCTCAATGGAGCTAAGGTAGACGAAACTGGATTCAAGATCAAATCCAGGGTTCATGGTGAGAAGGTGAAGGTTTCACCTAAGAGCTTGAGGAAGATTCTACAGCTACCAAGAACTAAGGAAGAGGATGAAGTAACTGCTTCTAATAGAAGAGAAGCATTGACATGGTGTGGTCTAGATTCTAAAATGAAAATAGGATCTGTGTTTAACAGGAAGGGAATGAATAGTCAGGGGAAATTCCTCTCTGAAATTGTAGGCAAAGTAATCCTAAGCAAACCTGGAGGGCATGATAGGGTATCAGCCCATATGTTCAGTATTATGACACGGATCATCTTCACTTTGCAAACAGATTGGTCTGTAGTAATTCTTGAAAAGATCAAGGAAAGCTTGAAGAAGCCAATCTGGGCAGGATCATAAGTCTATACCTAGCTGGTACTATACCAGAGGTTATGAATCAAGCTGCTGGCAGCAAAATCAACCATATGAGAAAGATGGATTTGAGGATATTCTCCAGATGGGACAGGGTGTTGTCTAAGGAGATGCCAACCCCTGAGAAGATCACTTCTGAAAAGGAAACCCCACTCAAGAAGAAGAAGAAGTCTGCCCCAGTGGCTCAAGTTCCATCAAGCAGCTCTGATAGTGAAGAACAAGTGGTCTTCACACCTGATGAAGAAGACACAGGAACTGCTGTGAAGTCTCCAGCACAACAAGTAGATGCTGAAATCCAGGGGGAGCTACCTCAAGCTAGCCCCATACACAAGGATCACATCCAGGGGGAGCCACTAGTTGTGGAAGAACCCACTCCTCTTGAGAGTGAGCAAGCTACAGCCACAATTCTAGAGGTAATTACTGAGCTTAATGCTTTGGTTTTTCCTATAGAAGATACCGATTTGTCTGATGTTTATCAGCAACCACAGACTGCTAGTCAAGTCCCAGATGTTGTCATGGAAGACACATCTGCTGCAACTCAGTTTGTATCTGATCCAGTGGTAGATGAGCCCAGAATTTCTCCAGCTCATTCTCCACAAGAGTATACCATGGAAGATTTATTTCTAAATCTGGATCAAGCAGATTTTGACAAGGAAACTGCTGCTGCTGAGGGGGAGAATGCTCCTATTGAGGGGGAGCAAGTGCCAATTGTTGAAAAGCCTGCAAGGACAAAACCTGAAAAGCCCCAAGCTGTTGAAGAGCTACCTAAGGAGAGGGTAGAGATAGCTAGCTCCTCAGCATCTGAAGATGAGTAGGCTAGAAGAGCTAAGAAATAGAAGTTTCAGGTCTTCAAAAGAAGGAGCCAAAATTATAAGAGGGCCTTACAAACTGTTGCTCCACAGCCTGTATTACAGCCAGCTCCAACTGTTGATTATAGTGCACTGATGGTTGCAATGCAAATTAAACTGGATGAGCACAGGCAGGCAATTGAGAAGTATGTGGATGAAGGGCAGAAATCATTGTAATTTGATCTGGCCCAGGATATCAAGTCAATAAGATTTGAGATGAATCTTAATAAGAAAGAGATGACTGACTGCTTCCACAAGGGTGGGAATGCAGTAGTCTATCTTGCTACACATCAGGAAAAGATAAAGGCTCAAGTAGATGACATAGCACAGAAGCAGGGTATGTTCTAGAGAACCAAATAAGAATGAATGACAATTTGACACAATCTCACAATGCTATTGTCACAAAAATGAAGAACATTGCTGCTGGCCTAACAACTTCTACTGCTACTACTATGACAGCTTTTGATAAAGCACTGCAAGAGAGCTTAACTGATATTACAACTGGTATTCAAGACTCTCAGAAGCTGATCTCTGAAAAACTCCAAAGGTTAAGACCTTTATACAGGGATGGAGTTAATTATCTCAATGCCCAAATCAGATTTCAAAAAGATGACATAAGGGATCACATAGAAAGAGAAGTCATAAAGGGGGAGAGGGTCTTAGTCAAAGCTGGCTCTGACCATGCAAAATGGGTTTCTAATTCCATCAGAGCCACTCTTGGTTATCCTCCTCTCTGTGATGATGATAATGTAGCATAATCTGGAATTAACCCTGTCTATCTTGGAGGTGAGCAACCAGAAGTAGCTCAAGTGATCTATCCTCCACCAGATTTTGACATGATCCATGCTGACATACAGTCCATGTATAGCCCACCTGGGGGTAAGGACAATGTCATAATAGAGAAAGTTGTTCAGCCTGTCTCTGAAGCTTTATAGGAAGCCATCTTAAAGGAGCAAGCTGAAGAAGAAACCAGATTATCAAAGAAGAGGTTCAGGGAGCAAGCTGAACAAAGACCTGACTTTGAGCAGTAGAGCCCCACCTCTAGGAACATTATTTTGACTGCCTGGAAAGATGCCAAAGATAATGTGCATGACAGGAACAAATGGTTTTCTGAGGCTGAATGGAGAAAGCATGAGACTAGGCAGGAGGCTATAGTCCAATACAGGAGAAAGGCCAAGATGGGAAAGCTACCTCCTACTGCTCAAAAGCCTAGCAAGTACTTTCCCAAGCCTTATCATTATTTTGAAAGGCAAAAGATTAAAGCAGAAGAACTTAAGAAGAAAGATCTGAAAGGCAAGAAGCCTGCTGATGCTGAAGTTACTGAAACTCCTGTTCAAGCAAAAGTACAAGCTGGCAAAGGAATAGTGATCAAGGAGCCTGAACAGAAATAGAATTAGAATTTTCTTAAGTTTACTATGTAATCTTTTGATGATAACCATTCTGTAAACTTTTGAAATATGTGTATGACAAAGTATTGAAACAATGTGTTGTGTAATAAATTTGCTATGTGTTAAATTTATTTCATAATTGTTCTGTGATGCAATCTATGTGTACATGTTTATTTCATACATGTTTATGTTTGCCCTGCTATATATAATCCTGCTTTACATCATTTTGTAATTTTATTATGAATGGTGTATATCATTGACTAAAGGTTATGACTTCTCCAAATAGGGGGAGATTGTTGGGTACATTGGTCTAAATGTACCTGATTTGAAGAAGCCTCACCCAACTCAATGATATACATCAAAATGTATTTGATGTGTTTTGAGTTTACTTGTGCAGGCTAAGTATTTGCAGGAAAGAAGAAAAAGTTTCTAAGTCCATGTGTCGACACCCAGAGGGAAAGTGTCGACACTTAAGAAGACTTGTGTCGACACTTAGGCAAGCAGTGTTGACACTTGGAGTCATTGTGTCGACACCAGGGATGCTGAGTTGACACCAGACAGAAAGTGTCGACACAAGGAGCTGTGTCGACACTCAGTGAAGAAAAGACAGTGAAGCTGTGTCGACACTTAGCAGTTGTGTCGACACCCAGAAAAACTGTGTCTACATCAGAAAGTGTCGACACTTGGAGGCTGTGTCGACACTCAGCAAAAGTCTATAGAGACTAAGTACAAGTGTCGACACCCAGAACAATGTGTCGACACTCATCAGAAGAGTCAACACTTGAAGTAAGTGTCGACACCCAGAACAATGTGTCGACACTCAGCTGAAGACTCAACAATTGAAGAAAGTGTCGACACAAGGAGCTTTGTCGACACTTAGTAAAGATCAGCAAAGTTCATCAAAAATATTCTAAGTACAAGTGTCGACACTAAGGGAATGTGTCGACACACAGCCAGAGTCTCGACAGAAGAAGACATGTGTCGACACAAGGAGCTGTGTCGACACTCAACAAGTATCAACGCTGAAGACATGTGTCGACACCAAGAAGCAGTGTCAACACTTGACGAATACAACACATGAAGATGTGTCGACACAAAGGAGATGTGTCGACACTTAGAAGAATTCAGCAAGATACTGAAGTGCAAGTACTTGTGTCGACACTCAATTTCAGTGTCGACACATGAAGAAGGAGTAGTGTCGAGATACAAAATCTACAACACAAGAAGATGTGTCGACACCTTGTAGACTAGTGTCGACACTTAGACAACTTGTGTCGACACTTGGTCTATAAGTGTCGACACTTAAAGACAGAAAGTCTCGACACTTAAAGACAGTTACAGAATTTTCAAGAAATGACTGGATGACTTGACAGCTGCCATTCCAGCTGGTCTACTGCACCTGTCAGAGTTGTCAGAATTCAGTTATGAACCGGACCAGCCGGTTACCATGAAGAAGGCCTATAAATAGGCTTATACAGTCTACAGAAATGGGTGTTGTTGAAGAGGAAAAAGTTCAGATCAAGTGATTGTCTAAAGGAGATCTAGTTATCAAGTGAAGATCTAAGAAGTTGGAGAGAGAGAGCTCCATCCAAGAAATCAGCCGTTGGAACTAGGCTGAGAAGGAGGGTTCAGATTTATTCTGGATCTTAAGTAGTAGAGATCAAGGATCAACTGCAGAAGGAGTCAATCTTATTGAGTTCTACTTTCAAGAAGCTTTGAAGAAAGCTAAGTCAGATTGATTTCAGCTGAGTTCTTCCAAGAACTCATCAAGAAACTCACAACTCATCTCTCTCTTTTCTCTGAGTTGTTGAGTCACAATTATTGTATTCTTTTTTTTATCTTGTAGGATCCTTTGGATCTGAGTCTTGTAAGCCTGAAATTATAAAGGCTGAGTGTAGGGCTTGAGAGCCTGAGTGTAGGAGATTGAAATCTCTAAGTGTAGGCCTTTGTGGCTGAGTGTAGGCTTTGTGAAGAAGCTGAGTTGTAAGGCCTTGGGCCTGAGGTGTAGGAACCAGTTTTGGGTTCTGAGATAGTGGAGGAGTTTGGCCGAATCTAGTACACTGCTAGATAGGCGAAGGGGGAAAGTGGATGTACCCAAACCTTGGGGAACCACTATAAAACTGTGTGTCTTCTGTGTGCTGTGGTTTGCTGTGAATGCTGTGTGATTGCTGTGAAATAGTAGATATAAATCTGTTTTAAATACTAATTGCTGCCATAAAAAGTTAAAAAGAATTTGGTCACCTATTCACCCCCCCCCCCCTCTAGGTGTTTAGGTACTATATCTTTCAAAACAAATCACATGGAGTCTTCTCCGGCCATTTATGCAATGCAACATCACCGATCCAGACCAACTTGTCCGGGTAGGCTTCACACATCATGTCTATATCCGTTCTCGGTTACGGACTCTACATGTACACAACGGGGACTATTCATGTCTACCCGAAGGAACGCCTCAAAATCACCGCAAACTCGCGAGAGCGAGCTTCCCTATGCAAAAGAAGTAGAGCTTCACATGCTCAAGTAGAGAATCGTTACCCTAGAGTTCTTCCTTGGCACCATGGAAATGTAAGCTTATTAAAAGCACCGCACTCTCCTTGC
Source organism: Platanthera guangdongensis (assembly GCA_039583875.1). Classification (NCBI taxonomy): domain Eukaryota; kingdom Viridiplantae; phylum Streptophyta; class Magnoliopsida; order Asparagales; family Orchidaceae; genus Platanthera; species Platanthera guangdongensis. The sequence goes on from CM077158.1 coordinate 58,835,558, forward strand.
CTCTGTAGATCCGAAGTCGGTTCACGATTTGGAGCTCCGAAGCTCCGTCGGTGACCGGATCTAGGCTTCTTCTTCCTCCTTTGCTATCCCCTCTCTCTAGACTTAGAAAGAGAACCACTCAAGTGAAATGAGGGTTTCAAAGGCCCAATCCTGGGTATATCCCAGTAGGAACAACCCCCAACCGTCGGATCCCAATCTAAGGAAACGAACGGCTACGATCCGTAGCTGAAAAGTAAAACCTGGGCCGAACACGGCCTGCGACACGCCCATGTCCAGGGTCGTGTCCCTCATTCGCTGTCAAAATCAATGCGTTACGAAAATTACACGGGTCCCGACACGCCCGTGTTTAATCTGACACGCCCGTGTTCCAACTGACACGACCGTGTGGTTGGTCGTGTGCCCCCATCGACACAGCCCCGAAAACAACCAGAGACTCACACGGGTCTTGGACACGCCCGTGTCCTATTTGACACTCCCGTGTCAAACCCGAACACGCCTGGGCCCCAGGCTGTGTTCACTGACTCGACATTTAGTTGAGCGAAGTTCGTCGACTACCTGACACGGCCTTGGACACTCCGCTTTCACCAAGGCGCAAGTTTGACACTTCACCACGTAGAGCGCCACATCCTTTTTCAGCCCTGGCCACCAGAACAATTTCTTAACATCGCGGTACATCTTCGTGCTCCCCTGGTGAATTGAGTACTTGGTATGATGCGCCTCGTACAACAATTCCACCCGCAAATTGCCCACGCTTGGGACGCACAGACGACCGTCTTTCCAAAGTAATCCGTCCTCCACAACGAATTGGGAATTCGACCCATCCAGAGCCTCTATCATGAGTTGCTTCATGTGGACATCCATATCCAACGCCTGCCGAATCCGATCAGCCAGGTCATATTGGATTTCAGTCCATTTCAATACTGCTTCAGCACTTGATTGCTTAACAACACAAAAGATCTCCAACACCTCCAACTCCCGAACCAACAGCTCGTCATGGACCGACAGCCAATTGGCTTGGGCTGGAGCCCGGCGACTCAACGCGTCCGCCACCTCATTGCCCTTACCAGGCACGTAATGGATCTTGAATGTATAGTCCCCCAGGAACTCCATCCATCTACGTTGTCTCATGTTCAGATCTTTTTGATCAATCAAATATTTTAGGCTATTGTGATCGGTATAGATATCAATCTTCGCACCATACAAATAATGTCTCCACAGCTTCAAGGAAAAAATCACGACCGCTAACTCCAAGTCATGGAACGGATAGTTCCTCTCGTGCACCTTCAGCTGTCTCGAGCTATATGCTATGACGCTTCCATGCTGTAACAGCACACAACCCAAACCACTGCCCGAAGCATCGCTTTAAATCTCATAACCTTCGGTCCCACTCAGCGAACTCAACACATGCGCCGTGGTCAACCGACATTTCAACTCCTTAAAAGCTCGTGCGCACTCCGGCATCCAAACGAACTTCTGCTCCTTCCTCGACAAAGTAGTGAGAGGTAACGCTATCCGTGAGAAGTTCTCTACGAAGCGCCTATAATAACTGGCAAGCCCCAGAAAGCTCCGGACTTCCGCTACCGTAGAAAGCTCAGGCCACTCTCGTATAACAACAATCTTCGCCGGATCCACTACAATACCTTCCCCCTCACTATATGACCGAGGAACGCCACTGAGGACAACCAAAACTCGTACTTCGAGTACTTGGCGTACAATTGATTCCTCCTTAGCGTATCCAAAACCAAATGAAGATGCCTGAAGTGATCTTCCTCACTCTGCGAGTACACCAAAATATCGTCGATGAAGATGATCACAAAATGGTCCAAGTACTCCCTGAAGGTCCTGTTCATCAAATCCATGAGCACTGACGGCACATTCATCAGCCCAAACGGCATGACCGTAAACTCGTAATGCTTGTATCACGTACTAAAAGCTATTTTGGGGATATCACTCTCCCTTACCCTCAGCTGATAATATCTAGACTTGAGATCCAACTTTGAGTACACCGTCGACCCGACCACTGATCAACCAGTTCATCAATCCTCGGGATCGGGTACTTGTTCTTCTCCGAAGGCTTGTCCAGCTCTCGATAATCAATACAAAGTCTTAAGCTTCCTTCCTTCTTCTTCACAAAAGGACCGATGAGCTCCAAGGCGACGAACTTGGACGCATATAACTTTGCTCCAGCAACTCTTGAAGTTACACCTTAAGCTCCTCCATCTTCTTAGGCGCTAACCGATACGAAGAGTGTATGATCGGTTTGGCATCACACCAAACCGCCTTAACCAACTGAAGAGCAGACACCAATGTCATGCTCGACCCCTTTGAAGCCCACAAATGTCGTCTCACGAACAGTTCCCAACTTGACTTTCTTGCGATTTCGATCAATATATGCTTGCTGCTCCGAATGCCAGTCCATACCAAAGATTACGTCGAGCTCCCCTAACAGTAGTGACGATGCTTATAAGTCAAAGTCTTGACTCCCTATCTGCACCTAAACGCAGCATATTCTACTCGCGTGCAATGAGCATTATTAGACAACAACGCATTCAATTTGTCTTTTTCCATCGAAGGAGGTACTCCGACACGCAATACAAATCCTTTGGTCAAAAGGGAATGCGAAGCTCCCTAAGTGAACGGTGCTCTCACTGAATTAATTGAAAATCATAACAAAGCTTAGCACAAAGAGTTCTAAGTTAACATGCACAAGGGCAACAAGTATTTAAAGTGAAACTACTATAACTTTAAGTCGTACCTATCATCACGACAGTGTGCTTCTTCTCGGACTTGGGACGTCCGTTCCAGCAGTCTCGGTCAAAGTGCCCCGACTTTCCGCAATTAAAGCATGCGCACGGGGTTCGACATGTAGTCGTCCCAGAAGCACCAGAAGAAGGAGCTGGACCCGAAGTCCTAGCCTTCTTATACCACCTACGGTACGCAGACTTTGAGGAGTTCGGCATTTTGAACTCCGTCCTCCGCATATCCAAGTCTTTTCTTCCTTGGATTCGATTCAGATCTCTGGCACTTTGTACTATACCTACTCCTGACATAGCTTTCTTTAACTTCTGAGCATCATTCTGACAGTCTCGGGCAAAGTGCCCTTCCTTGCCACACTTAAAACAACCATATGGAGCTTGACCAGTAGACATTTTAGACTTCTTGTTCCTCCTCCTTCGGTATGCAGACTTTACAGAATCTGGAGAGTCTAGTACACTGAACTCCGACGTCCGATTGACTTTTGACAAATCTACTTCCAAAGATCTAGACGATTCCACCGAGGCTCGGAATCCCAATAATTTTGGTCCTAGCAGCAAAACTCATAATTCGCCGCGCAGGCCATTATAAAACGGATTGACCATCGACTGCTTGCTCTCCACTTCAAAGCCCGGGTAGCGTCTTATCATCAGAAATGCTTGCAAATATTCCTCAACTGAGTGCGTACTGTAACAACCCCATCCGTTCATATGGTATATACTAGAAGGTCCGGCAGGGGCCCCACAACATATATCATAAAACAGGAACTAAGCAAAGCATACAAGGTATTATGCTATTCAGTCGACAGTTTGGCAAAATTATATGTTGACCGGATTATGCTGCTTCACGGTGTTCCTCGGAGCATTGTAAGTGATCGAGATGGGCGATTCACGTCAAATGATTTGAGGCTAGTTCACCGACTATTGGGCATGAAATTGACATTCAGTACGGCCTTTCATCCCCAAACGGATGGCCAAACTGAACGTACCAACAGAACGATGGAGGACATGCTCCGGATGTGCGCCCTCGACTTCGGAAAGAGATGGGAATATCATCTCTACATGGTGGAGTTTGCTTATAATAACAGCTACCAGGAGAGCATTGGGATGACACCATATGAAGCGCTATATGGAAGGAAGTGTCGTACTCCCTTGGCTTGGGTAGAAGCGGGCGAAGCTCGAGTTTATAATCAAAATGAAGTAGATGAAGCAAATTCAACCATTCATGCTATTCGAGAGAAGCTACTCATTGCTCAAGATCGTCACGCGAAGTACTACAATGCCAAGCACCGGAACGTGGAGTTCGCAGTTGGCGATTGGGTCTACTTGAAGATCAAGCCCTTCAAAGGTGTCTCCTGGATTCGAAATTTGAAAAAGTTGAGTCCAAGATATTTGGGTCCATTTGTAGTGGTTGAGCGAGTCGGAGAAGCGGCATATCGACTAGCTCTTTCGGCAGACTTTGGTGGATTACATGATGTGTTTCACATCTCGGTGCTTCGGAAGGCCGTTAAAGATCCAACTCAAGTGATCACGGATGATCGTGTGCCGGTGGAGTATGGGCTAACAATGAGAGTTAGACCCATTCATATCAAGGATCGAGTCGATAAATAGTTGCGGAATAAGACCGGTCGGAATGGTTAAAGTCCGGTGGGACAACTACGGCCGTGAGGAACTTATATGGGAGCGAGAGCAAACCATGCGAGTGGATTTCCCGAGTTGTTTCTGTAATGGGTGAGGAGTGAACAATATGTTGTTGTAACATGAGAATTTTAATGTTATAACCTTTTGGTTACTGGTTGCCAACCTCTATACGAATTTCGAGGACGAAATTTCTTGTTGGAGGGGAGGGTTGTAATAGCCCAATTTTTCAGCAGGCAAAATTTTGGGTGACATGGCCTGGGACACGGGCGTGTCCCAGGGCGTGTCCTTCTCGGGTGTGGAGTCGTGCCGAGATCGACGAAAGTCGTTCGACGAAAAGTGTTTGGGTGGTCACTGTCACAACCCGCATTTCCTCAACGAGTACCTCGTATCAGAGCAAGAGGAACTACGGGTTATGATGCCACATCGTGCAGGGGATAACTGCACACGCTCAGGCAACCCTTGACGCTTACTTTATGAGTTGAAATTCAACAGTTAAATGCAAGAAAACCTTTGGATTTAATGGCCGTATCCCTCGGCCTTAGGTATCAAAACTGTATTTGTACGCGGCGGAAATACTTTGTTTATTTATGACGATCTCCTATATGCAGTCTATAGTGATACTACTATAAGAAATCATCTTTGTTTATGTCATTTGGACGTGTTTGGTAACCAAAACATGTTATGCATGGATACAATAATAGGTTTGTTTATCTTAAAAATACCGAATGCAACCTACCATAAATTCTTCCCAAGAGCAAGAAGACATCATCTCATCCAAATGAGTCACATTAGCAGGCTAGTATTCATATATCACAAGTAAAGTAAGCCACCATTGGGCGCCAACAAGCTGACACGAACCCATTGGGGCACATGTATGTCTGTACAACAAAGAAAAGAACTACCTCGCTCAGTAAGCTCGGCTAGCTCCCAAGAAACTCGATCCAAGCACTAGCCGCTCAACCGGCTACAACCTGCACCTGAGGCATTCAAGAAAGAACACCTCAGCAATCATCAAAGCTACACAATATAGTAGGAAGTTCAGAAAATATGATGAAGGGGCTTACCGACCCCGTAGCAATGTTTCATGTAAGTAAAGTGAGTGAACAAAACAAGTGGAAAACGCACCAAAACACATGCCAAACGCACCAAGTGCGTACATGTTTCATCAAGTCCTGCTCAACCCGCAGGAGCAAAAGGTAAAACACATGCCCATTCCATCATCCTTCGTACAAGAAACAACTATACGAGTTAAACATAAGTAGCGGTTAAATGCGATTCAGCAAGGGTATTTTGGTGGCAGCCCTAAAGTGGAACACACCAATAAAAGCTAGCCCAAATCGGGGCCAAAATTGGTGCTCTACACCACAAATCCAAACCCGGTGGCCACAAAGGCGTAAACCACACCACCCCTTACCGAACCCTCACACAAACGCTTCTGCCATGGTTCACCATTCGCCTCACAAAACTCACCATAAACGAACCTAACCTTAACACTACAAGCAAATCTCACCATAACCCAAGTACACACATGCCCTTCCTTCATCCTCACACATGACTACAAATGGCCAAAGTTATGTCAAACTTGATAGAGTTTGATTAACTTAATTACATACCAAGAAAGAATTACATGCTTTTGATATGAACAAGAAAGAAGCACATAAATTAGAACGGCTACATGAATCACATGAACAAGATAAACTACATGAATCATCCTAAACAATCATGGAGCATAGGGAAAGTCAAAAGCATCATAAGGCTAGTGAGGGATAACACAAAACAAGAAGAACAAGCTAGGAAAATTGAAAGAGAAAAACTAGCTATTTTGCACAATCAAAGACAAGAACGAAGATTGGCAAGGGTGAAGAACACCGCTTGCCTGAACCGAGACAATGCCGCGACGGCTGCTCCTCCCTTTCCTTGCCTTGCTTTAGCCCTTGCTCCCTTGAGTTCCTTTTGGAATGAGGAAGAAGATGAAGAGAAGGTGAAATGAGGAGGAGAAACTCTGTTTCGGCCTTATTTTCTCCAGAACAGAGCTGGACCGTTAGATGCAGAACCAAGGAAATGAACGGCACAAAAAAACTGGAAAAAGTCGATTTTCGGGCCGGTCACGCCCTGTGTCACGCCCGTGACGCAGGGCATGTACCTTAAGCGGCGCAGAAAGTCGGCAAATTCAAGTTTATCCACATGGTACACGGCCGGGTACACGCCCGTGACGGGTCGGTCACGCCCGTGACCTAGGGCGTGTAACCCGTATCTCGACACCTTGTCGACCAAAAGTGTCGACACTCGACACAGCTTGACACGCCCTGTGACACGCCCATGTCACAGGCCGTGTCCCCTCTCTCGACACCCGACACTCGACACTCGACACTCGACACTCGACACTCGAAACTGCGGGACACGGCCCGTGACACGCCCGTGTCACGGGGCGTGTACCCCATTCGTCGAGCTCAACTCGACACAAGAAAAATTCGTCGAGTCAAGGAGGTCACGCCCAGGTCACGCCCAGACACGCCCGTGTCGGGGGGCGTGTCGCGCACAAAAACGACTATTTTCCCCTGTTTTGAAAAATGTTTCTGTGTCGTCCTAGACCATTTTTGCCTTAAGAACTTTTTACCTTTTTTTTAGCAACTCGTTTTGAGCAACATTACCCGGGCGCGAAAAAGTGCAAACATTCCCTAAGAGGCCTCACCAAGTCCCCAATTTGGACTCCGGTTTGCTGGGGAATCGTGCAACTCGGCTACCAAAACAGCCACTCGCAAGCTCGCGGGAATAACCATGCTCGAACAACGGTCAAAGCCAACGTAACGCCCATCAAGCGTACGCACTCAAACAAATCCGGGGTGTTACAATCACTCCCCATAACAAAAAGTTTCGCCTCGAAACTTTTTAATCATTTTGATCTCAATCAAATAAGGTAACAAACCAAAAGCAGCAATGCAACAAAAACACCAATTCACATACCAGCTTAGTTACGGGAACAAATGAGGGTGAGCTGCCCTCATCGTTTACTCGAGCTCCCACGTCGCGCTTTCCACATTCTGATTTTTCCATAGCACCTTGACCATAGGAATCTTCTTTTTCCGCAACACGCGATCTTGGGAGTCAAATATCCGGATGGGCATCTCCACATAAGAAAGGTTTGGCGCCAATTGCGGCGCAAAATCCAAAACTCGCTGATCCTTCTGCACACATTTGCGAAGTTGGCTAACATGAAATACGTCGTGAACACCAGGAAAGTTCACGGGTAATTCTACTTTGTAAGCGGATGCACCAACTCGCGCAAGAATCTTGAAGGGACCCACAAATCTTGGGTCTAATTTGCGCTCTTTTCCAAACCTTTTAATCCCAACCATTGGGGAGACTTTCAAGAAAACGGAATCCCCCACCGCAAACTCTAATTCCGACCTTCGTCGGTTGGCGTACTTTTCATATCGCTCTTGGGCGATTCAGAGCTTCTCCCGAATAAGTCGTACGGCAACATCCATGTCCTCGAGCACCTCTGGGCCCAACAAAGGCCGCTCGCCAACCTCAGCCCAAAAGAGGGGAGTCCGACATCGACGCCCATATAAAGCTTCGAACGGAGCCATTTGCAAGCTTTCTTGATAACTGTTATTATATGTGAATTCCATAAGCCGCAAACGTTTATCCCATGCTCCGCCATACTCAAGAATGTAGCATCGAATCATATCTTCCACAATTTGATTTACTCGTTTCGTTTGGCCATTCGTATGAGGGTGGTAAGCAGTGGAATACCGTAAATCCGTCCCCAAACCCTCTTGTAGACTCTTCCAGAAACGAGAAGTAAATCGGGAATCCCTGTCTGATATGATATTGACTGGCACACCATGCAGTCGGATGATCTCGTTCAAATAGAGCTCCGCTATTGTCTTCATCGGGTAGTTGACCTTAAATGGTATGAAATGAGCGCACTTGGTCAATCTATCCACAATCACCCACACGGAGTCATGTCTTCGTGGAGATCTTGGTAGGCCTGTAATAAAATCCATTGAGATTCTTTCCCACTTCCATGTTGGAATCTCCAATGGTGTCAACTTGCCACCAGGCCTCCCATGATCAGCTTTTACCCTCTTGCAGGTATGACATTCAGATACAAATTGCGCTATATCTCTTTTCATTCCATACCACCAGATAATTTGTTTCAAATCACGGTACATTTTTGTTGAGCATGGATGGTAGGCCATACTTGAGCCATGTGCTTCCCGGCACACCATCTCGCGAATGTCTCCAACTGCGGGAATACAAAATCGACCACGATACTTTAACGTGCCCCCCTCATCAATAGAAAAATCCAGTAATTCACGCTTTTCTGTTCGAAGAAACAAATGTAAAAGATCAGGATCATCCTTTTGATGTTGTCTTACAAGCACCAGTCATGAAGGTTCTTCTACCATCGAATGACTTTGCGGGTCATACTTGCCCACGGAAATATCCATCAATAGAAATTCCTCCACAAGACGGTCGACTGAAAGATGAAATAATTTCCCCGTCTTCCGACTCAATGCATCGGCCACAACATTCGCTTTCCCCGGATGATACTGAATGTCCACATCATAATCAGCTGTATATTCAAGCCATCGCCGTTGGCGCGGATTCAGTTCCTTTTGCGTGAAGACGTACTTTAAACTTTTATGATCCGTAAAGATTTTACACTGCGCACCATAAAGTAAGTGTCTCCACAACTTCAACGCAAATATCACCGCTACGAACTCCAAATCATGCATTGGGTAGTTCTTTTCATGACTTTTCAACTGTCGAGACCCATACACAATCACCTTTTTGTCCTGCATTAATACACATCCAAGTCCAACGTGCGACGCATCCACAAAAACGTCATAATCTATCCCTTCTGTCGGCAAGATCAACACTGGAGCGGTACATAACCTGTTCTTGAGTTCAAGGAATGAGGCCTCACACTTGTCATTCCACTCAAACGCCACATTATTCTGGGTTAAGCGAGTCAAAGGTGCAGCCAACGTAGCAAAACCTTCGACAAATCTGCGATAATAGCCGGCCAATCCCAAGAAACTTCGAATCTCCTTGGGTGTCTCCGGTCTTCTCCACTCCATGACTGCAACAATCTTTTCGGGATCCACGGAAATGCCATGGTGATTAATGACATGACCCAAAAAAGGCAACTTGAGGCAACCAAAACTCGCATTTGCTTAGCTTGGCGAATAACCGTTGGTCTCGCAAAGTGGCCAATACCAATCGCAGATGTTGTTCATGCTCCTCAGCACTGCGGGAGTAGACAAGCACGTCATCAATAAAAACCACCACAAACTTATCCAAGTAGTCTTTGAACACCCTATTCATCATATTCATGAAGGCTGATGGTGCGTTGGTCAAACCAAACGACATCACCAGAAATTCAAAATGACCATGTCGTGATCGAAATGCAGTCCGCGGAATATCAGACTCCCGGACCTTGAGCTGATGATAGCCCGAGCGGAGATCAATCTTCGAAAATTCGGAACTGCCACGCAGTTGATCAAACAAATCATCGATTCTTGGCAGTGGGTACTTGTTTTTAATCGTCACCTTGTTCAACTGCCGGTAATCGATGCAAAGCCGCATCGACCCATCTTTCTTCTTCACAAATAACACCGGTGCACCCCAAGGTGATGAACTCGGCCTGATAAACCCTTTTGCCAATAAGTCATCCAGCTGGATACACAACTCTGATAGCTCACGCGGGGCCATTCTGTACGGCGCTTTCGCAATAGGCCGCGTACCCGGTTCCAAATCAATAACGAACTCGACATCACGATCAGGGGGAAGACCAGGAAGATCAGTAGGAAAAACATCTGGGAATTCACGCACAACCTTAATCTCCTCCAAACGGGGCAAAACAGCACTAGTCCCCACAACTGAGATTAGACAAGCAAAACAGTCGGAAACAAACAACGTCTGAACACATACTGCCGAGATCCCTGGAGTATCCTGGCATGAATCACCATAAACACTTCCCGGCTGACCATTGTCCTTGATAAAATCCAAGCGCTTCCCTTTGCACTGGATGACGGCGTCATAGCGGGATAACCAGTCCATGCCCAGAATGACATCAAAATCCTCCAAATCGATCACCTTGAAATCAGCCTTTGCTAAGAAATCGCCCAACAAAATGGGACAATCAAGAAGACCCCAGTCTGCCACCACAGAAGCACCGGAAGGGAACTTCACCAAAAAGGCATTCCCCACTCGATCTGGTGTCAAATGATACCGATCCAGAAAGGTTCTAGCCACAAATGAATGGGTCGCGCCAGAATCAAATAGAACACGCGTCCAACGGTTCTTTACCTTAAAGTGTCATATAAGGGTACATATGTAGCTAAGAACTATGCGTAAGAGGCATAAACAAAACGTGAACCAGAGGAATGAATCGAACCTGAGATAACCTGGGGTGACATCTGAGCTTCCTCTGAGGAGATCACATTTAACTTCCCTTTTCCTTTGTCCAAACGCGGAGGCGGAGGCAAAGCCTGGAGTGGCATTGGCTGCAGCACGGGTTGGTTTTGTGGGCACCTTGCCTTCAGATGTCCCTGTTTGCCACACTGGAAGCACACCTTGTCTTTGACCCAGCAGCGACTCATATCATGGCCTCTTCCCCCACAAGCTGTACACTCCAAGTCTCTGGTTGGCTCACCCTGAATGGCGTGCACCTGCTCCTTCTTCTGCAGCCCTAACAGCTTGAAACATTTCTCAAATGGGTGGCCTGACCGGCCACAGAAGCTACATGTTTCCTTCTTCTTCTTTACGTCTGACTCGTGGGAACTTTTCCCTCCCATCAGCTTCCTCTTATCCTTCCTCATCAGTTGTCCTCTTTGTTTTGCATTTTCTATAGCTTCAACCTTCAACGCAGCCTCAACTACAGTGGTGTAACTCGTCGCTCCATAAGCACTTGCGAACTGCTGCACGTCGCTGCGGAGTCCACCAAGAAATCTCTTTACTCGGTCAGCTTCCGTAATTACCAAGCTCGGAGCGAACCGACTTAACTTGCTAAACTCAATTTCATACCCACTAACTGTGAGTTTCCTCTGCTTCAGGTACAAGAAGTCATTCATCAGGCGGTCCCTTTCAACTGACGGTAGAAACTTGCGCCGTAACATGTCTTTAAAGGCTTCCCACAAACATCCCGCCACTAGGATCTCCTTTTCTCGCAACCACCAACCTTTCGCCAACCCTTTTAGTTGATAGGTGGCAAGCATCACCTTCTGGTCCTCGGTAACGCCAGAATAAACAAACATCTCTTCTAACGTGATCACCCAATCATCCAAGATCACAAAGTCCGCTTTTCCATCATAAGTCGGTGGTCCAAGTCGCTGAAACTGCGAGATGAAAGTCATCGCAGGAGGAACCACAACTGGGGGTATCACTGCCACAGGAGTAGAAATGGTGGGGCCTCTGACAGTCTCTTGCCCTCTTGGTGCCAGCCCAGACATCGCTGATGACAGAGCTTGGAGCTGGGACTGCCCTTCCTGTACCTGCCTCGTTAAAGCCTCATTACTTTGGCGTAGACTATCCATCAGGGCATTATTCTGCGCGCCCGAAGACTCGCCCTCGGATTAGGGAGTTTGTCTTGTCACTGGACGCTTCGACATCCTATAAACATGTTCACTCTTGTCAAACTCAGACACAACAAAACACACAACGGCTATGTACAGACCATACATATATAAATATGAATATCAACTGCTCACTTGCTCTGGGAGTTTGAGAATGATGGTATGCCTAACCTAAAGATGACTCACCGTCATCTCACTAACCTGTGCCTAACCGATGAATGCATGACTTTATTTGACCCAAAACCATGAGTGTACAGGTGTCATCATGTACATCTTTAGCTTGGCACGTTGTGCTCATGCAATGTTATGTTATGTGTGATGTGCGATGCAATCTAGAAAGGCCTTAATGCATGCCATGAGCGGTAGTACGCATCGCAATTCTATGCATCCCATACTACATAGCATTGCATGCAATGAAGAGAAGAAAACGTGCTAGTCGCATCCATGTGGTAAGGTTATGCATCCCATACTACATAACCCGCACATGTTGCCCCTATGGTGGATCCATATACAACCACATATTATGTATCCCATACTACATAATGTGCCCTGTATACTTCTTTTCATGCCATGAGTGTAGTGTGCGTGCATCGGCCAAGACATACTGATGGCACCTCGGTGTGTGTATGATATGATGCTTACGACAACGACAACCAGGAAAGTTTGCCCGACCAATTGTCCAGCAAACCTGGCTCTGATACCAACTGTCACAACCCGCATTTCCTCAACGAGTACCTCGTATCAGAGCAAGAGGAACTACGGGTTATGATGCCACGTCGTGCAGGGGATAACTGCACACGCTCAGGCAACCCTTGACGCTTACTTTATGAGTTGAAATTCAACAGTTAAATGCAAGAAAACCTTTGGATTTAATGGTCGTATCCCTCGGCCTTAGGTATCAAAACTGTATTTGTACGCGGCGGAAATACTTTGTTTATTTATGACGATCTCCTATATGCAGTCTATAGTGATACTACTATAAGAAATCATCTTTGTTTACGTCATTTGGAAAATACGTGTTTGGTAACCAAAACATGTTATGCATGGATACAATAATAGGTTTGTTTAGCTTAAAAATACCGAATGCAACCTACCATAAATTCTTCCAAAGAGCAAGAAGACATCATCTCATCCAAATGAGTCACATTAGCAAGCTAGTATTCATATATCACAAGTAAAGTAAGCCACCAATGGGCGCCAACAAGTTGACACGAACTCATTGGGGCACATGTATGTCTGTATAACAAAGAAAAGAACTACCTCGCTCAGTAAGCTCGGCTAGCTCCCAAGAAACTCGATCCAAGCACTAGCCGCTCAACCGGCTACAACTTGCACCTGAGGCATTCAAGAAAGAACACCTCAGCAATCATCAAAGCTACATAATATAGTAGGAAGTTCAGAAAATATGACGAAGGGGCTTACCGACCCCGTAGCAATGTTTCATGTAAGTAAAGTGAGTGAACAAAACAAGTGGAAAATGCACCAAAACAAATGCCAAACGCACCAAGTGCGTACACGTTTCATCAAGTCCTGCTCAACCCGCAGGAGCAAAAGGCAAAACACATGCCCATTCCATCATCCTTCGTACAAGAAACAACTATACGAGTGAAACATAAGCAGCGGTTAAAAGCGATTCAGCAAAGGTCTTTTGGTGGCAGCCCTAAAGTGGAACACACCAATAAAAGCTAGCCCAAATCGGGGCCAAAATGGTGCTCTACACCACAAATCCAAACCCGGTGGCCACAAAGGCGTAAACCACACCACCCCTTACCGAACCCTCACACAAACGCTTCTGCCATGGTTCACCATTCGCCTCACAAAACTCACCATAAACGAACCTAACCTTAACACTACAAGCAAATCTCACCATAACCCAAGTACACACATGCCCTTCCTTCATCCTCACACATGACTACAAATGGCCAAAGTTATGTCAAACTTGATAGAGTTTGATTAACTTAATTACATACCAAGAAAGAATTACATGCTTTTGATATGAACAAGAAAGAAGCACATAAATTAGAACGGCTACATGAATCACATGAACAAGATAAACTACATGAATCATCCTAAACAATCATGGAGCATAGGGAAAGTCAAAAGCATCATAAGGCTAGTGAGGGATAACACAAAACAAGAAGAACAAGCTAGGAAAATTGAAAGAGAAAAACTAGCTATTTTGCACAATCAAAGACAAGAACGAAGATTGGCAAGTGTGAAGAACACCGCTTGCCTGAACCGAGACGATGTCGCGACGGCTGCTCCTCTCTTTCCTTGCCTTGCTTTAGCCCTTGATCCCTTGAGTTCCTTTTGGAATGAGGAAGAAGATGAATAGAAGGTGAAATGAGGAGGAGAAACTCTGTTTCGGCCTTATTTTCTCCAGAACAGAGCTGGACTGTTAGATGCAGAACCAAGGAAATGAACGGCACAAAAAACTGGAAAAAGTCGATTTTCGGGCCGGTCACGCCCGGTGTCACGCCCGTGACGCAGGGCGTGTACCTTAAGCGGCGCAGAAAGTCGGCAAATTCAAGTTTATCCACACGGTACACGGCCGGGTACACGCCCGTGACGGGTCGGTCACCCCCGTGACCTAGGGCGTGTAACCCGTGTCTCGACACCTTGTCGACCAAAAGTGTCGACACTCGACACAGCTTGACACGCCATGTGACACGCCCGTGTCACAGGCCGTGTCCCCTCTCTCGACACCCGACACTCGACACTCGACACTTGACACTCGACACTTGACACTCGACACTCGACACTGCGGGACACGGCCCGTGACACGCCCGTGTCACGGGGCGTGTACCCCATTCGTCGAGCTCAACTCGACACAAGAAAAATTCGTCGAGTCAAGGAGGTCACGCCCAGGTCACGCCGTGGGTCACGCCCAGACACGCCCGTGTCGGGGGGCGTGTCACGCACAAAAACGACTATTTTCCCCTGTTTTGAAAAATGTTTCTGTGTCGTCCTAGACCATTTTTGCCTTAAGAACTTTTTACCTCTTTTTTTTGTAGCAACTCATTTTGAGCAACATTACCCGGGCGCGAAAAAGTGCAAACATTCCCTAAGAGGCCTCACCGAGTCCCCAATTTGGACTCCGGTTTGCTGGGGAATCGTGCAACTCGGCTACCAAAACAGCCACTCGCAAGCTCGCGGGAAAAACCATGCTCGAACAACGGTCAAAGCCAACGTAACGCCCATCAAGCGTACGTACTCAAACAAATACGGGGTGTTACAGTCACGCCCTGGATCACGGACGTGACAGAGGGCATGTCTCGCTCGGGTTCGGCGTCAGGTCGACAAAATGTGGAGTTCAACGAATTGAGCTCGACGATTTAGCAAAGGCTTTGTGGGCTGGCAAATCATCGAACGGAAATCATCGAACGCGTGGAATCGTCGAACGGAGATCGTCAAACGCTGAGCCAATCGTCGAACGCTGGGCCAATCGTCGAGCGTTGGGCCAATTCGACGATTGCTGCCCGATCGTCGAACGGATATCGTCGAACGGGCTAATAGTCAAGCGGAAATCATCAAACGTGCGGAATCGTTGAACGGAAATCGTCGAACGCGCTGTCTGACGATCGCTGGCGGGCTCGACGATCGCTGGTGAGCTCGACGATCGCTGCCTAATCGTCGAATGCAGAGCGTCGAGCGCAGATCTGTATCACGGGCGTGACTTTGGGCATGCCCCGTGGCGGTGACCTGTTTTGGGGGATAAGGCTGGTTGAGCACCGCTTTGAGTACACGGCCTATGACACGGGCGTGTCACAGGGCGTGTCGGACGCGAAAATCAGTTTTCCTGATTTTTCGTAGCCGTCCATTTTTCTCAGCTTGTATCCAAGGGCTGATGTTCTTTCCTTGTACAGGTGCTGGAGAGCCAAGTGGGACGCATAAAGGTTGATGTCCCTGCTGCCTGTTTTTTGTGTTTGAGGAACCTGCGTGTTCCTATTTTGTGTTGTTTGCTTGTGTAAGGCCGCTAATGTGTGTGTCTTGTCCACATTTAGGTGACACGGAGTGGAGCTGGGCAGTCAGAGCCCCAGCATTCTGATGAAAGTACGGCACCAGCAGCGGTGCCTACACCTCCACCGTCTACGAAACATGTGCGTTTAGTTGCTGAGGCTTTGTTTACCATGATCCAAGGCCAGCCACTTAGGTAGGAACAACCGGCTGTGAGGCCAAAACAGGTGGCGGCAAGGCCTGAACCTATAGTGGATGTGGCTCCTCGAGTGGCTGAGAAGCCGCTGACGCGATTTATGAGTTTCCATCCGCCTACGTTTTCGGGAGCGGGAACTCCTAGGCAGGCTGAGGATTGGCTATCACGCGTCAAGTGAATCATGATGGCGATTGGATCAGAGGAACATCAGAAAGTCACCTTAGCTACCTTCCTGCTTGAAGGAGAAGCTAGATTGTGGTGGGACGAGATGGAGCTACATCACTTGGCGGGTCGTCCCTTAACACAAGTATCGATGGAAGAATTCTCCCGACTCTTCCTAGCGAAGCACCTCCCGATGGCTCAACGGATAGCCATGGAAAATGAATTTCAAAGGCTAACGCAAGGTGATGGCCTTGTTGACGCGTACCTGCATGAGTTTACACGCTTGGGGCGGTATGCGGGTTATATTTTTGCTGATGAGCAGAGGAAGACAAATAGGTTCTATGAAGGACTTCGGGACGAGCTGAGGTTCCTGGTTTTTAGTTCTGTGAACCAAGGCTTCCAGGCGTTGGTCGACACTGCGAGCACGCTGGAAAAAGATATGAAGAGGGTACAGGGGAAGAGGGCTTTGGCTGTGACGCAACCGGAGTGGAAGGTGCCCCGACCTGGGAAACCATTTTATAAGAAGAAATGGGGCAAGAATTCCAAGACAAGTGGACAAGCTCCTTCATTAGTTGCATCGAGAGCAACGCCGGGGGCTACCTCAAGGCTGGATACTCGTACATGCTTTAATTGTGGACGGGTGGGGCATACATCTCGAGAGTGTCGGGTACCGCCGAAGAATGAAAAGAAGGTGGGAGCGTCGTATGCGGAGAATGGCAAGGCAGTAGTGGACTCCTCTGCCTCACAGGCGCAGCCCCGGGTCTACAATCTTGGCCTGCAGGAGGCCATCAAGCAGAGTGACGTCGTCACAAGTATGAGTTTAGTTTGGCATATTATATTATATTGCTTGTATGCTTAGCTTAGTGCCTATGTGTTTGCGGTTTGTGTGTGTGACGTGATTGGCACAGGTTTTGTGATGATTCGGGACACGCTGACACGAGCATTGTTTGATACGGGTGCGTCACATTCGTTTCTGTCTAGCGAGTTCATAACACGGCTTGGGATGCCTAGTCGTGCAAAGACAGATAGCATCAGAGTGGTGTTGCTGAATGGCTGTTGGATGCTTGCGAATCAAGCTTGTGATGTGGCGGTCCAAATAGAAAGTCGGGATTTCATGTTGACTGCATCTGTATTGCCGATATCGGAATTCGACGTGATTTTTGGTATGGATTGGCTTGCGGAGCAGCATGCCTTGATTGATTTCCAGTCCAAAGAGATCACGTTGGGCCAGAATACCGAACAAGAGACAAAGTTCGCGGGTATGCGCGGAGTGGGCGGGATATTGATGTCTGCACTCCAAGTAGTCAAGGCTGTTCGAAAGGGTGCGGAGTGTTACTTCGCACTGATTCAGGCTGTTGAGACTAAGGCCAGTGTGTGCGAAGTTTCGATTGTGTCGGAATTTATAGATGTGTTTCCCAAGGATCTCCCTGTGCTACCACCCCAGCGGGAGATTGACTTCACGATCGAGTTGGTGCTAGGTGCGAAACCTGTAGCCCGCTCGCCATATCGCATCGCGCCGAAGGAGATGGCTGAGTTGAAGGTCCAACTACAAAAATTACTGGAGCAAGGTTATATACACCCAAGCATGTCACCTTGGAGCGCGCCTGTGCTTTTTGTGAAGAAGAAAGACGGTGGGTTACGGTTATGTATTGACTACCGTGAACTGAATAAGCTCACCGAGAAGAATAAATATCTGATACCCCTGATTGATGAATTATTCGATCAGCTGGTGGGCTCGACCGTCTATTCGAAGTTGGACCTGAAGTTTGGTTATTACTAGTTGAGAATTCGGGAAAGTGACATTCCCAAAACCGCATTTGGAATGCGATACGGGCACTATGTGTTCACAGTCATGTCATTTGGACTGTGCAATGCGCCCTCGGTGTTTATGGATTTGATGCACCGTACGTTCCGAGAGTACCTGGATCTATTTGTGATCGTGTTCATTGATGACATCCTGGTGTACTCAAAGTCAAAAACTGAACATGAAACACATTTGTGGTTGGTGTTGAACACATTGAGGCAAAATCAGCTCTATGCCAAGTTCTCGAAGTGCAAGTTTTGGTTATCATCAGTGGCTTTTCTGGGCCATATGGTGAGTGGATCGGGCATTGCAGTGGATCCAACGAAGATAAGGGCCATACAAGAGTGGCCATTGTTGTCTTCCGTGGCCGAGGTCAGGAGTTTCCTTGGACTTGCGGGCTACTATCGAAGATTTGTTGAGAATTTCTTGCGGATCGCTTTGCCATTAACCATGCTGGCGAGAAAAGATCAGAAGTTCGTTTGGTCGCCAGAGTGCGCGCGAGCTTTTGAAGAGCTGAAGGTTCGGTTGACCACGGTGTCGTTGTTGTCTTCTCCAAGTGGGACCGATGGATTTGTTATTTATAGTGATGCCTCAGGGAGCGGCTTAGGCTGCATTCTTCTGCAGAATGGAAAGGTAATTGCTTATGGCACACGCCAGCTGAAGGTGCACGAGCGAAATTATCCCGTCCATGACTTGAAATTAGCGGCGGTGATTTTTGCACTAAAGTTGTGGTGACACTATCTTTATGGAGTGAAGGTGGAGATCTATACAGATCACAAGAGCTTAAAGTATCTATTGGAGCCGAAGGACTTGAACATGCGACAACGAAGGTGGTTAGAGTTCCTTGGGGACTACACTTTCGAGATCCACTATACTCCCGGGAAGGGAAACATAGTCGCGGATGCCTTGAGTCGGAGAGCTCCGGCTAAAGCGAGTTGGTTACAAAGGCATGATAAACGTCTCATCCAGGAGCTAGAAGCGTTGGAGATTTATGGTCAGCTGAACACATAAGCAATTACCTTTCCTTTCTGCAGAAGAACGCAGCCTAAGCCGCTCCCTGAGGCATCACTATAAAGCACAAATCCATCGGTCCCACTTGGCGAAGACAACACCGGCGCCGTGGTCAACCGAACCTTCAGCTCTTCAAAAGCTCGTGCGCACTCTGGCATTCAAACGAACTTCTGATCTTTTCTCGTCAGCATGATTAATGGCAAAGCGATCCGCGAGAAATTCTCAACAAATCTTCGATAGTAGCCCGCAAGTCCAAGGAAACTCCTGACCTCGGCCACGGAAGACAACACTGGCCACTCTTGTATGGCCCTTATCTTCGTTGGATCCACTGCAATGCCCGCTCCACTCACCACATGGCCCAGAAAAGCCACTGCTGATAACCAAAACTCGCACTTCGAGAACTTGGCATAGAGCTGATTTTGCCTCAATGTGTTCAACACCAACCGCAAATGTGTTTTATGTTTAGCTTTCGACTTCGAGTACACCAGGATGTCATCAATGAACACAATCACAAACAGATCCATGTACTCTCGAAACGTGCGGTGCATCAAATCCATAAACACATAGGGCGCATTGCACAGTCCAAATGGCATGACTGTGAACTCATAGTGCCCGTAACGCATTCCAAATGTGGTTTTGGGAATGTCACTTTCCCGAATTCTCAACTGCTAATAACCAGACTTCAGGTCCAACTTCGAATAGACAGTCGAGCCCACCAGCTGATCGAATAATTCATCAATCTGGGGTATCAGATATTTATTCTTCTCGGTCAGCTTATTCAGTTCACGGTAGTCAATACATAATCGTAACCCACCATCTTTCTTCTTCACAAAAAGCACAGGCGCGCTCCAAGGTGACATGCTTGGGCGTATATAACCTTGCTCCAGCAATTCTTGTAGTTGGACCTTCAACTCAGCCATCTCCTTCGGCGCGACGCGATATGGCGAGCGGGCCACAACTTTCGCACCTGGCACCAACTCGATCGTGAAGTCAATCTCCCGCAGGGGTGGTAGCCCAGGGAGATCATTGGGAAACACATCTGTAAATTCCGACACAATCGGAACCTCGCACACACTGGCCTTAGGCTCAAAAGCTAGAATCAGTGCGAAGTAACACTCCACACCCTTCCGAACAGCCTTGACTACTTGGAGTGCAGACATCAACGTCCCGCCCACTCCGCGCATACCCGCGAACTTTGTCGCTTGTTCGGTATTCTGGCCCAACGTGATCTCTTTGGACTGACAATCAATCAAGGCATGCTGCTCCGCAAGCCAATCCATACCAAAAATCACGTCGAATTCCGATATCGGCAATACAAATGCAGTCAACCTAAAATCCCGACTTCCTATTTGGACCGCCACATCGCAAGCTTGATCCGCAAGAATCCAACAGCCATTTGGCAACACCACTCTGACGCTATCTGTCTTTGCACGACTAGGTATCCCAAGCCGCGTATGAACTCGCTAGACAGAAAAGAATGCGACGGGTGTTATGGCCTTACAAGGTATTATGCTATTCGGTCGACAGTTTGACAAAATTATATGTCAACTGCATACAAGAAATATAATATGTCATACTAAACTCATACCTGTGACGATGTCACACTGCTTAATGGCCTCCTGTAAGCCAAGATTGTAGAATCGGGGCTGTGCCTGCGAGGCAGAGGAGTCCACTACTGCCTTTCCCTTCTCCGCATACGACGCTCCCGCCTTCTTTTCATTCTTCGGCGGCACCCGACACTCTCGAGCTATATGCCCCACCCATCCACAATTAAAGCATGTACGAGTATCCGGCCTTGAGGTAGCCCCTGACATTGCTCCCGATGCAACTGATGAAGGAGCTTGTCCACTTGTCTTGGACTTCTTGCCCCATTTCTTCTTATAAAATGGTTTCCCAGGTCGGGGCACCTTCCACTCCGGTTGCGTCACAGCCAAAGCCCTCTTCCCTTGCACTCTCTTCATATCTTTTTCCAGCGCGCTCGCAGTGTCGACCAACGCCTGGAAGCCTTGGTTCACAGAACTAGAAACCAGGAACCTCAGCTCGTCCCGCAGTCCTTCATAGAAACTATTTGTCTTTCTCTGCTCATCAACAAAAATAGAACCCGCATACCGCCCCAAGCGTGTAAACTCATGCAGGTACGCGTCAACACTGCCATCACCTTGAGTTAGCCTTTGGAATTCATTTTCCATGGCTATCCGTTGAGCCGTCGGGAGGTGCTTCGCTAGGAAGAGTCGGGAGAATTCTTCCATCGATACTTGTATTAAGGGACGACCCGCCAAGTGATGTAGCTCCATCTCGTCCCACCACAATCTAGCTTCTCCTTCAAGAAGGAAGGTAGCTAAGGTGACTTTCTGATGTTCCTCCGATCCAATCGTCGTCATGATTCGCTTGATGCACGATAGCTAATCCTCAGCCTACATAGGAGTTCCCGCTCCCGAAAACTTAGGCGGATGGAAACTCATAAACCGCGTCAGCTGCTTCTCAGCCGCTCGAGGAGCCACATCCACTACAGGTTTAGGCCTTGCCGCCACCTATTATGGCCTCACAGCCGGTTGTTCCTGCCTAAGTGGCTGGCCTTGGATCATGGCAAACAAAGCCTCAGCAACTAAATGCACATACTCCGCAGACGGTGGAGGTGTAGGCATTGCGGCTGGTGTCGTACCTTCATCGGAATGCTGGGGCGCTAATTGCCCAGCTCCACTCCGTGTCACCTAAAGGTGGACAAGACACACACATTAGCGGCCTTACACAAGCAAACAACACAAAATAGGAACACGCGGGTTCCTCAAACATATATATTTGCATTCCTATCATGGACATTCACGATATATTTGTCTGACGATCGCTGGCGGGCTCGACGATCGCTGGTGAACTCGACGATCGCTGCCTAATCGTCGAACGCAGATCGTCGAGCGCAGATATGTGTCACGGGCGTGACTTTGGGCATGTCCCATGGCGGTGACCTGTTTTGGGGGATAAGGCGGGTTGAGCACTGCTTTAAGTACATGGCCTGTGACACAGCCATGTCACAGGGCGTGTTGGACGCGAAAATCAGTTTTCCCGATTTTTCGTAGCCGTCCATTTTTCTCAGCTTGGATCCATGGGCTAAGGTTCTTTCCTGCTTCCTTAAGGCCGAAAACAGAGAGCATATTCTCATTTGGTGGTTGGAGTTCCTTGGGGACCACACTTTCGAGATCCACTATACTCCCGGGAAGGGAAACATAGTCGCGGATGCCTTGAGTCGGAGAGCTCCGACTAGAGCGAGTTGGTTTCAAAGGCATGATTAACGTCTCATCCAGGAGCTAGAAGCGTTGGAGATTTATTGTGTTGACAAGAATTCTACCGCCAATGCATGTCTGAACTGGACGGAGGTGCAATGTGACCTTGTAGACCGGATTCGACGAGCAACGGGGTTAGATGAAGATCTCTTATGCTATGTGGGGCCAGAGGGCAAATTCTCCTGGAATGACGGTATTTTGCGAAAAGAGGGCCGTTTGTGCGTCCCAAATGTGGTAAATTGAGGGATGAACTGATGTATGAAGCACATTATACAAAGTATTCCATTCACCCCGGGAGCACGAAGATGTTCAATGATATGAAAAAGCTATTCTTGTGGCTAGGGCTAAAGAGAGATGTTGCCCTCTATGTGGCCAAATGCCAAACATGTGCGATGGTGAAGGCGGAATGCCAAAAGCCGGGTGGTTATTTGAAGTCGCTACCGATCCCAGAGTGGAAGTTTGATGATATTTCCATGGATTTTGTGCACGGGTTGCCGAGATCTCAGCGAGGAAATGATTCCATTTGGGTGATTGTTGACCGGCTAACTAAAGTGGCACATTTTCTCCCAAACAGGCGGGATGATTCGGTCGAAAGTTTGGCAAAATTATATCTTGACCAGATTGTGCGGCTTCACGGTGTTCCTCGGAGCATCGTACGTGATCGAGATGGGCGATTCACGTCAAATGATTGGAGGCTAGTTCACCGACTGTTGGGCACAAAATTGACATTCAGTACGGCCTTTCATCCCCAAACGGATGGCCAAACTGATCGTACAAACAAAACGATGGAGGAGATGCTCCGGATGTGCGCCCTCGACTTCGAAAAGAGATGGGAAGATCATCTCTACATGGTGGAGATTGCTTATAATAACAACTACCAGACGAGCATTGGGATGGCACCATATGAAGCACAATATGGAAGGAAGTGTCGTACTCCCTTGGCTTGGGTAGAAGCGGGCGAAGCTCGAGTTTATAATCGAAATTAAGTAGATGAAGCAAATTCAACCATTCATGCTATTCGAGAGAAGCTACTCATTGCTCAAGATCGTCAAGCGAAGTACTACAACGCCAAGCACCAGAACGTGGAGTTTGCGGTTGGCGATTGGGTCTACTTGAAGATCAAGCCCTTCAAAGGTGTCTCCAGGATTCGACGTTTGAAAAAGTTGAGTCCAAGATATTTGGGTCCATTTGAAGTGGTTGAGTGAGTCGGAGAAGCGGCATATCGGCTAGCTATTTCGGCAGACTTGGGTGGATTACATTATGTGTTTCACATCTCGGTGCATCGGAAGTCCGTTAAAGATCCAGCTCAAGTGATCATGGATGATCGTGTCCCGGTGGAGTATGGGCTAACAACGAGAGTTAGACCCATTCAGATCGAGGATCGAGCTGAGAAACAGTTGCGGAACAAGACGATCGGAATGGTTAAAGTTTGGTGGGACAACTCGGTCGTGAGGAACTTACATGGAAGCGAGAGCAAACCATGCGAGTGGAGTTTCCCGAGCTGTTTCTGTAATGGGTGGAGAGTGAACAATATGTTGTTGTAATATGAGAATTTTAATGTTATAACCTTTTTCTTGCTGGTTGCCAACCTCTATACTAATTTCGAGGACGAAATTTCTTGTAGGAGGGGTGGGTTGTAACAGCACAATTTTTTCAGCAAGCAAAATTTTGGGTGACACGGCCTCGGACACGGGCGTGTCCCAGGGCGTGTCCTGCTCGGGTGCGAAGTCATGCCGAGATCGATGAAAGTAGTTCGACGAAAAGTGTTTGGGTGGTCACGCCCTGGATCACGGGCGTGACAGAGGGCGTGTCTCGCTCGGGTTCGGCATCAGGTAGACGAAATGCTGTGTTCAACGAATTGAGCTCGACGATTTAGCAAAGGCTTCGTGGGCTGGCAAATCGTCGAACGGAAATCGTCGAATGCGTGGAATCGTCGAACGGAGATCGTCGAACGCTGGGCCAATTGTCTAACGCTGGGCCAATCATCGAACGCTGGGCCATTCGTCGAACAATGTGCTAATCGTCGAGCGCTGGGCCAATTCGACGATCGCTGCCCGATCGTCGAACGGATATCGTCAAACGCGCTAATCGTCGAGCGGAAATCATCGAACACGTGGAATCGTCGAACGGAAATCATCGAACGCGCTGTCTGACGATCGCAGGCGGGCTCGACGATCGCTGGTGAGCTCGACGATCGCTGGTGAGCTCGACGATCGTTGGTGAGCTCGACGATTCCCCCACCAAGAGGTGGCTGATTTTGGGAGTCTTTTGGGTGATTCATGGAATCCCCTTTTGTTGGCATATAGATCCAGAAATGGAGTACGAAATAGGCATGCTGTGTGAAGCCCATCTGGACAGGTTGGTCTGGATTGGTGATGTTGTATACGAAGCGGAGAAGACTCCGTGATAAACGTGTAGTTTAAGGAGTCAACGGGATATGCCTGTGAAGGGTAGTAGCAGGAAGTACTGGAGTGGTAGTCAAGGAAAATATCCGTGTTATGCTTGTGCTATTGGGTCGTACATGTTGTTGCAGGATGGAGACCGGGCGGTCTGTTGCTATTCGGAGACCGGGCGGTCTGGCGGTTTCTCCCAGCCGGTCTGTGTGCCGGGTTGTTGTTGTTTGGTGTTCCAGCGGTCAGGCGGCTTGTCTCAGATGACTTGGAGGTCGGGCGGTCTAGCGGTCTCCTATGGCCGCTTACTCTCTGTGTTGCTTGTTCTCCTCCTGTTGGTGGTCGGGCGGTTAACCGATTTGTCTAACCGCATGACCTGTCCGGTTTGTCTTTTTTGTAAAGCCGCATATACTTGTAAATTTTTAGTCCCACATTGCTTAACTGTAATCTCTCTCATCTCCTCCATTCTATAAAAGGGAGGCTATACCATTGTAATTGATACCTTTTTGAAATAATAAAGTTTACATTACTCCAATTTTCGGCCTGTTATTTTCTGTTCGCACATGGTATCAGAGGACTCGGTCCTTTCCTCCTGATTGTGTGCGCTCTCTCTGATCTCGCGGCTTCATCTTTCTTTCCGCGACCTATTTTCGCGGCTTGATTTCTCTTCTGCCCGTTGCCCTGTTCGCATGGCTTGTCCCTTCCCGCGACCTGTTCTCGCGGCCTGTTTCTCCTTTCCGCGACCTGTCTTCGCGGCTTGGTTCCTTGCTTCCTCTTCTTTGTCGTTGCGACCTGCCCTTTAATTCGCCGCGACTGTTGCCTTCTAGCCGCTCCTGCTTGCTAGTCGCCGCGACCTTAGCTCTAGCCGTGCGAATTGTTCGTCTCTTTTGTTCGCCCGACTTTCTCGCAAGCCGTGCGACTTCTTTTCCTTTGCTTTGCTCTGCTTCTTGGTCGTACCCTTCCTAGCCGCACAACCTGTTTTCTGTTTTGTCGCGGCTTGCTCCTCCTCTGCTTCCTGTTGTTCTCGCACAGTCTCTCTTCCATGGCTTCCACCTCCTCCAAGCTGTCCGCCTCGGTGGTCACCACTTCCGGTAGTGCTCACGTTGTTACTCGCGGAAGATGGCTAATCGACTCTGGTGCTACAAATCATATGACAGGCAATCCTCAGTGTTTCTCTCTTCTTGAAACACATGATCGGTTGCCCCCGGTCATTGTTGAGGATGGCTCTCCCTCACCGGTCAATGGGGCAGGCATGGTTCAAGTCACTCCATCTCTCTGCCTGGCTGATACCCTCTATGTGCCCAAGTTTCCTTGCAATTTATTATCGGTTACTTCTTTATGCAAACAACTACAGTGTTCTGTCACATTCACCCCTACCTCTTGTTCTTTTCAGGATCCGGACTCCCAATGGACGATTGCTACTGGGACTGAGAGCGGCGGCCTCTACTTCCTCGACAACGTTTCTGCTTTATCCGCCTTCTCCTCCTCCTCTACAGAACTTCTCCAATGGCATCTTCGCCTTGGACATGCTCCTCCCCGACTTCTGCGCCAGCTTCTTCCCCACCTCCCTCCTCATCATCCTCCTCTAAACTGTGATGCATGTTAACTTGGCAAACATCACCGCTCATCCTTCCCACCAATGCAAAGTCGGGGCTCTTCCCATCCATTCGACCTCGTTCACTCTGACATATGGGGTCCTGCTCCTACCCTCACCATCGGTCGGGGTAGTTCATATTTTGTCACATTTATTGATGATTTCTCTAGGTGTACGTGGGTGTATCTTATAAAGGATTGCTCCGAGCTTTTCTCTGTCTGGACATCGTTTTATTCTATGGTTAAGACTCAGTTTGATACGTCTATTAAAATCCTTCGTTCTGACAATGCTAAGGAATATCTTAGCCATGAATTCTCTTCTTTTTGTATGCATCATGATATTATTCATCAAACTAGCTGTGTCTACACCTCACAACAAAATGGGGTGGCGGAACGCAAAAACCGTCACCTCCATGATGTCGCTCGCACTCTGATGACTCAAATGCATGTTCCTCGCTCCTATTGGGGCTATGCTGTCCTCCTCTCCTGTTATCTCATCAATCGCATTCTCTCCACCGTTCTCCGCGGTGCCACCCCATTCTCCATTCTTTATCCAAACAAGAATCCTTTTCCTCTTACTCTGCGCATCTTTGGGTGCACCACATTTGTGCACTCTCCCGTTGCCACCCGTGACAAACTCTCACCCCGTGCCACTAAATGTGTCTTTCTAGGGTACTCTACCACTCAGAAAGGCTATTGTTGTTTTTACTCCGTTACCCGCAAGCAATATGTCTCTGTGGATGTCACCTTCTTTGAAAATGCATCCTACTTCTCTCCCGCTTCTTCCTCTACACCTGTTGATCCTCTGTCTCCTAGCCACCCATCCATTCCCTCTACTCCCACTGACATTACGCCATCTCCACCATCTCCACCATCTCCATCATCTCTACCATCTCCACCATCTCCTTCGTTGTCTCCTTCCTCCCCACAACCATCTCTCTCTACTCCCGGGCCAGCTCTCTCCCCCACGGATGCTCCGGATACTGAGGAACCTACTGACCTGAATCTCCCAATTGCTCTTCGCAAAGTGGTTCGGGCCTATACCCAACACCCGCTTGCTGCAGTTGTTTCATATGATCGTCTTACCCCCTCTCGTAGAGCGTTTGCATTGGCTATCTCGGCCACTGCCACCCCCCGTTCCTACCAGAAGGCCCTTACTATTCCTCATTGGAAAGCTGCCATGGATGAAGAGATTGCTACTCTCACTGAATGGGGTACCTGGACCCTTGTTCCTCCTCCTTTCGGCACAGATGTTGTTGGTTGTCGTTGGGTCTTTGTGGTGAAGTTCCTCCTCGATGGCAGTGTGGATCGTTACAAGGCTCGCCTAGTTGCCAAGGGTTTTACCTAAACTTATGGTGTTGATTACTTTGACACTTTCTCTCCTGTGGCTCGTCTCAGCACTATTAGGGTTCTTCTCTCTGTGGTTGTCAACAGGGATTGACCCATTTCACAGCTGGATGTTAAGAATGCTTTCCTCTATGGTGATCTGCAGGAAGATGTTTACATGGAGCAACCTCCTGGGTATGTTGCTCAGGGGGAGACACGAGTATGCCAGTTAAAGAAGGCTATCTATGGGCTCAAACAGAGTCCTCGTGCCTGGTTTGACAAGTTCAGTGGCATTGTTGCGGCCATTGGTTTTGCAAGAAGCTCAGCAGATCACTCCTTGTTTGTTTGAAAAACCGCCTCTCGTCTGGTTGTTCTTGCGGTTTATGTTGATGACATTCTTCTTACTGGCGGTGACCAGGATGGGGTATTATTGACAAAGAAACACCTTCGTCAACACCTAGTCACAAAGGATATGGGCTCCCAGAAATACTTTCTGGGGATTGAAATCTCAAGGAAGCCCAACTCCATGCTCCTTTCCCAATGAAAGTATGCTCTTGATCTTTTAAAGGAGGCAGGATTGACTGGTGCTAAACCTGCACGTTGTCCTATGGCTGCTGGAGAAGACAAAACTTGGACAGATGACTCGCCTCTTCTATCCGATCCTACGAGGTACCGGCATCTGGTGGGCAAGCTTATATATCTCACGGTAACTAGACCCGCCATCTCTTATGCCGTTGGCAAGGTGAGCCAGTTCATGCAAGCTCCTAGGGAGTGTCATTTACAATGTGCCCTGAGGATATTAGAGTATATTAAAGCAGCACCAGGGAAAGGACTCCTCTTTCAGAAGAATGGTCACCTAAGGGTTGAAGCATACTCTGATTCAAGTTATGCTGATGACAAAGGGGACCGCAAATTGACATCATGTTTCTGCACGTTTCTTGGAGGCAATCTTGTGAGTTGGAAGAGCAATAAATAGTCTGTGGTTTCAAGGTCTAGTGTAGAGGCAGAATATCGCAGCATGGCGTCGACTACATGTGAGTTGAAATGGTTGTGAGCTCTCATGCTTGACTTAGGAGAGGTTTACCACTATCCTCTTCCCATGTTCTGTGACAACAAGGCCGCGATATATATTTCCAAAAATCCGGTCTTTCATGAGAGAACAAAACACATAGAAGTCGACTGTCATTTTATTCGGGAAGAGATATTGAAGAAATATATTTGCACTCCGTTCGTCACTTCCGACAACGAGTTGGCAGACGTCTTCACCAAGCCGGTGTCCGCTTCCTTTTTCCACATCTGCGACAAGCTGGGCATGATTGATATCATGCTCCAGCTTGAAGGGGAGTGTTGCAGGATGGAGACCGGGCGGTCTGTTACTATTCGGAGACCGGGCGGTCTGGCGGTTTCTCCCAGCTGGTCTGTGTGCCGGGCTGTTGCTGTTTGGTGTTCCAGCGGTCAGGCGGCTTGCCTCAGACGACTTGGAGGTCAGGCAGTCTAGCGGTCTCCTATGGAGGCTTACTCTCTGTGTTACTTGTTCTTCTCCTGTTGGTGGTCGGGCGGTTAGCCGGTTTGTCTAACCGCACGACCTGTCTGGTTTGTCTTTTTGTAAAGCCACATGTACTTGTAAATTTTTAGTCCCACATTGCTTAACTGTAATCTCTCTCATCTCCTCCATTCTATAAAAGGGAGGTTATACCATTGTAATTGATACCTTTTTGGAATAATAAAGTTTGCATTACTCCAATTTTTGGCATGTTATGTTCTGTTCGCACACCTGTGAAAAGTAACAGGAAGTACTGGTGGGACCAAAAAAGGCCCTTTGTGATGCTTGATGTCGTAGGTGGTACTTGTGAAGAGAGTAGCAGGAAGTACTGGTGTGCCCAGGAAAGACCCCTGACATTTGTGATATTGCGATGTCGTACCTGTGAACGAGTAACAGGAAATACTGGTGTGCCTAGGAAAGACCCGCTAATGTTGTGAGATGAATGGGTGTAATGAAATACCCAGGCTTAAATGCCAAGAACAGGATTGGTGAGACCGACCCGCGCCGTTGATTAAGCCGCGAGTACGCCGTACTCGGTGAAGGCAAAGCGATTTGAGCAACGGGGGGTGGAGGATCTGACCTGCGTTATGTCCGTCCGACGTGGACCAGAAGGTGCGGTCTGTTGGAGCGCAGAGCGAGATTCTTAGGCTGCGTGCCATGTGAAAGTGCAACTAGATCTGATATACTCTAGAGGGGGGTGAATAGAGTATATGGTGCTTTAAAAGTTTTTACAACAATTGTTGTAATATGTGTGAGCAGGGAAGCAAAAATAAATCTAATCACAGCACTAAGTTAACCAAAAACTAAGCACAGAAGAATCAAGGCCAGAAACAAAAATGAAAACAATCAAAACCAGAAGACACAAGGAAATATAGTGGTTCCCCAAACTTGGGTACATCCACTCTTCTACCACCCTAGGTAGGAATCCACTGCAGGATGAGTTGATCAGGTGTCCTGGGCACCAATGAGCTTTTGATAAGGTGCTCAAAAACCAAACCAGATTTTTTGATCAGGTGTCTTGTCACCAATGAGCTTTTGACAAGGTGCTCAAAAACCAAGTTCAAACTTTTGAAGGGAGTTTGAGAAACCCTTTACAAAGAGGGGGTGAGAGAGTGATGGAAGTCTTCTCTTTCTCAAACAACTGAGAAGACTATATGGATTGATGCAAAGCTCCCCCTGAATCCTTGAGATCTTCAGGAAGAAAAGCTTTGCGGAGGGTGATAGGCCTTCAAAGGTTGAACTCCAGCAATAGATGATTTCAGCAATTGTTGAAATGTTGAGTGTCTAGAGTCTGGAAATATGTTGGCCTTGAACACTTTGAAAACTACAGAGATCTGAAGATTTGAGAAAGCTTGATCTCCTTGGATGAGTGTTCTTGAGAATTCTTTGTGACAGAAGATTTTTGAATGTTTCTCTGTAATCAGTATTATCTCTCTGTATTGTGTGTGTGTGTTTTTTTGAGAGATTCAAAAATCCTGTCTTTTATTCTCTGGTACAGAATAGAATAACATTCTCTGTCAAGGATAGTCGTTGGCCTGCATTAATTGCATCCTTAATTGCATAATCTCTTCTGGAGGAAAGTCCACAGATACATTCCTTGAAAAATCCCTTGAAACTTGGTCCAGAATTGAATGATAACGGCTAGGAAATCTCTGAATTAATTGCAGAATAACTCCTAACTGATTTGAATTTGAATTAAGAATTATCCTGGAAGTTATCTGAAATCGTCGAACTGAGCTCTGCTATCGTCGAGCTGAGCTCAGCGATCTGGAAACATACAGCAGCAAAATATCGTCGATCTGTGCTCAAAGATCGTCGAACTGAGCTCAGAGATAAAGTTCCAAAGCAGAGTCAAAATCGTCGAACTGAGCTCACCGATCGTCGAATGGAGTTCGACGATATTATGAAGTTGAGCTCAGCGATCGTCGAATGGAGTTCGACGATCTGTCGAAGTTGAGCTAGACGATCGTCGACCGGAGTTCGACGAATCGTCGTGCTGAGCTCGACGATATGACTTGGTCTTCAGACAGAGAATTCTGGTCTTTCAGGGCAGCTTCCAAACCTAGACTTCTAACCCTTAGACTCAATTCTAATTGACCTATTAAGCTATACAGAAGGTCAAGCAAAGGTTCCTAGAGACATAGTGATCCTGACCCAAATTAGTAATAGGGTGTTCCAACAATCTCCCCCTATTTGGGTTAGGATTACTATTTACAGGCTTTGGAAAAAAACAACATACAATCAGAAGAACATAAAAACAACAGCTAGACAAAGCAGAATCACAGAGATAAATATATCATCCAGATAGCAATCAGAATTCACAGAAACTGTCATCTTACAATGTCATTTCTTCTCTTTGCCTTTGACAAGTTTAATTTCTCTGTTTGGATTGAGGGCTTCTTTGTTGGACCTGGTGTCATCTGCTGCACCCAAATATGTTTGCTTTGTAGGCCTGGGAACCACAGCTGCAGGATGTAATTCCATGTATCTCTCAGCATCAAAGAATTTACTGGAAGCATATTTCTCTAATTCTTTCTGTCTTTGCTCAGACATTGTAGAAATGTTGGAAGAATCTATTCCTTGTTCTCTGGCCTTCTTAATCTGATCCAGTGCAGCCAATTCCTTCATCCTGGCAGTCCAAGCAGATGGATTATTTTCAGGGTCCTCAAAAGGTACAGGTGGCTCATACCTGTTGGAAGGATTGTCTTGAGGAGGCCTGGCAGACACAGTCTCTTTCAGCTTGTAAGGGAAAGGACCAGAAGCTGTATCAGAAGAACCATGTCCTCCCCTAGAATATGGGTGCTGCCTGGAGTACCCTTTAGAATATACTTGAATATCTCTCTGAGTTCCTCTATATCCTCCTCTCGTAGAATGTGAACCCCTGGATTGTCTTTCCCTGTGATAAGATCTGGCATGAGGTTGATAGGGAGCCTGACTTCTGGCTGGGGGTTGACTTGCAGAGCTTCCACCTGCACCTGCATCAGGAGGAGGTGGTGGAGGAGGATGAGAGTGCTGGAATGGGGATGAACCCTTCTCATATTTTCTCTTTTTCTTCATTGCTTTCAGCTGATTTTTAGAATATTGCATCCAGTGTTCAGTGATTGGGCAGTTATGAAGGATATAGTATGGAATGTCATTGTTATCTTTGACTTTAGCAGGAGGAACCATTTTCATAGCCTTGCTCCTTGCCTTCCTTTTCCTGGCAATGGTAGCAGATGAGTCATCAGAGTCTGTTTTAAATTCATCAGATTCAGAACTCTGATCATCATATAGAGCATCTATTTTCTTCATAAGATCTTTCTTCAGTTGTACAGCAGCAGATGAGGCAGAAGTTGAAACAGCAGCAGCAGGTGTTGATATGGTAACAGCAGGGACAGCAGCAGATGGAGAATGTGAAGCAGAAGCAACAACAGCAGCAGCAGGCTCTGGACAGGTGACAACAGCAGCAACAGCTTCACTAACAACAGTAGAAACAGCAGATTCACTATCAGCAACAGAAACTGGAGAGTTGATAGCAGCAACAACTTCACTGACAATAGCAGAAACAGCAGAAACAGCATCAAAGTCAGCAGAAGGCTCAAATTCAGTGGCCTCTGACATCAGAATGTCCTTGGATATTGGCTCATCAGAAGCAGTAGGAACTTCAGCAGCAGTATCAGTTGAAAGTCCACCTAGTGTCAACTATGTGCACCTATGGGGGGGGGGAATAGGTGACGTGTAGCGCTTTTGCGGAATTTACGAATGTACCTGCACAATAAAAATAAAAAGCACAGCACACAGAATACACAGGCAATTTATAGTGGTTCCCCGACTTGGGTACATCCACTTTCCCCCTTCGACCTATCTCCCAACAAGGGACGACTCGGTCTCTTCTCCAACAGGATTGAAATCCAATCCCTGCACTATCGGAAGGAACCCTTCCACACGTGAGAGTCAACACTCCCACAAAACGGGTTGCACCCAACCCTTACAACACGAAACAAACGTTCCTTTATAACAAAAGTAAATATAGAATGTACACGAGATACAAACTTCGTTTGGAGACTACGGTGTTCCTCTTCGTTCGACGACGTGTTCGTGAAGTCAACGAAGAGTCTACAACCTTGGTCTCTCTTGGAGAGGATCTCCCCGGAACCGGCGGCGTCAACATGAGCGGCGGCTAGCTTCGGGATCGGCGTCTATGATGATGAGCGGCTGCTGAAAATAGAGATCCAATCTTCGTAGCGAAGCAAGCTAGGTCTAGCAACGGTCACACGAGGATTGGTCGTCTCGATCGATTCGGATGGGAAGTTTTTCCCGATCAACAAATCAAGAGACAAGGGATCTCTGGATAGACGCGTGAGACTCAAGCTTTCCTAAGCTTCTGTTGCCGGAGATCGGGAAGAAAAACGATCAACAGCGGCGACCACTTGACGCGATCGGCGGCGGCGGAGCGGAGCGGAAGCGGCGACTTAGGGTTTTTCCGTGCTCGCGTGTTTCTTTTCTCAATTTTTCTACTGTTCAAAATACCCGTATATATATACTGTAGATAGATTCAATTTGACCGTTGTGGGTCCCACACGTAGACCCCCGAAATCCGGTTCAAAATAGTCCAGCGGCAGAATCCGGTCCAGCAACATCCCGAGAAAACGCCAAGTAAAATTCTTCGAGAATCGTTGGTGATTCTCGACGAATCGGCGAGAATCAGTTGACGATTCTCGACGATTCGTCGAGAATCACTAGTGATTCTCGACGATTCCTTTGTTGATTCTCAACGATTTTCACTTGGTAATCATGACCTGCTCAGCGACGGGTTCGGCGAGAATCATTAGTGATTCTCGTCGAATCTCACTTGACACCATTTTAAGGTAGCCGGAAGGAGTCGGCGAGAATCACTAATGATTCTCGACGATTCGGCGAGAATCACTAGTGATTCTCGCCGATTCGGCGAGAATCACTTGGTGATTCTCATCGACTTTCACTTAGACGAATTTTCGTCATTCCACTCAAGAGCTGCTCCTTGACCCATCCTTGCTCCTTGTCTTCTCTTGCATAAACATGGCCCTGTACTTGAAAGTAAGTGCACTCCAATAGAGAGAGTACACGTAGGCCAACACACTGATCTGCTCAACGAGGGATTACGTCGTGCAGACCCGTGTATATTGACCTACTGCACCCTGACATTGGTGTGCACTTAGCGTGGAAGAGCTGCAAGCACAACTTAAGATGTTTCATCAAATACATTGTGAATTCATCTTAGCTTGACAGGTGGCTTCCTCAAATCCAGGTAATTGTGGATACAATACCCAACAATCTCCCCCTATTTGACGAAGCCAAAACCCTACTAGCTAAGATGAATAACACCTATCAAATAATAAATATAGCATTCAGAAATTAAACATACAGCACAAGAGAATATATGCAACCAGATCAGGACTTGAGTCATTCACAATTCAAATACGAATGTATATATATATATAATCTCAGAATTGTTCATATCATAACAATAATCATTAAATGTTTTTAGGAGAGAATGACAAACTACAAGTTGTTGATTATCTTTCCTTAGCTAAGTCATCCTTGAGTTTCTGCGCCAAAAACTTCTTCCTTTGTCTCTCCATGTACTCCTTAGGCTTCGGGTAATATCTGGGAGGAGGAACTTTATCTGCATCCGTGTTGTTTCTGAAGAATATGTTCCTTTTGGCTTCATACGTCTTATGCCTCTCCCATTCATACTGGCTGTAAACTTCATTCTGATTGAGTTCTCCCTGATCTTGTAGCCAGAAGGTGTCCAAGATGATGTTCTTTGAAACTGGACTCCACTTTTCGTTTCGAACTTCCTCCTCACTCATTCGAGTTCTCTTTTCAGCCTGTGTCTCCTTGGAGGTCCCTTCTTGAGCTTTTCTCTTTCCCCTGGCTTTTGCTAAAGCCTCTTGGTCAAACATGCTCCTCGGTTTAGCTTTGGAGAGAGCCCTAGCATCAGCTTCATTTGTGGGAACATCTGCAGCACTTGCACTTATTCCTTCAGCAGCACCTACTCCCTCAGCGGCCGTAGAAGTCTCAGGAGGATGAATATCTGCAGGATTTTCAGCAAAGGGGATGCCTAACGCCTGGTGGAGCATCCACCAGTTGCTGTCATAGACGTACTTGTTTGACTGTTCGAAGTTTGTGATCATGACTTCTCGTAGCTCAGTCATCTTAGCTATGTAGTCCTCCTCCCCCTTTTGGCTTCAACAGCGATACAGTTTGCATAGGAGTGCAAGGAGTCATCAATGTGCTTGGTGGTCCAGGAGAATTCATTGACTAAGGCTTGCTGATTGGTGTTAAGAGTTACCATATTACCGTCAAACTTTTGAATGTTGTTGGCTACAACATGTGCATTCTGATTTACGACAGCAAGAGTGTCGGTGTTCTTCTTCAATCCGGCCATAAGAAGTGTGACAGCTTCGCCGGCCGCGGTATACTTCTCTTCAAATTTCTTCTCCATCACGTCCAGTTTATGGTTGATTTCCACCATATTCTTGAGCATGAGCTTTTCAGATGTCTTAATCCTTGTCAGCATTTTATTCTGAGCTTCATCAAAAGAGGCTTTAAGTTCATTCACAATGCCCTGAATGACATTGACAGTGTGAGTGGCTAGCTCATCTCGTAACGGAATAACCGGAGGCACTTGTGGGCCTTGCCCTTCAGCAGACGCATCTGTAGAGCTGGATACAAGCACAGTCTCTAATGGAGGAATGCTGGTGGCCTCTGTAGATTTATCTGACTCCCCCTCCACTGGTGCAGGCTTGTCAGATGGAGGTTCAACAGGATCCGGAGCCTCAAATACTTCATGTCCCGCATGTCCTTCATCCTCTTCGTCATCATCCATGAACTCATCTTCATCAGCAGCCTCTTCCAATTCTTTGTCAGCAGTCTCCAATACAGTGTCACTTCTTCTTGAATTTCGGCCACCGCATCCCTGGCCACCTGGGAGATGTCAGATACTACCTCAGTATGAGGGGGTAGAGGCTCCCCCTCGATTCCTGCAGTCAAGGTATCGGGAACTTCATTGGGGGTGACTGCTGAAGATACTCCCTGTTGCTCTTCCACTGCAGTCTGCCCAATACGTCTCTCCCATCGGTCAAACACACTTGAGTCCATCTTCTTCAAGTAGTGGAGCGGGACACCTTTACTCATGTCAAACTTGTCTCCATTTAGCTGGTTTAGATATAGACTTATGATGCGGCCAAAACTCGGAGAGCCCAAGGTGTCCTTGATCTACTCAAACAGCAACTCCCCCCAGTTGAACCGTTTACGGCAGACAACAGCTATCAGGATCTTGAATATATCCGCTGAGATATGGTCATGAGAGCCCGGCTTGCAGATGAGCACCTTTCCCATAATGTCAGACAGGAGCTTCCCTTCTTCATTCATATCCTTTCTCTTTATTGACCGAATTCCTCGTGGGAGACCGCAGAATAAGAGAGTTCTGTTTTTGTCATCGTCCTCCAGATAGTCCTCATGCTCCGAGCTAGAAAGCTGCAGAAAGAGGGTCAGCTTGCTGGCAGACATCTTGACCTTTGCCCCAGCCACCTTGCTTTTGATTAGGGAGTCGCCATTTCGGAGTCTTGCGGTAGCGAAGAACTCCAGCACCTCTTTGTCCAGGATTTTGCAAGGGTGCTCCAGGACGAATGTTAGCCCAGCCTCTTCCAGCATCAGAATAATGTTGCGGAATTCGTCCGAGGCGTGAGAGAACCCAGTCCGAACAAGCTCGCAACCGGTGACCAACCCAGTAGTTGTCCTTGGAGCCATTGCAGATCTAGAGAGAGAATCCCTACTCTAAGCTTTAATGAACACTCAAAAGGAAAGAATCACTAGTGAGAACGTCCAAGTACGGGTGAGGAAGAGGTTACCTAGGGGCGTAGACGGAAGTGAGTTTGTGAGCTTCCTGCGAGAACTCTTCCTAGAGCGTCTTTTGGGAAGACCTTCGGTGGAGACCTAGCGGGAAACAGCGAGGACGGTGCGGGATCCGACGAGTACCTTGCGAGAAGATGATCGAGCTTCCTGCGGGTTTCGGCGAGTCGGCGGATAAGGGAAGATTCGGCGGAAGAACTCTTGCGAGACGATGATTCGACAAGCTTCCTGCGGGTTTCGGCGAGTCGGCGGGTAAGGGAAGAAGCGGCGGAAGAGCTCTTGCGGGATATTTCCTGCGAAGTGCGGCGGGATTCGTGTAGCTTGCTCCTTCGGCGGGATCCGTAATGAAGTTGAAAGGTCGGCGAGATTCCAAGTCTATAAAAAGTCGGCGGGATTTGTCTAAGTCGAAATTGAAAGATTTCTTGACTAGGAATTTTCACGTTAATAAGTATTGCAACATTTTCGAATTCGTCTGATGTCAAGTCAATAAAAAGACGATAAATACAGATATATTTTAAAGCCAATCTATTTGGGTTTGAACGAGGCTTTTCCAAAAACTTTTTGATGTCAATTGTGAGTTGTCGAGATTCACAATGACATTGCTTTGATAACTCTTTATTGATGTAAAAAGGTTTGCATGTATCGAGTAAACCCATCCTTGGATGTGCATACATACACGTATATACAAAGATGTATCTATATATAAAGATATATATACATATATATGTAATTGTCAATTGAAAACGACTCAAGTCTTGGAACGGATCATGAGTACCTGGGATTTTGAGAGTCATCGTTTTAGTCCCACAGGTAGAACATATCAGAGGCTCAATGTGAGTATGCTCAAATAGATATCACATCTGTTATTGCAGACGCTTGTTCCAATTTAGTCTTGAGCCACCAACTGTCTAGTTCCCTTCATATTTACGGGAACCTAGACTACCCTGCAAGAAAGAATTACCTTACCTTAGGAACCCAAATCAGATTGGGTCCTAGGTTCCTGTTAGCATAAGCACGCAACTGCCTTCCTTCAGAAAACCTGTCAGGAAGACTACCTCTGTCCCGTGAATGTGGGTAAGCACTTGCCGTTGGCACAGAGGGGTTGTGCCAACAGTCGATGGCAAAGTGTCTCACTTTGCCACAGCATCAACATGGGTGAATGTTGTATCGCCGTTTCCGACCCGATCTAGTGACTGAGGTAGTCACGGTCCTAGGTCTAAATGGGATAGAGCATGATCTCCTCACAAAATTTCCTCTTCCATCGTGACACGTGGAAGGGTGGAAGGAATGCATGTTGTGAGCGTCATGAGGCCGGGAAGGTGGTGCCCTCCTTTCAGGCATCCCCCTTTCAGAGGCCCCATGAAAACTTACACCATGACTTCTAATCTCCCTATCCTGTGTCCTCGGGTGGTGAGAAATGTTCTGTGAGCTAGGACATGCAGATTCGCACCGAGTTGAGGCAGTGGCAGTGAATACAAAGGGCTCAGAAGGAGCCTTAGGTATTCTCTCATGGGTGGCCACGACGGCCCTTGCACTACGGGTGTCTCCACATGGGGACAGATCACCCTTGCAGTGACCACGACTATTCCTGTGGTCATACCTGAAGGCATGATGAGTTGCCTTCCTGCTTGGAGTGGGGGGTCGGAATACCGTTTCCCCATTTCTCCACGAATTAATAATCCGGGAGATCCACCCGTTTTCTTACTTTCTCTTTATAGCATCAACCTTGGAAAAGTTTGATACTATTCTTTTCTCATTTTCTAGACTACTCTCTAGAGCTGAGATCTTAGAGTCCTTGACCTTGTTGGACGCCAATTGGAGAACTAACAAGATCTTCAGTCGAGCAATCTCTTGAGCTCGCTCCTCAGCAAGTAGGTTGCTTTCCTGAATGGCTCTCTTCAGGGAATCAGAATTTTCTGGAGGAGAGCAGTTTCTGTCTTCAGAAGGTTCAAAAGATATGGGGCAGGATGAAGATGTTACCTGCTCATCTGTGTTATTGTCATTAGAGCCAGTGACCATTGTTTCATCCTCATCAGAGCTGCTTTCCTCACTGGCCTCGTCAGTCTCTGACACGGACACTGGAGCTCTGATGCTGTCCGAGTGATGCTTGCCTTCATCTTCAGAGGTGAGGACCCCCACATAGGCTTCCTCCTCAGGTTGACAGCATATTCCAGCTTTCTCTGACTCCCCCATCCACTCTGATATCATCACCCACATGGATTTAGCTGTCCTACATTTTGCTAATCTAGAGCGAGAAGCTCCAGACCAGATATCCAAGATAATTTGACGAATCCTCTCGTCCAAGTTAAATAGGGACAGTTCTGTCTCTGACATCTCAGCAATGCACATGGGCACTTGGATCCCAGAGTCGGAGGTCTTCATGGGAATGAACGGACCCTCTTCCAGGATGAAGGATGCTCGAGGATCGATTGCATCAAGGTGAAATGACACTCTCATCCTCCAGATGAGATAATAATCCTTTGTGCATGCGGGGAGTTTGAGTGGCGGTATCTCATAATCCAACTCCATGCCTCTGACACTGGTGGCGGGATTCTACTCAAGGTGTTAACCTTTTTGATGAGGAACCTGGCTCTGATACCACTTGAAAGTCCACCTAGTGTCAACTATGTGCACCTATGGGGGGGGGGGGGGAATAGGTGACGTGTAGCGCTTTTGCGGAATTTACGAATGTACCTGCACAATAAAAATAAAAAGCACAGCACACAGAATACACATGCAATTTATAGTGGTTCCCCGACTTGGGTACATCCAATTTCCCCCTTCGACCTATCTCCCAACAAGGGACGACTCGGTCTCTTCTCCAACAGGATTGAAATCCAATCCCTGTACTATCGGAAGGAACCCTTCCACACGTGAGAGTCAACACTCCCACAAAACGGGTTGCACCCAACCCTTACAACACGAAACAAACATTCCTTTACAACAAAAGTAAATATAGAATGTACACGAGATACAAACTTCATTTGGAGACTACGGTGTTCCTCTTCGTTCGACGACGTGTTCGTGAAGTCAACGAAGAGTCTACAACCTTGGTCTCTCTTGGAGAGGATCTCCCCGGAACCGGCGGCGGCAACACGAGCGGCGGCTAGCTTCGGGATCGGCAGCTATGATGATGAGCGGCTGCTGAAAATAGAGATCCAATCTTCGTAGCGAAGCAAGCTAGGTCTACCAACGGTCACACGAGGATCGGTCGTCTCGATCGATTCGGATGGGAAGTTTTTCCCGATCAACAAATCAAGAGACAAGGGATCTCTGGATAGACGCGTGAGACTCAAGCTTTCCTAAGCTTCTGTTGTCGGAGATCGGGAAGAAAAACGATCAACAGCGGCGACCACTTGACGCGAGCGGCGGCGGCGGAGCGGAGCGGAAGCGGCGACTTAGGGTTTTTCCGTGCTCGCGTGTTTCTTTTCTCTATTTTTCTACTGTTCAAAATACCCGTATATATATACTGTAGATAGATTCAATTTGACCGTTGTGGGTCCCACACGTAGACCCCCGAAATCCGGTTCAAAATAGTCCAGCGGCAGAATCCGGTCCAGCAACATCCCGAGAAAACGCCAAGTAAAATTCGTCGAGAATCGTTGGTGATTCTCGACGAATCGGCGAGAATCAGTTGACGATTCTCGACGATTCGTCGAGAATCACTAGTGATTCTCGATGATTCCTTTGTTGATTCTCAACGATTTTCACTTGGTAATCATGACCTGCTCAGCGACGGGTTCGGCGAGAATCATTAGTGATTCTCGCCGAATCTCACTTGGCACCATTTTAAGGTAGCCGGAAGGAGTCGGCGAGAATCACTAATGATTCTCGACGATTCGGCGAGAATCACTAGTGATTCTCGCCGAATCGGCGAGAATCACTTGGTGATTCTCGTCGACTTTCACTTAGACGAATTTTCGTCATTCCACTCAAGAGCTGCTCCTTGACCCATCCTTGCTCCTTGTCTTCTCTTGCATAAACATGGCCCTGTACTTGAAAGTAAGTGCACTCCAATAGAGAGAGTACACGTAGGCCAACACACTGATCTGCTCAACGAGGGATTACGTCGTGCAGACCCGTGTATATTGACCTACTGCACCCTGACATTGGTGTGCACTTAGCGTGGAAGAGCTGCAAGCACAACTTAAGATGTTTCATCAAATACATTGTGAATTCATCTTAGCTTGACAGGTGGCTTCCTCAAATCCAGGTAATTGTGGATACAATACCCAACATCAGTAATCTCAGAAGCAAAATCAGTCCTTTCTTCAGAAGCAGCAGCAATGACTGAATTTACAAAGGAGGAGATCATGCTAGGGTCACAGCAAGAAAAAGGCACAAGTGCCTTGGATAAGTCTTCTGGAGGCTGGACAGCATGGACCTCTGGCAGACAGCTAAAGTAGGCAGAATCAAAAACAGATAGCAAAGACCTGAGGTCTATTGCAAGAACTGTAGTAGGAGGCACAGCAGCAGCAGCAAGAGGAGCAGCAGCAGTCACAGAAACAGCAGCAGCAACAGCATGAAGGCTTTCTTCATATGGCATCTCCCCCTGCCTAGATGCAGATACATCTGGATCAAGGCACACTGCTGTAGGTGCTGCCTGAGGGAAGAGGGAAGAGAGCCTGGCAGAAAGGGCTGCCACTGACAGGTGGAGTGGAGCCAAAGAGGTCTCCAACAGCAGAGTTAGCCTGGGGGCAAGTAACTCATACAGCCTGTCAGCTAGGGCTGAGAGGTCTACTTGCTCAAGAGCTGGAGCAGAGGTAGAAGGTATGGAAGCAGCTGAGGGTTCTGGAAGTGGAGGGCTGGAGAATTGTGGAAGGGATGGCTCAGGTGTTGGGAGGGTGGATATAGAGGACAGGGGAATTGATATGTATGGAGTGAAGGTTGGCTGGTCTATGATGTGGTGGAGGAGGTCTTGGAATGATGTGGAGGAGGAAGGTAAATCAGGAGGAGATGATGGGGAATCATCCATAAAGGAATCATC
Organism: Platanthera guangdongensis; assembly: GCA_039583875.1. Classification (NCBI taxonomy): domain Eukaryota; kingdom Viridiplantae; phylum Streptophyta; class Magnoliopsida; order Asparagales; family Orchidaceae; genus Platanthera; species Platanthera guangdongensis. The sequence goes on from CM077158.1 coordinate 58,877,660, forward strand.
CAGTAGGGTGAAGGATGGAATGGATGGTGATGGGGTGACATCTGGTGGAGGGTAGGAGAACAGTGGGTGGAATTGTTCTTCTGGTGTAGAAAGAACAGGAACTGGAGATGATGTGGATGTTGGAGATGGGCTGGAGATGGTGATGGTGGAGGGAGCTGGAGTGGTGGATGGTAAGGGAAGGGATGGAGTTGGAGGAGGAGGAGAGGCAGCAACAGCAGCAGCCAGGTCATATGCAGGGGCAGAGACCTGTGGAGGAGTGACTCTTTGAGTCCTTGTGCCTGAAGGGGCACTGGAGGAGGGCCTGCTAGACTTGCTTATGTGCCTGTCCCACTTTCCAAAGAGGGCACATGTCAGTCTCTTGGATGCATTGATATGAACTCCAGAGGAGACCAGCAAGGCAGGGCACATGTGCTGCAGGAAAACTCCAATAATTCTTCCAAAATTAACAAAACTTTTGTTTATTTTCTTTTTGATGAGGTCAAAGAAAATCTCTCCCCAATTCAGATTCTTCTTGTCCACAAGAGCTCCCATGAGGCAGAGCTGGTATCTTGATATAGTATCATGGGCAGAGTGCTTTGCCAGCAGCACTTTCCCTACCACATCTGCCAGGAACCTATATTCAACAGACAGATTCCTCTTGAAGAGCTTGCTAGGGTTTCCCTCTGGATGACCCATTCTGGCAAGCAGTTCAGAAAACTCATCTCCAGATAATTCAGCAGAGTCTTCTCCATTTCTCAATCCAAAAACTTTTGTTAAAATTGTGGGGGTCAAGGGTACCTGATTTCCAGCTATTGACCCAACTATAGTGCTGTTATCTTGATTATGAGCGGTATAAACCCACTCCTTGATTTCATCAGAAGCCAACTTGATCCTGGTGGTCATTAATGCTGTCAGATTCTGGTCCTTGAGCAAACCCAGTATGTCTTGAAAAACCTGGTCAGTGGTGCTGAAGGATTCCAGATCAATGTCAAACCCAACATCAAACTTCATTGCAGCAAGAACAGCAACTGACACAGCCATTGGTACCTGCAAAAACTCAACAAACAAAACGACCAAGCGTAGAACTGTTTGGAGGGAAAGAAAATTCTTGCAGAGAAATCGAAAGCGCAAAAGAGAACGACGGAGAAAAAAGAGTTTTTATATTAGGGTTCGACGCAGAATTGGAAAGATCGTTGAACTCAGTTCGACGATCGAGGCTTCTAAAGGAATCTGAAGAGTCTTCAACATCGTCGATCTCCGTTCGACGATATTGGAGAGCGTCGAGCTCTATTCGACGATCGTTCAGAGAACAAAATCGTCGAGCGTCGTTCGACGATCGTTGACCGGAAGAGACAGTTCATACTATCTGAGAGGCGCTGAACTCAGTTCGACGATTTTTGGAAATCATCGATCTCCGTTCGACGATCTTAGGGCAAATCGTCGAGTGCAGTTCAGAGATCAGAAAAATTCTAGACACTAAGAAAAATCAGAATGTTTGCCTAGTCTTGGTCAAATTTTGAGCTTTCAAAATCTTGGATATTATTTAAGACTTCCTCCATCTAACATTCCTAACTGATTTAGGAAGAAGGTGTGTTTCTTTTCATCCAAGGGCTTGGTGAAAATATCTCCCCTTTGTAAATCAGTTGGGATATAATGTAATTCAATTTTATTCTTTTCAACATTATCCCTTAAGAAGTGATGCCTAATCTCTATGTGTTTTGTCCTACTATGGAGGACTGGATTTTGAGCTATGGAAATAGCACTTGTGTTGTCACAAAAGATTTTAGACTTCTCTAAGTTGTAGCCATAGTCTAGGAGTTGGTTTTGGATCCACAAGATTTGTGAACAACAACTGCCTGCAGCTATATATTCAGCTTCAGCAGTTGAAGTTCACACAGATGTTTGTTTCTTGCAAAACCAAGAGACAAGTCTGTCACCAAGGAACTGACAAGTTCCACTGGTGCTTTTCCTGTCAATTCTGCATCCATCATAGTCAGCATCAGAGAATCCAGTTAACTCAAATGCTGAATCTTTTGGATACCAGAGACCTAGATTTGGACAAATTTTAACATACCTGAGAATCCTCTTTACTAAAGTTAGGTGTGACTCTCTAGGGCTTACTTGGAACCTAGCACATATACATGTAGCAAACATTATATCTGGTCTACTAGATGTAAGATACAGTAGAGAGCCAATCATTGCTCTATATGTTATCTGATCAACAGGTTTCCCATGTTCATCAGCATCCAATACAGCATTGGTAGGCATGAGTGTTTTCATACAAGATGCCTCAGACATACCAAATTTCTTAACCAGTTCATTTGCATATTTGGTTTGAGAAATAAAGATGCCTTCAGCATGTTGTTTGACTTGCAATCCTAGGAAGAAGGATAGCTCACCCATGCTACTCATCTCAAATTTAGAATGCATCAGGTTAGAAAACCTTCTGCACAATTTTGAGTCAGTAGAACCAAAAATGATATCGTCTACATAAATTTGTACTAGTAGGGTATGAGACTTATGGGTTCTAATAAAAAGAGTTTGGTCTACTCTACCCCTTATAAAACCATTTTCCAAGAGAAAGCATGCTAAGGTCTCATACCATGCTGTAGGAGCTTGCTTGAGACCATATAATGCTTTATTTAATCTAAAAACATAATCAGGATAAGTTGGAGAGATAAAACCTGGAGGTTGTCTGACATAAACTTCCTCTTTGATGTCTTCATTCAATAAAGCACTTTTGACATCCATCTGATATACTTTGAAGCCTTTGTGAGCTGCATAAGCTAGAAATATTCTGATGGCTTCCAATCTTGCGACTGGTGCAAAGGTCTGGTCGTAGTCAATTCCTTCTTCTTGAGAGTATCCCTGAGCAACTAGCCTTGCCTTGTTCCTTATAATTACTCCTTGATCATCCAGTTTGTTTCTGAATACCCATTTTGTTCCAACAATGGAATAATCCTTAGGCTTTGGCACTAGTTCTCATACTTTGTTCCTCTCAAATTGATGCAACTTCTCTTGCATTGTAATGATCCAGTGTGGATCTTGCTCTGCATCTTGAATGGACTGAGGTTCAATTTGAGATAGGAAGCAGGTGTGCAACAGGTTTTGGTTGACCTGATTTCTGGTTTGCACACCAGCTGAGATTTCTCCAATTATTTGGGAAATTGGATGGTCTCTTGATGTTACTAAATCAACAAGGGGTGTTGATTGTTCACCAACTTGTGTTGTTGTTTCCTCTTGTGGTACAACAACTGGCTCTTCAGATTGTGCTTCAATGTGTTGAGCATTCCCTTCATCTTCACTGCTTTCATCCTCTTGAGCAACCTATAACTTGTTCATATCTTCAACTAGAGAATGTTCCTGCAAAGGTTCTATGGTAGAAGAAATCTTCTCCTTGAAAGACATGTTAGATTCATCAAAAGAAATGTGAACAGATTCCTCAATTTTCAAAGATGATTTATTATAGACCCTATAGGCCTTGCTGATCATGGAGTATCCCAGAAATACTCTTTCATCAGCTTTGGCTTGAAATTTTGCTAGATATTTCTTGTCATTATTATGAATATAGCAAATACAACCAAAGACTCTAAAATAGTCAACTTTAGGTTTCTTCCCTTTGAGTAATTCATATGGAGTCTTTCCCTTTAGTTTATGTATCAGACTTCTGTTCAGCACATAGTTGGAGGTGTTTCACTGCCTCTGCCCAAAAGGATAGAGGTAGATGAGCATCTGACAACAATGTGGTGGCAGATTCAATAAGGGTTCTATTTTTCCTTTCAGCTACCCCATTTTGTTGAGGAGTTCTAGGAGCTGAGAAAGTATGCCTGATCCCTTCACTCTGACAGAACTCTTGCATAAGAAGAGAATCAAACTCTGTCCCATGATCACTTCTGATCAGGGCAATGTGAGTATTGAACTCAATCTGTATACATTTGAGAAACTCTGTCAGACACTTAAAGTTATCAGACTTCTTCCTTAGAAAGAACACCCAAGTGAATCTAGAGAAGTCATCTACAATTACTAAAGTGTAGGATTTCCCTCCTAGGCTTTGTACTGTGATGGGTCCAAAGAGATCCATGTGTAACAGATACAATATCCTAGGTGAATCACTTTTATTAAGTGACTTAAAACTGTTTTTAGTTTGCTTGCCTAATTGACAAGCCCTGCAGAGTCCTTCCTTCTTGTAGGGGCCGGAAGGTAGTCCTCTAACAAGGTTATCCTTGGATAGCCTAGCAATAGTTCTAAGGTTTAGGTGTCCTAATCTCTTATGCCATAATACATTTGGTCTACAGACAGAGTTAAACAAGCAAATATCTACATCAGTTGAAAGAAAGTCTACTAGATAGATGTTACCTTTCCTTTTACCTGTCAACACAGTTGTGTTGTCCTCTGACTTGATTTTGCATAAGGCTTTGCTGAAGGTCACCTGGTAGCCTTCATCACACAACTGACTGATGCTAATTAGGTTGTGCTTCAGTCCTTCTACATATGCTACCTTCTTGAAAGTTACTGAACCAATCTGGACTGCACCATATCCTTTAGTCTGTCCAAAGTTTGAATCACCAAAGATAAACTTTGGGTCCAAGCTTGGCTCTGAAGGATGTGAGGTTGTCCTTGTTCCCTGTCATGTGCTTAGAGCACCCACTAACCAAATACCATTGCTGATTAGATGTTGGATAGGTCTTCACCTGCACATAAGACAATTCATTTGTTTTTGACCCAGTTTACCTTGGGCCTAGGTTGATAACCTTTAAATTCAGAAATGAAAGACATCCCAGGTTGACTCTTATATCCTTCAGGATGATATCTCCTTGGAGGTATAATCCATTCAGTATAAGGGTTAAAGATTTGGGATGAAGAACCCTTAGGATTCAATTTTGATTTGCCTTTGAAAAATTTTCCAGAGCTCTGACCTCTGTTCGACGATCTGTGAGCTTCGTTCGACGATCTTGGGTCAGATCGTCGAGCTCCGTTCGACGGTCGACTATGGGTGAGGTCAGGTATATGAGATCGTCGACCTGCGTTCGACGACCTTGGCTGAGATCATCGATCTGCGCTCGACGATTGTGCCTGAGATCGTCGAGCTGCGTTCGACGATCGTCGATCTCCGTTCGACGATTGTCGAGCTCCGTTCGACGATTTCTGCTGGGTCTTAATTTTCTGAGGCAGATCAGAATTTTTCCTAGCAACCTCTACAACTCCCTTTCCTTTGTCAGAAATGAATTTGATGGGAGTTGTTAGGACTATAGGTTGGCTGGATGAAGCACCCAAGCCCAGTGTACTGTTAAACCTAGAGTTCACTGTGCTTGTGATGTCCATCAGCTTGATGCTTCTCCCATTAAGGGATTCTTCAAGCTTCTTGGCCTCAGAGAGCTCACTTTTCAGTGAAGCTATCTGTTCCCTACAGCACTCCAACTCCTGAGAGAGTTTGAGGTTTTCTGACTTTAAAGTGTTGTGTTCAGATAATTGATTTCTGAGAGAGATAATCTCTTTCTCAGACTTTAGCAGGTCTAAACACAGTGCTTTAAATTCAGATTTAAAATCTTCTGAACTAAAATCAAAAGAACCAATTACCTGATCTTTTTCAGGTTGAGTCTCTGAGTCTGACTCTGACTCCTCTTCTTCTGAGTTATGCTGTGAGCCATTGATTGCCATCATGCAGAACTCCTTTTCTTCTGCATCATCCTCATCATCACTGGAGCTGGATGAGGCTTCTGACTCCTCTTCTGTCTCACTCCAGGATTCAACAACAAACCCTTTTCTTGTATGCTTATTTTTGCTTGAAGAAGGTTTGCCATTTCCATTCCTTTTGGAGTTTTTCTCCTTTCTTCTTTCTTTTCTGTCCCTTCTGTCCTTGTTCTTGTTCTCTGGACAGTCAGGAAATATGTGCCCTGGTTTCCTGCAACCAAAGCAAATAATGTCTTTGTTATTATCAATGGACTTGTCATACCTTGGCTTATCCTGCTCCTTGTATGATCTTCTTCTGAAGTCCTTTCTGGCCATCTTGTAGAATCTTTTGGCCAACAAGATGAGTAGTTCATCATTGCATGTGGCTTTATCTTCAGGCAGATCCTCAGTTGCCTTGAAGGCTATGGTCTTCTCTTTCCTTGTGGCTGGTGAAGCAGCCTTCTGTTCTTCCTCTCTATTCTTGATGAGTAGCTCATAAGATTTGAGCTTACCCAACAAAGCTTCAGTGGTGATCTCATTCAGACTTCTGGCATCCTTAATTGGCCAGATTCTTGAATCCCAAGTGCTGGGGAAGCACATTAGGATCTTGTCATTAAGTTCAGTTAGAGAGATCTCTTTGTCCAATGTCCTTAGTTCACTGACAATTAGACTTAGTCTGTTGTACATGTCTCCCACTGACTCAGTCTCTCCCTTCTTGAAATTCTCATATTGGGAGATGAGATGGGATCTTCTATCTTTTCTCTCATCAGCTGAGCCTGAGACTATTTCTGAGAGTTTATCCCAAATTTCCTTGGCTGAATTACATTCAGCTACCTTTTGAAATATGTCATCTGACATTGTCTGGGCTAGGATGTTCATAGCCTTAGCATCAGCTACCTTCCATTTCTTGACATCAGCATCTGTTCCTGATGGAGGTGGAACAGCATTTGTACTTGTATTCTCTAGGGGTCTTGGACACACTGTCAAAACAGAATTAAAGATATCTTCGTCAATAGAATTCATGTAAAGTCTGATCCTTGCTTTCCAGAGTGCAAACTTGGATAGATTGCACACGGGAGGTCTGATGCTTGCATAATCTTTGTTTTTGGTCATGATTTGTGCAAACAAAATCTAATAATACACTACAAAAGAAGAACATATCTAGTTTGGGATCTTTGTGTTCAGGTGTTAGCTTGTACAACCAATCAGGTATGGTATGTTTAACCAACCTGGAAGATGTGGTATTTTTAACCAACCTCGCTTTGATACCAATTGAAAGTGCAACTAGATCTGATATACTCTACAGGGGGGTGAATAGAGTATATGGTGCTTTAAAAGTTTTTACAACAATTGTTGTAATATGTGTGAGCAGGGAAGCAAAAATAAATCTAATCACAACACTAAGTTAACCAAAAACTAAGCATAGAAGAATCAAGGCCAGAAACAAAAATGAAAACAATCAAAACCAGAAGACACAAGGAAATATAGTGGTTCCCCAAACTTGGGTACATCCACTCTTCTACCACCCTAGGTAGGAATCCACTGTAGGATGAGTTGATCAGGTGTCCTGGGCACCAATGAGCTTTTGATAAGGTGCTCAAAAACCAAACCAGATTTTTTGATCAGGTGTCTTGCCACCAATGAGCTTTTGACAAGGTGCTCAAAAACCAAGTTCAAACTTTTGAAGGGAGTTTGAGAAACCCTTTACAAAGAGGGGGTGAGAGAGTAATGTAAGTCTTCTCTTTCTCAAACAACTGAGAAGACTATGTGGATTGATGTAAAAGCTCCCCCTGAATCCTTGAGATCTTCAGGAAGAAAAGCTTTGCTGAGGGTGATAGGCCTTCAAAGGTTGAACTCCAGCAATAGATGATTTCAGCAATTGTTGAAATGTTGAGTGTCTGGAGTCTGGAAATATGTTGGCCTTGAACACTTTGAAAACTACAGAGATCTGAAGATTTGAGAAAGCTTGATCTCCTTGGATGAGTGTTCTTGAGAATTTTTTGTGACAGAAGATTTTTGAATGTTTCTCTGTAATCAGTATTATCTCTCTGTATTGTGTGTGTTTTTTTTTGAGAGATTCAAAAATCCTGTCTTTTATTCTCTGATACAGAATAGAATAACATTCTCTGTCAAGGATAGCCGTTGGCCTGCATTAATTGCATCCTTAATTGCATAATCTCTTCTGGAGAAAAGTCCACAGATACATTCCTTGAAAAATCCCTTGAAACTTGGTCCAGAATTGAATGATAACGGCTAGGAAATCTCTGAATTAATTGCAGAATAACTCCTAACTGATTTGAATTTGAATTAAGAATTATCCTGGAAGTTATCTGAAATCATCGAACTGAGCTCTGCTATCGTCGAGCTGAGCTCAGCGATCTGGAAACATACAGCAGCAAAATATCGTCGATCTGAGCTCAAAGATCGTCGAACTGAGCTCAGAGATAAAGTTCCAAAGCAGAGTCAAAATCGTCGAACTGAGCTCACCGATCGTCGAATGGAGTTCGACGATATTATGAAGTTGAGCTCAGCGATTGTCGAATGGAGTTCGACGATCTGTCGAAGTTGAGCTAGACGATCGTCGACCGGAGTTCGACGAATCGTCGTGCTGAGCTCGACGATATGACTTGGTCTTCAGACAGAGAATTCTGGTCTTTCAGGGCAGCTTCCAAACCTAGACTTCTAACCCTTAAACTCAATTCTAATTGACCTATTAAGCTATACAGAAGGTCAAGCAAAGGTTCCTAGAGACATAGTGATCCTGACCCAAATTAGTAATAGGGTGTTCCAACACCATGACACAATAGGGGGCTACGGGCCATCCCCGTGTTTTAATACTAGAACTCCGGCTGCACGCCATAGATTAAGTACTCAAGAGAGTTGTCGTTGTATTGTGGCCCTGATACGGTGGTGGGCAACTGATTTGCCAGAACACCAAGAATGTGCCCTGAGTGCACGGACCGTTGGGTCGGGTGGCTGACGGTTGTGATGGCATGTTTGCGTGAAAGCACATTATATGAGATATATTGTCATGCTTGTGATATGATATGCCTGAAGGGAAGATTACCGCTATTTGGTCAGCTGAACGCTGACCGTTGCTTCTGTTTTCCACCGTTGGGTGGATTGTCCCTATATATTGGAAAGATTACAGCGCTCGACGATTTAACAAAGGCTTCGTGGGCTGGCAAATCGTCAAACGGAAATCGTCGAACGCACGGAATCGTCGAACGGAGATCATCGAACGCTGGGCCAATCGTCGAACGCTGGGCCAATCGTCGAGCGCTGGGCCAATTCGACGATCGCTGCCCGATCGTCGAATGGATATCGTCGAATGCGCTAATAGTCAAGCGGAAATCGTCGAACGCGCGGAATCGTCGAACGAAAATTGTCGAACGCGCTGTCTGACGATCGCTGGTGGGCTCGACGATCGCTGGTGAGCTCGACGATCGCTGCCTAATCGTCGAACACAGAGCGTCGAGCGTAGATCTGTGTCATGGGCGTGACTTTGGGCGTGTCCCGTGGCGGTGACCTGTTTTGGGGGATAAGGCGGGTTGAGCACCGCTTTGAGTACACGGCCTGTGATACGGGCGTGTCACAGGGCGTGTCGGACGCGAAAACCGGTTTTCCCGATTTTTCGTAGCCGTCCATTTTTCTCAGCTTGGATCCAAGGGCTGAGGTTCTTTCCTGCTTCCTTAAGGTGGAAAACAGAGAACGTATTCTCATTTGGTTATTTCCTTCATCTTTCGAAAAGTTTAGAGAGAGAAAGGGAGAGGAAGAAGGAGGAAGAAGGAGAAGGGCTGCTTGCTGCTGGAGCTTGTGAGTGTCAAGCGGTGATCCGAGGTCATTTTTGCGGAGGAAACGTTGTTGCGATTCTTTCAAGTTACCTTGGCACTTATGGCACCAAAGCGGTCTTCAAGGGTAACGATTTTTCTTCCTAGCCATGTGAAGGCTTCCTTTTGGCATATGTTTATGATTCCCCCACCAAGAGGTGGCTGATTTTGGGAGTCTTTTGGGTGATTCATGGAATCCCCTTTTGTTGGCATATAGATCCGGATATGGAGTACGGAATAGGCATGCTGTGTGAAGCCCATCTGGACATGTTGGTCTGGATGGGTGATGTTGCATACGAAGCGGAGAAAACTCCGTGAAAAACGTGTAGTTTAAGGAGTCAACGAGATATGCCTGTGAAGGGTAGTAGCAGGAAGTACTGGAGTGGTAGTGCAGGAAAATATCCGTGTTATGCTTGTTCTATTGGGTCGTACCTGTGAAGAGTAACAGGAAGTACTGGTGGGACCAGGAAAGGCCCTTTGTGATGCTTGATGTCGTAGGTGGTACCTGTGAAGAGAGTAGCAGGAAGTACTGGTGTGCCCAGGAAAGACCCCTGACATTTGTGATATTGCGGTGTCGCACCTGTGAACGAGTAACAGGAAGTACTGGTGTGCCCAGGAAAGACCTGCTAATGTTGTGAGATGAATGGGTGTAATGAAATACCCAGGCTTGAATGCCAAGAACAGGATTGGTGAGACCGACCCGCGCCTTTGAGTAAGCTGCGAGTACACCGTACTCGGTGAAGGCAAGGCGATTTGAGCAACGGGGGGTGGAGGATCCGACCTGCGTTATGTCCGTCCGACGTGGACCAGAAGGTGCGGTTTGTTGGAGCGCAGAGCGAGAGTCTTAGGCTGCGTGCCATGACATAATGGGGGGCGACGGGCCATCCCGGTGTTTTAAGACTAGAACTCCGGCTGCACGCCATGAAGTAAATGCTCAAGAGATTTGCCGTTGGGTTGTGGCCCTGATACGGTGGTGGGCAACTGATTTGCCAGAACACCAAGAATGTGCACTGAGTGTACGGACCGTTGGGCCGGCTGGCTGACGGTTGTGATGGCATGTGTGCGTGAAAGCACATTATATGAGATATATTGTCATGCTTGTGATATGATATGCATGCAGGGAAGATTACCGTTATTTGGTCAGCTAAACGCTGACCGTTGCTTCTATTTGCCATCGTTGGGTGGATTGTCCCTATACAGGTGCTGGAGAGCCAAGTGGGACACATAAAGGTTGATGTCCCTGTTGCTGCTGCTGCTAGCCCTCAAAGGCTAATTAGATGAATGTTGTGTTTTCTTTTAATGTGGCCGGCCTGCGTGCCAATATTGAGGCCACTGTTCAGGAGAAAATGTGCCACTTTAGTTAGCCGGTCAACAATCACCCAAATGGAATCATTTCCTCGCTGAGATCTCAACAACCCGTGAACAAAATCCATGGAAATATCATCAAACTTCCACTCTGGGATCGACAGCGACTTCAAATAACCACTCGGCTTTTGGCATTCCGCCTTCACTATCACACATGTTTGGCATTCCACTGTATGAAAGCCTTGTAAGGTCATAAGGCCAATAAGCATATTACCCTGCACTAAAAGCATGTTCAACTACTGACCCAACGGTCCTATAAATGTCATTTGCTCCATCACACCACCCGGCGTTGAATTACCTCAAAAATAGGGGGTTGCACACGTCTTTCATTTTGTGCAATAATCGCAGCGAACACTGCTTCCACCACCATTCTTATGGTTTCAGCGGAGGGAAGGGTTGCAGGCACGTCACCAGATGAACTATAATCCTCAGAAACCAGATGTTCTGACGGCCCAGCACCGCTTCTGGTCACCTATAGTCGTACAAAACACCGTTAAGCGACCATACAAAATTGCAAAAAACAATTATAGGAACACCCAGGTTCCTCAAACACGTGTATTTTCATTCCTAAGTGGACATTCATGGGTTCTTTTGATGTTATAACGATGATGCACATACATGTGCTCACCACCCCTTAAAAAGAATTCGTCCACGAATTCAGTTTAAGCATAACCGAAACCAGTGCTCTGATACCAAATTGTAACACCCCCTATCCATCGCATAGCATATAGCAGTAGGTCTGGCCGGGGCCCGACGCCATATACCACAGACAGACCGGGTGGTTACTCAATGGAAACCATACAACCAATCCAACGTCCTACACAGAGCATTCTAGCGGAAGCAATTAAAATTTGTTGTATTAATAAAGAACCCAACACTAGCATGAATGTCCACTAATACGCCAAAAGGAATGAAGTATAAATACACAAGTACTGGACTTATGGCCTTATAATTGTTTTCCCCAAATTACATTTCTTTCAAACCTCGGCACGCAGGCCGGCCATACATGAATAAAGAAAACACTCAAAATTAGGCTTTCGAAGGCCGGCTCAGCAACTTGGGCTTTAGCCCGCTATTTACCGCTCGGCTCCGCAGCACCTGCAAGCATAATCCACCGCAACAGTGGCAAATCAAAGCAACGATCAGCAATGCTGACCAAATTATAACGATCACGCCCCCAATTTGGGGCGGCGATGCTCCTTCCCTGCAGTTTATTAGCATAACCAAGCAGTATATATATATATATACATTGCATCACAGGCATTGGCACACACGGCCACACGCCCCGTGTACTTAGGGCACATTTTCGGTGAACCGGTCAATGTCACGTCATTTTAATCCATAGACACCCCGGTCTCACCACCGCCACTTTGACGGCCAAACATATGAGCATTTTGTCTTCCCGGCATGGGTCACATCAATTTAAGCCATAGCCCGTCGAAGACCCTCATTTATGCTAACGGCTCACACCGAACGACATAGAACGGGTACGGTTCCGCCTAACCCGTGCTCACATCGCAACGACAATTTAAGCCATATATGCAGGTCAAACTTCTCCGAGTCCCATTTCCGTCACACACTTCACATAACCCGGTCATGTTCAAGTTGGCTCCCAGGACACCATGTTGGCAGAATCACGTATCTGCCCTGTTTTCTGGGTGCACATTGGAGTTAATCCCTAAGGCTCCCTGCTGCAATCTATCACGTAGAAAACCCGAAAAGCAATCAATCACACGGAGTCTTCTCCGGCCATTTATGCAATGCAACATCACCGATCCAAACCAACTTGTCTGGGTAGGCTTCACACATCATGCCTATATCCGTTCTCGGTTACGTACTCTACATGTACACAATAGGGACTATTCATGTCTACCCGAAGGGACGCCTCAAACTCACCGCAAACTTGCGAGAACGGGCTTCCCTATGCAAAAGAAGTAGAGCTTCACATGCTCAAGTAGAGAATCGTTACCCTAGCGTTCTTCCTTGCTGCCATGGAAATGTAAGCGGATGAAAAGCACCGCACTCTACTTGCCTCCGTAGATCCGAAGTCGGTTCGCGATTTGGAGCTCCGAAGCTCCGCCGGTGACCGGATCTAGGCTTTTTCTTCCTCTTTTGCTCTCCCCTCTCTCTAGACTTAGAAAGAGAACCACTTAAGTGAAATGAGGGTTTCAAAGACCCAATCTCGGGTATATCCCAGTAGGAACAACCCCCAACTGTCAGATCTCAAACTAAGGAAACGAACGGCTACGATCCGCAGCTGAAAAGTAAAACCTGGGCCGAACACGGCCTGCGACACGTCTGTGTCCAAGGCTGTGTCCCTCATTCGCCATCAAAATCAACGCGTTACGAAAATTACACGGGTCCCGACACGCCCGTGTTTAACCTGACACGCCCGTGTTCCAACTGACACGGCCGTGTGGTTGGCCGTGTGCCCCCATCGACACAACCCCGAAAATAACCCGAGACTCACACGGGTTTTGGACACGCCCGTGTCCTCTTTGACACGCCCGTGTCAAACCCGAACACGCCTGGTCCCCAAGCCGTGTTCACTGACTCGACACTTCGTCGAGCGAAGTTTGTCGACTACCTGACACGGCCTTGGACACGCCCGTGTCCTAGGCCGTGTTCCGTGTCTCGACATTTCGTCGAGCGGAAATCGTCGACTTCCCTAGCAGACCGTCGACACGAGCTCGACACGCCGTGAGACACGCCCGTGTCTCAGGCCGTGTTCGCTGCTCGACGATCGTCGACTCCAAAAATTCGTCGACCTCACGGCCAAATCGTCGACTCGAGCCTGACACGCCCTGAGACACGCCCGTGTCCCAGGCCGTGTGCCCCCTGCCAAATTCCATATTTGGCCGAAAACGCGTCCCGTCGCTCTTTTGAGTTTCGGGGCGTTACACGCCGGGCCCGATTTTTATGGGCACCCCTAATCTTCTCCATCATTTCCCTACCTCAACATCAGATAAGGGGGAGTATAGAAGATGCCCACACATATCTCAAACGAACACATTTTGAAGCAGTTACATCTCAAAAATAATTAATCAAATTCCGGAAGCACATCTCATCTCGCGCGGAGATGCGTGAACATCACATCTTACTTTGAAATGTGCGCCCACGAGCTGAGATGTGCACGCATCCGTTGATGCCCCCGCACTATAAACATTAAAATATAGTAGGAGCAAGGTCGCTGTCACAAGTATATAAATTACAAACGAAGCTCGTCTACACCCTCTTCATCAAAGTTCTCAGGCGACCGGTCAACTTCATTCTCAGTCCTCCGCTCACCTGTCTGCAATCATGGCTCCCAACCTCTTCCCGTCGGAAAAATCGCCGCCGCTTCTCCCCGTAAAAGACATCCCCGGAAACTACGGCACCCCCTTCTTCTCCCCCATCAAAGACCGCCTCGACTACTACTACTTCAAAGGCCACGACGCCTTCTTCCAGTCCAAAATCAATCTGTACGGCTCCACCGTTTTCCGCACCAACATGCCGCCGGGCCCTTTCATGGCCTCCAACCCCCGCGTCATCGCCGTTCTCGACGCCAACAGCTTCCCCATCCTCTTCGACGTCTCCAAAGTCGAGAAGAAAGACGTTTTCACCGGAACCTACATGCCCACCACCAAGCTCACCGGCGGCTACCGCGTCTGCTCCTACCTCGACCCGTCGGAACCCGCCCACGCCAAAATCAAGCAGCTCCTTTTCACTCTCCTCGCCTCCCGCAAAGACGCCGTCATCCCCGCCTTCCGCTCCGCCTTCGCCGACCAGCTCTTCGCCGCCGTCGACTCAAAACTCGCCTCCTCCGGCCGCGCTGACTTCAACGCCATCAACGATGAGATAAGCTTTGACTTTCTCGGCGAGGCTTATTTCGGTGCCCGTCCTTCCAAAGTCGGCGCCGCCTCCGGACTTGCCGGAAAAGCCACCACCTGGCTTTCCCTTCAACTCGCGCCGCTGGCGAGCAACATCGTCACGAAATACCTGCCGTGGTTCATCGAAGATCTGCTTCTCCACACTTTTCCCATCCCCTCCTTCGTCGCTAAACCCGGGTATAAAGATCTTTGTGCTTACTTCCAGTCCGCCGGCACCGCCGTTTTCGAGGCGGCCGGAAAGCTTGGTCTCTCGCGGGATGAGGCGTGCCATAACATTCTGTTTGCGACTAGCTTCAACTCTTACGGCGGGCTGAAGGTGTTCTTCCCGTCCCTCTTCAAGTATCTGGCAGCTTCCGGGATTGAGCTGCATGCTAGGCTCGCCGCCGAGGTGCGTGCGGCGGTGGCAGCCGCCGGAGAGAACGGGCGGTTGACGCTTGCTGCGCTGGAGAAGATGGAGCTGGTCAAGTCGGTCGTGTACGAGGTGCTCCGCATAGACCCGCCGGTTCAGTTTCAGTACGCTCATGCGAAGCAGGATTTCGTGATCGAGAGTCACGTGGCCGCATTCCAGGTGCACAACGTTTTAATAATAATAATAATGAACAAAATAAATGAAATTAAAATAAAGTTATACATCTAACTTTAAAAATTAAAAGAAAAATAAACGGAAAAAACAAAATTAATAAAACATCAAATTTTAATTTTGCATATCTGCTGGATACTTCACGTTAACGGCAAATATTATTCGCACTCATTTTGATAATATATTAATATGAGAGACTTTTAGCTTTTTTACTTAATTTTATAGGAGTCTATATTACCATTAGTTGCCCATCATTAAAAACGCAACCCACTACATTGATATTTCCACTCTAAAATTATTATTATTTTTAAACTTTCCTTCTTCACGAAGAAACATGAATTCAGGGGACATGCAAGGTAGGCGTGCAAAAAAAAAAAATCGGGGGCGCGGGTGTGCTTGGACTTTGTTGGTCTCGACTTTTTAGATGTCGGGCCTTGCTCAAATCGAGCCCACTTGACCGGGCCCAATCAACATCATGCTCTTCCTCAGAATCTAGGGATGGCGCAACGTAATAAATTATTCCATGTGATCCTATGTGCGCAATCAGTCAAAAAGTCAAAGAGGAGGCACACATGACGATTTTGACGTGAAAAAAATCTCTCGATTTGGTAAAAAATCACGCCATCGTGTCCGTGTCAATCGAACTTAACTATCTGCGGGTGATTAAAACTTTCACGGAGAATCGAGAGCGACAGACCGATTCTCGTTACACTTTGGAGGTGAGAGAGAATTACTAGGTGACTTGAACGCGGTTTGACGCGGCTTGAAGTAGGCCTGGATGCTATGACTTGAAGATGGCTCAAAGGTGGTTTGAAGATGCCATGGTGGTTGGGCTTCCCCATAATGCTTGGCCGGCTGGATTCATTGGGAATTCATTCCCCATGCACTAGGGAGATGAATGGAGCCATTGAGATTGAAGAGAGGAGACCCTTGGGCTTCCAAGCCATGAATGACCCTCTTTCTTTCTCTTTCTCTCTCCTTCATTAAAGGGAAAATGATATTTCTCTCTCCTAATCACCATTTCCAGAAAATGAATGACATTCCATGTAAATATCAGCCTCCTAAAGTTAATGAGCCACTCTAGTTGGGCTTAGCCCAAGTGGCTTGGGCTTGATTAGGTCATTTAGGCTAATTTGACCCGTTTTATGGTTGAGTTGACTTTGGTCAATTTGACCTTTTGGGTTGACCCCAATGGATCCTTAGTGACCCATTGGCCTCCCCTAAGGTCTTGGGAGACTTGGATAGGGCTGGTTTGACACCTTGGTTGTCACTTGACCCTTAATTAGGGCACTTTTGTCACTTTAGGGTTAGAGTTGACTTTTGGTCAAATTGACCACATGGGTTGATCCAAATGAGTCCTTGGTGACCCATTGACCTCCCTTGGGGGTTAGGAGAATCTAGATGGGGTCATTTTGACAAGTTGGAGGTCCATTGGCCCTAGATATGTCACTTTGACCACTTTAGGGTTAGAGTTGACTTTGGTCAACTTGACCTTTTTAGTTGACCTCAATGGGTCCTTGGTGACCCAATGAACCTTCTAAGGGGCTAGGGAGGTTATGGTGGGTCAAGAGTCAAGGTGAGACCCTAAAGTCAAACCCTAGGTTAGCTAATTGGAAAGTATTATTGTAGACCATGGTGTTTTCTACCTTCATGACCTAGTTCACCTGGTCTCTTTGAGCTTCCTAGGGTTTTATCATGATTTAGTCATGAAAAAATCACACCTAGGGGTCTAGTTGTTTGATGGATGTTACAAAAGTAATTGATCTGGTGCATTATAAATTCTTATGATAGTGGTGAAGTGGTTGATATGTTCCAACGGGTCATCTGTCCCGTCAAACGTTTCAATATTTGGGAGTTAAAAGCCATGCGGGATCAAATGAGCTAGAACCGGAGGTACGAGAGGGAAGCCTCGATAGAGTAGACGACGGGCAAGAACATCTCGCCACCCAACTTGTCTGTACTCTTCTACAATTACTTCTTGTATCTCTTCTCGAGTGATCCTTTCGCGTGATGGCGGCTGGGCTTCGTCTTCCAAGTTGTGGTGACAACGACCAGCCCCGACTCGCCTAAGAATCTGATGAGTAGAATTAGCGACGTCAGAGAGCTCTTCTGACACTTCTCTTTGCGGAGCTTCTTGCGCCAGGCCATGATTTGGCAGAGACGGGGGTTGGTTGGTGCTAGTGGCAGAGGAGGAGCGGGAGGTACTGATACGCCCGAAATGGTCTACGTATTTAAACGCAAGTGCACGTTCCATGTCAAGTAATAAAAAGTGAGTAAGAATCGTTCCCACTGAGAGGTGGTGAATTCAGTGCTTGCAAATACCAGTTAGGCCTTTTCCTTAAATCCAAGTAAGATTAAATTGGTGATTTTCTTGAATTTTTAAAATAAAAAATGAAAATTTTTGAATGAAATTACTACGAATCTTTGGAAAAATACATTTCTTATCAAATTGGAGATATAATCTTGTATCATGATTTCCTAGGTTTAGTGTGATGAATAAGTGAATGTGTCGTTGTGAAAATGGGTGGTGAAAGTACCTTGCAACGATTTTAAAATAGAGAACCGTATCTCTCGATATCGGCAAACTCTAGTCATATATTTCCCCTCGGGTGAAATAAGAACTGCTTAAAAGCAAAAAACCACAATTGCTAATGTAATACCCCATTTTTTTCTTTAAAAACCCCGGGGTCTTATGCTCAGGACCGCCGTTTTGCAGTGACACCAACACTCGGGAAGCTCGCCACTACAAAACGCCAATCCTGTACGTCGGCCTTTACGATCACCAAAGAGAAAGAGAAGTATACACATAGTTTGGGTAAATCTAAGTCCACAATCATATGTAATATATGTAAAGGAAAATCACATCAAGTCCACATATAATAAAAGTACTAAAATTAAATAGTATAATGAAATATAAATGGGATCAAACACGGTACATCAAATCCTCACTACATGTAAGACCCCCCCCCCCCCCCCCCCCCCCCCCCCGTTTTTTTTCAACACCGGGTCTTAGGCCCAGAACCGCCGTTTTGCGGTGACTCCTTCACGACCTGAAGGGTCATCACCACAAGGCGCCGATTCTGCCGGCCATTTCGATCACAGAAAAATAGCATAAAGAAGTAAATGGAAACTATCAGTCCACAGAAAATTACAT
Organism: Platanthera guangdongensis; assembly: GCA_039583875.1. Lineage (NCBI taxonomy): Eukaryota > Viridiplantae > Streptophyta > Magnoliopsida > Asparagales > Orchidaceae > Platanthera > Platanthera guangdongensis. The sequence continues at coordinate 58,896,107 of CM077158.1, forward strand.
ATCAGTAAATAAGTCTCCACGAAGGGAGTGTCCACAGAATAAAACATCAGAGTAGCAAAATACGGGCTTATGCCCGGTACATCATATCCTCACTACAAAATCACTCATGCGGAAGCAAAAGCAGAAAAACTACTCAAGGTCGAGACTCACGGTCCCGGCTGTATGAACTCCGGAGCTAGACTGCCCCACCTCCAAGCGCACCGGTCTCTGGGGCTGCTCCTCCATGCTGGTCTCCACGATCCCCTAAATGATGCGGTTCGAAAACCGTTAGTCTAAAAGACTAAGTCCTATCATCCCCCGCCCCTTCCCCCACGGCTCCTAGGCACCGAGCGGAGAGGAAGAAAGAGGAGGACTTGAAGGTGGAGAATATCAAGAACAGATTGCAGCGGACTTATACTAGCAATTCTATAACATGTATAGACAATAAGCTGAAATATGAAAAGTAACCTTCACTTATGTGAGAACACATAAGCCAAGGGGTTTTCTGCAAGACTCCCATCATATAAAAAGTCACATACCAATTTATACGTTGGGGTGTCGGTTATCAAACAGCAGTAAATATATATATCAAAATTAACCTTAATTTATAAATTTGCCCACACAAGCTTATAGACCAAGGGGTCGATTTGTAGGTCCTAAAGTGTAAGCGTCCCATTCCACTTATACTTTAGGTGTCAGAGTTAAATGAATCGATTATGCTATGACATGCAAGTGGGTATGATGGATCATGCAAGTGCAACACACACATCCGACTCTGTGCACACAGACCTTTAATTCCCCCTTTCTAGAGCCGTAACCTCCCAGGATACCTCCGTAGTGGCAGACGGAAGCGGTGGGTTGGGCCTCGCCCACCTCTAAACCAGTAAAGCACTACCGGTCAGACCTATCGTACGCCTCAACGCTTGGTGCACGAAGCGGACTCCTGCGTACTCTTGCCGGCTGGCGCACCGGACTTTTGTTGGCGAAGTGCTAACCACACTTGCCGAGTCAACGTATTGGCGTCGGTGCATCGACCCTCCAATATCGAAGACCCACCACCTTAATTTCCTTTCCTTTTATGCACATGCAAATTTAACGTAATCAAAACCCGAGCCGAAGCTCCCCGGACCAACACGTCCGTCACAAACAATCGAGCCGAAGCTCCCCGGACCCAAAGTCCGTCTTTTAACCATCCGAGCCGAAGCTCCCAGCTAACTTCTGGTGCTAACAGTGTTTATGAAATGTGCAACCCTAATTACTAAGTTACTCTTTTCAGCTTGTTAAAACAGTTTACGTTAACCCAGGACTGCCCCCGGTATTCCCTGTGAAGGGCTCTCAAGGGGCACTAGAAACTATGTTGGGATTACGCCCGGCGTTCTCTTTCGCAAGGTACTTATTATTATTATCGGTTGATTCCCTTACCCATTACTTTCTCATGTTACGATAGGCTAATTGTAGGGTGATTTGACTCCACCTCACCTCGGGGAGGACGATCTTTCGTCGAACCCGAGCGCCTCTAAACTCTAGCCCAAACAACACTCTACTCATTTTATCTTCCAATGATGCTCCTAATTCTATTTATCCCTTCCAGCAAACCACTAAATCCAACTCATGTGCTCTAATTCATAACCCGAATGATTTCCTGCAGTTTTACTAAATGCAGACCACTTAAGCTATATAACCCGTAAAAAGGGAAGTATGCCATATGATCACCCAATGCTCATGTAATAATTATTAGAGGTCTATATGGGCATATGTAGACTGAATCCACAATTTAATAATTTTTATAATTTAAATGCTAATTTATTTATTTATTTTAAAAACCAAAAGTTCCAAGGTTGAACAGGAAGTACAAGATTTAAGCAAGATAAAGCTCCACTAAAATTATGATAAATGCAAGATGGGTAATCATCTAAAAACCCAGAATCTCCAAATTTTCCAGCAAGATTTTAGCCCTTAAAGTTTATTTCCAATTTATTCCAAAATAATTCATTAAAAGGGGTTGTACAATAAAAATACTTCCAAAACTTCAGAGAAAATTCCAGGATGATGGTAAGGGCATATAAAACCTCTATGTAAACTTTCATAATTTGTGTGAAAGAATTATTCCCCAAATTAATTAATTATCCTATTCTCAAAAATATGGCCTTGTAAAGAAAGTTCTTAAAACAGATCTCTAAAAATTATAAATAAATTTCTACAAGTACGTTTTGGCCTAAATACCTCAAAACCTAAGCCTCATGATTTTTAAACAGATATATCATCAATAATGAATTTTTTTTTACCAAAGCCCCTTTCTGAAATTAATGAAGGAAGTACCAAATAAAATTAATTGAAAATTGTGATAAAATTCAGAGATGATCAACTAGCCCTATAATAACCTCTGACCAAGTTTCATCATATGTTAAAGCACATAACATCCATAATAAAATCAAACATCATTTTGGGTCTTTTGGTAATTAATAAATGAAGTACCATGAATAAAATCCCTAAAATTCTACAACAATTACCAGAGTTGCTAGGTGGCCTAAAACCTATTCTACCCAAGTTTAATAACATTTGGGGAAGGTTTAGTGGCTGATCTTCAAATTTGTGCTCCTACCCTAAAACTAGGGTTAGGGTTTTGAGGTGTCTACCTTACACCAATTCTTCTAACGTTCCTACCAGAGATCTTATTTTACATTACCCTAAATTCTACTGGGTTTCCAAGGCCATGCAAGGGCATTTGCCCCCATGTCCTTCACAACCCTCAAAAGTCCGTCCTTAAGGTTTGAGGTTGAACCCTAGGGAAAAACAAGCCTAAGTCATCCTATTTTCCTCAAGAGGGTGACAATGTCCATGCCAAGTCAGTGTCCAAAGCCTCTGCCTCTGTTGAGGGGAGGGGACTACCCTAAGTCCATTGTGCACTTGTGGTCAAAAATGCCCTCTTAAGGCCAAACTAGGGTTTGGTGATTCCCTAACCAAAACATATTCAAATGTGCTCAAATTGTGTACAGAACTAGGTCCTGATGCCAGGGACCAGTCCCCAAAGTTTGGGAGGGTTTGGAGGTCATTTGACCACTTAATTAAATTACTCTAGCTTTATTAAATAAAAGCAAAAACTTTAGGAAAAGTGTCTCCAAAAATTCTAAATTATGGGCAGGCCCTAGGTATAGCTAGGTTAGGCTCCCTGCCAAAATTTCAATTGATTTGGGCTAGGGATGAAGTGTGGGCACTCAGTTTAATGACTGTCTAGCCCTAGGTACATGTCCCACCAAAATGGGTGCCCTGGTCAGACCATACACCCAAATTGGTTCAAACCAATTTTAAAATATAGTAGACACCAGGGACTACAACTTTTATGTTGGTGACGTTTTCTGCAGAGGGGCCTAAGTATTTTTAAAATTTAAAACCAATTATATCTAAATCTATGACATAATTCATATAATTAAAAATGATAACCTATAGTTTAAATCATTTGGCCACACAGATCTTGAAGCAAAAGGGACGGGATCCCTTCATCTTCCTCCTTGAGCCGACGGCCAGGATCCATCCCGCCTGGAGCCGCTTCTAAGCCCTGCCGCCGGCGATCTAGCCCCTTCCCCGGCCGGCCACCGCCACCACCACCTCCGTTGAGGTGGTGGCTATCGCCAGGCGGCGGCTCTGCTGCCGGAGAGGCGTTTTCCGGCGGTTATAGCAAGAAATTTTCTTGCCGAAACAATGAAAAATCATGGATTTGATCGTGCTCAATTGAGCCCGAATCTTAAACCTAAGGAGTCCTATGATCTACCCGCGAGTTAAGGAGAGGGAGGACCTTCCTGGCGGGCTGGATGCGGGAAGAGCGGCGGGATGCCATTGTTGACGGCGGCGGCGCTCGGCTTCTGCAACAGCACAGTGGGACGGCCCGTCTCCTCCAGGTAAACGCTCGAAAATGTTCCCCTCTGCCCACTGATGGTGTTTAAATGGCAATTGGGGAGGGGGGGTGGCTGGTTCTTCAATGGCCATCAACACCATTTATGGTGTGGCTCGGGTAGAGTGGAGGGGGGCTGAATCCACCCCTTGGTGGCCGGGAAACGGCTGGAATCAACTCCTCTTCCCTAGAGGAGTTGATTGAAGCCATTAAGGGTGGCTGTTAGCCTCCCTTGGCCGGCTCCACTCTCTCCCTTCCTCTCCCCCATCTTCTCTCTCCTCCATTAACATGGAGGGAAGCTCCCTTCTCTCTCCTAGTCACCCCTGGTTGACTGGTCAACCCCATAGGCTAAGTGCAGCCCACTTAGTTATGATGAACATGGAAATGGGGTTAGCCTAAGGAACAAGTGGCTTGGGCTTGGGTTAGCCCTTTTTGGGCTAGGTTGACTTGGTTCAAATTAGGGTTGACCTGGGTCAATTTGATCATTTGGGTTGACCCCTATGGGTCCTTGGTGACCCATTGGCTTCCCCTAAGGTCTAGGTAGGGTTATGTAGGGTTACCCTGCACTTTGGAGGTCACATACCCTTAGTAAGGGTACTTTGACCAGATTAGGAGCTTGAGTTGACTTGGGTCAACCTGGCCTCTAGGGCTGGCCCCAATGTGTCCTTAGTGACCCATTGACCTCACTTTAGGGTTATGAGGGCATAGGTGGGGTCCTCTAGGCTAGGAGTAGGTCGATTGACCCTAAGTAGGCTAGTTTGACCCATTTAGGGATAGGGTTGACCTTGGTCAACTGAGCCTCTTTGGTTGACCCCAATGGGTCCTTATGGCTCTAATGGGCCTCCCAAGGTATTAGGGGGTGTTGTGGTAGGGTCTTGGGGTCAAGGTGTAGCCCATGGTCATCTTAAACCATTGTTTAGTGTTCTACTATTTGCAAACCACGATGATTTTCCACACTTTGTCTCCTATCTCTTGGCCCATTCCTGGCTTCCTAGGGTTTGTCATGACCTAGTCATGGACAAAACCACACCTAGGGGTCTAGTTGGAAATGGGATGTTACAAATCCCAATAAACAAAACAAAGATTTCATCCCCGAAATCAAAGTTAAGCCTACGAGAATTTTCTACCGAAGAAGGAAACTTGTAACATCCCATCACGACGCCATGTTTGCTAAACTAGGTTTCTAGGGAAACCTAAATCTACGACCAATTCACCCAATTGATGAAGCCAAGATCCCAATAAACAAAAGATAAGCCCCTACCTGCTTAGAGCAGCCCTTACTAGTTTAAAGCAGGAAAAATAATTTAAACATCTTGAGGGGTTTGTGAGGTATACCTAACTGAACAGCTCTGGGTATCTTTGTCGCATCAAGTCCTGCGGCTCCTAGGTATGCTCCTCCTGGCTGTGGTTCCTACACATGACCTTGACTAGTGGGACCTTCTTGCATCGCAAGACCCGTACTCCTCGGTCGTCGATCCTAACCGGCTCCAAACGAACTGACCGGTCTGAAGCTACCGGCCCTTCGGTGGTCAAAATCTGCTGCTCCGGGCGTAGTGATGAGTACGATTATGATAGGCTTTTTACTATCATAATTGTAATCATGTCTACCATTTCTGCCCCTTTTTGGGTTGATTTCATGATAATAGTAAAGAAATTGTCGTATCATAGATAGAAGAGCGTATTTAGAAGTCCTTGTCAGTTCTTGTAATAAAAATATTTACTGAGTCTATCATTTTTTCTATTGCAGGTAATGCCAACCAATGGGCCTAAAAGTCTCGGAGCAAACAGAGGAGTTCACGAAGTCTACATGGCTGATGACAAGACGAAAATTTGGTGCACACGGCCAGACACACGGCTGTGTGCCTACCCGTGTCCTATGCACCTGGAGCTGAAGAATTTGGGCGCAGATGATGGAACCTCACACGGGTATGGCACACGCCCGTGTGCCTACCCGTGTCATCTTTGCACACGACTGCCAACCAACCCGTGTCTGAAGAACACGGCCGCACACACTGCCGTGTCCATACCCGTGTCATCTGACACGGCCCACTACCAGACACGCCTGCTCGTGGGGAACCGCCCAGGAACCGCCTAGGAACCGTCCACACGGCCTGCCACACGGCCGTGTGCGACCCCGTGTCCGACCTGTTTGCAAGGGAACTATAAATTTCCTGTAGAAAAATTTGTTTAGAACTTTTGGATCATTTCTGGATTGGAGAACTGCTGGAGGCCGAAGGGGAGCATCCAAGATAAGGAGGATTGAAGGGTATTCCTATGTATTTTCATTTAATCATTAACCCCTTTGAATCCTTCCCTTATCTTGATGATTCATCTTCAATTTATGTTTTAATTTGCATGAATTTCTCTTTGAACATTCTAATAATCATGTATCACCTTGTTTATGTTACATTTGTAGTATTTTATTTGTGTTTATGCTTGCAAACAAAGAGTTTAATCCTCCTTATGAATTACTTATTTGTTTTACACAATTTGCAATTGGCTAGATTGAGAAGTTGGTTATTTGCAATGATTTTGGTATATTCATATTGTGATGATAATTCCCTTTGTAATTCAAACTTTATGATCGAGAGATATTTTGTTTGGAAAATTAGAACACGAATAAAAGGATTCATGTTAATTTAGAAATAAAATTCATGAATTTATGTAGTAATAAAGGTATTTTGCTTAATGCGAACTTAAGTGTTGTGAATTGTTCGAGAGAAAATTTACTATCTTAGGTTTAGATTTGGAATTGCTCGAGAGAGAATTTTGATGAAAAATTAACCTTTACATTGCACAAATAATAATCTTTTTATGTCATGATCGCTTAGAATTGAATTGATAATTGAATTTGTTCATGTAATTATTTAAAAGCTTCATGTGGTTATCGTTTTTATTTCTCCAATACTGGATCATCCAAATGGTCATAGTTAGGTTAATGTAATTTAAATATCACTTTTGTTTAGAGGTATGATAATAAAGGGAGGGTGAGTACGAATAGTTGAAGCGACCCTGTGGAATACGACACGAGATGCAGATTTCTCATATATTATGATTGATAGGTGCGCTTGCCTGAATGCTAATTCAATCTATTTTAAGTCCATCTACATAATTGTATTAGAATGCAAAATGAAATCACATTGAGTTATTACTTGTTAGCAAGAAAAATCACCAAGTTTTTGGCGCCGTTGCCGGGAAAAAAAATGGGAACACGGGTGCGCACACGGCCGTGTGTGCACCCGTGTTAGAAAAAAAAAAATTTGAGAGCTTAAAAAAAATGAGAGCTTAAAAGAATATACTGTGAAAATAAGCGTTTGAATTATCTGTGGTATTAATTCCCACGTCCCTTAAGTTAGTGTTATGGAGAATTCGTTCTGGGTCAGGATGAAATGGTGCTAGCCCAGAATTTCTGACCCTGGTCATAGACTAACAGACTACAAAAAAAATATTACACAATATAATTATTCAAATACTAATTTACAACTATATAAATGAAAATTGATAGATCAATAAAGATTAGGATTTCAAAATATTGAAAACGATCCCCGGCAACGGCGCCAAAAACTTGGTGATTTTTCTTGCTAACAAGTAATAACTCAATGTGATTTCATTTTACATTCTAATACAATTATGTAGAGGGACTTAAAATAGATTGAATTAGCATTCAGGCAAGCGCACCTATCAATCGTAATATATGAGAAATCTGCATCTCGTGTCGTATTCCACAGGATCGTTTCAACTATTCGTACTCACCCTCCCTTTATTATCATACCTCTAAACAAAAGTGATATTTAAATTACATTAACCTAACTATGACCATTTGGATGATCCAGTATTGGAGAAATAAAAACGATAACCACATGAAGCTTTTAAATAATTACATGAACAAATTCAATTATCAATTCAATTCTAAGCGATCATGACATGAAAAGATTGTTACATTTGTGCAATGTAAAGGTTAATTTTTCATCAAAATTCTCTCTCGAGCAATTCCAAATCTAAACCTAAGATAGTAAATTTTCTCTCGAACAATTCACAACACTCAAGTTCGCATTAAGCAAAATACCTTTATTACTACATAAATTCATGAATTTTATCTCTAAATTAACATGAATCCTTTTATTCGTGTTCTAATTTTCCAAACAATATATCTCTCGATCATAGAGTTTGAATTACAAAGGGAATTATCATCACAATATGAACATACCAAAATCATTGCAAAGAACCAATTTCTCAATCTAGCCAATTGCAAATTGTGTAAAACAATTAAGTAATTCATAAAGAGGATTAAACTCTTTGTTTGATTGCATAAACACAAATAAAATACTACAAATGTAACATAAACAAGGTGATACATGATTACTAGAATATTCAAAGAGAAGTTCATGCAAATTAAAATGAAATTTGAAGATGAATCACCAAGATAAAGGAAGGATTCAAAGGGTTAATGATTAAATAAAAATACATATGAAATACCCTTCAATCCTCCTTGTCTTGGATGCTCCCCTTCGGCCTCCAGCAGTTCTCCAATCCAGAAATGATCCAAAAGTTCTAAACAAATTTTTCTACAGGAAATTTATAGTTCCCTTGCAAACAGGTCGGACATGGGGTCGCACACGGCCATGTGGCAGGCCGTGTGGACGGTTCCTAGGCGGTTCCTGGGCGGTTCCCCACGAGCAGGCGTGTCTGGTAGTGGGCCGTGTCAGATGACACGGGTATGGACACGGCCGTGTGTGAGGCCGTGTTCTCCAGACACGGGTTGGTTGGCAGTCGTGTGCAAAGATGACACGGGTAGGCACACGGGCGTGTGCCATACCCGTGTGAGGTTCCATCGTCTGCGCCCAAATTCTTCAGCTCCAGGTGCATAGGACACGGGTAGGCACACGGCCGTGTGTCTGGCCGTGTGCACCAAATTTTCGTCCTGTCATCAGCCATGTAGACTCCGTGAACTCCTCTGTTTGCTCCGAGATTTTTAGGCTCATTGGTTGGCATTACCTGCAATAGAAAAAATGATAGACTCAGTAAATAGTTTTATTACAAGAACTGACAAGGACTTCTAAATACGCTCTTCTATCTATGATACGACAATTTCTTTACTATTATCATGAAATCAACCCAAAAAGGGGCAGGAAATGGTAGACATGATTACAATTATGATAGTAAAAAGCCTATCATAATCGTACTCATCAAATACAAAAACTTGGTGATTTTTCTTGCTAACAAGTAATAACTCAATGTGATTTCATTTTACATTCTAATACAATTATGTAGATGGACTTAAAATAGATTGAATTAGCATTCAGGCAAGCGCACCTATCAATCGTAATATATGAGAAATCTGCATCTCGTGTCGTATTCCACAGGGTCGTTTCAACTATTCGTACTCACCCTCCCTTTATTATCATACCTCTAAACAAAAGTGATATTTAAATTACATTAACCTAACTATGACCATTTGGATGATCCAGTATTGGAGAAATAAAAACGATAACCACATGAAGCTTTTAAATAATTACATGAACAAATTCAATTATCAATTCAATTCTATGCGATCATGACATGAAAAGATTGTTACATTTGTGCAATGTAAAGGTTAATTTTTCATCAAAATTCTGTCTCGAGCAATTCCAAATCTAAACCTAAGATAGTAAATTTTCTCTCGAACAATTCACAACACTCAAGTTCGCATTAAGCAAAATACCTTTATTACTACATAAATTCATGAATTTTATCTCTAAATTAACATGAATCCTTTTATTCGTGTTCTAATTTTCCAAACAATATATCTCTCGATCATAGAGTTTGAATTACAAAGAGAATTATCATCACAATATGAACATACCAAAATCATTGCAAAGAACCAATTTCTCAATCTAGCCAATTGCAAATTGTGTAAAACAATTAAGTAATTCATAAAGAGGATTAAACTCTTTGTTTGATTGCATAAACACAAATAAAATACTACAAATGTAACATAAACAAGGTGATACATGATTACTAGAATATTCAAAGAGAAGTTCATGCAAATTAAAATGAAATTTGAAGATGAATCACCAAGATAAAGGAAGGATTCAAAGGGTTAATGATTAAATAAAAATACATATGAAATACCCTTCAATCCTCCTTGTCTTGGATGCTCCCCTTCGGCCTCCAGCAGTTCTCCAATCCAGAAATGATCCAAAAGTTCTAAACAAATTTTTCTACAGGAAATTTATAGTTCCCTTGCAAACAGGTCGGACACGGGGTCGCACACGGCCGTGTGGCAGGCCGTGTGGACGGTTCCTAGGCGGTTCCTGGGCGGTTCCCCACGAGCAGGCGTGTCTGATAGTGGGCCGTGTCAGATGACACGGGTATGGACACGGCCGTGTGTGCGGCCGTGTTCTTCAGACATGGGTTGGTTGGCAGTCGTGTGCAAAGATGACACGGGTAGGCACACGGGCGTGTGCCATACCCGTGTGAGGTTCCATCGTCTGCGCCCAAATTCTTCAGCTCCAGGTGCATAGGACACGGGTAGGCACACGGCCGTGTGCACCAAATTTTCGTCCTGTCATCAGCCATGTAGACTCCGTGAACTCCTCTATTTGCTCCGAGACTTTTAGGTCCATTGGTTGGCATTACCTGCAATAGAAAAAATGATAGACTCAGTAAATAGTTTTATTACAAGAACTGACAAGGACTTCTAAATACGCTCTTCTATCTATGATACGACAATTTCTTTACTATTATCATGAAATCAACCCAAAAAGGGGCAGGAAATGGTAGACATGATTACAATTATGATAGTAAAAAACCTATCATAATCGTACTCCTCAAATACCCCCAGACTTAGATGTTTGCTTGTCCCTAAGCAAACTAATTCAAACACCTGGGTTACCATTAAATAATTTTGCCTCCGCACACTGGTTGCTATGAATTTAAGAGAACTTTGATGATGTAATCGCATAGGAAATAATTTAGCAGACTTTTCTAAATATAGATTTATCTTAAAATTCCTCTAATATATCATTTTAACTATCTCTCACTTGCTTTTAGAAATAAAAGTATAGTCATCTTTAACAAATATGAGGAGAAAATAACAATCTCTATAAGATACGTATTAGTGTTTCAAAACTTATAAGTACTCTTACTGATAATCATGAGCTTACCCTTTTTACACCCTCATCACAGCACAATTTAGAATTAGTAAGGTTGGATCCTTAGGACTTGAATTTTGGTGTAGCCTTTTTGGCTTAGGATAGAAGATTAAGGGTGAGGTAATGAAGGATAAGTTCGATGAATTTTTCACACTTAAATCTTGATTGAGCCTTATGTTGGAAGATACCTTAACATATTTCAATTTTATGTAAACACCCCCAGGCTTTGCAATTTGTATATTTCCCACATTTTGAAGGGCACTCTATTTATTTATATATATTTATATATATATTATTTTTTTTCCAAGGGACCATAGTAGGGATCATTCCAAGTGGGTGCTAGTATACACGCACTCAGGCCACATATCACTATGTCTTTTTTTTCGGTTCAAAGTAGGGATCATTCCAAGTGGGTGCAAGGATACACGCACTCAGGCCACATATCACAATGAACAAATCATTCCAAGCAGGCATCAATGATAGGTGTGCTAATAGGTAAGGATTTGGCCTTGGTGAATTTTAATAGTAGAGCATCAAAAGGATGGGGATTAGGTTCAAATTGGGTGTGCAAGGGTATCATGTTAAAGGTGTTGGGATAACAAGGCTCAAGCTATCCAATAGGAGGCCTATGTCATTTCCGCCCTTACTAATTAACTTATGTAATGTTTTGAGGAATGCTAGAGGGTGAGTCCTAGACATCAATATGGAGTAATTTTTAATTTTAAAGCCCTAATACCAAATTATAAAAATGTTACACTCATCGACTCACTTTATTATAGATAAATATATTTTCTAAAATAGAGTGTTGGATAGTTACTAATATAGAGGAGTAATCTTAAAATTAAATTATATAGAGAAAATTAAGCTAAAAAAAATTTCTATGCTTAATTACGAAATCAACAAAGTTGAATACTCTATGTGTCTACATCAATTCATTTTAATCAGTGTGCGAAGTTAAATTAAATATTTATAATCCTCAAATGAAAGAAAAATGAGAGCTTAAAAGATCAAACAAAAATTTGAAAGGGGGGTATAACAACTTGAGTATTATGATAAGCAGATTAGAATCAATTGTAACCGCATGAATAACCATTCTACCCCCAGACTTAAGATTTGCAATGTCCTCAGTGCAATGTAAAAAGCGGACATAGAGTGATTTCATGATGATATAAGAAAAAAAAACTGCTATCATAATAAGTAGAAGAGCACAGTAAAGAAACATGAGCTGTAATGGAATGCACTGATATATAATAGCTGATAGAACTGAATACACTGATATATAAAAAAAAATACAAGATACGATACATGAAGATAGCACTACATCGAAACATATCAGAAGTAAGCATGGTGGTCTGTCGTATCGTCGGGGAAGGAAGGCGGTGCTGGAGCTGGCGGCTGGCGAGGGGCGATCCCAAGGTGGTCTCTGATCTGTGTGAGGAGGTCCTCGGTCCGCTGCTGTGCCTCCTTAATGTCGTAAGCATGGTGGTCTGTCGTAAGCGCGGCGAGAGCTCGGTCTCGAAAAACTGTCGGAACTCGCGCGAGTACCGTGAACGAGGTGGAGGAGGTGCAGTAGACGACTCGCCATGAGCGTAGGTGGAATGGGGTGGAGGCACCAATGACACGTCGAGGTCAGGATCTATCTCATCATCACTGTCATCCTGGATATGCGGTTCACGTCGAGCAATAGAATATATAACCCCTCCCCGGCCCTGACGGGCGGTGACGAGGCGGAGGGCGCGAAGACTAGCCATCGTGATAGGCACGGTCTTTGCGACCACTGTCATCTGGGGGAGGGCTAAAAAGATGCCCATATTCTTCACGAGGCGAGTAATGTAGGGTGCTACGCAAATAGACCCTATACGAGGGGTGTCAGCCTGATGGAGAATAAACTGGGCTAGAAGATAACCGAGATGTAGAGGATATCGTGAAGTCATACTGTAGAGGTATAACAGGTCCTGCCTACTGACAACTCCGGAGCTTTCGCCCCGGCCGCTCAACGTGTGGCTGAGGAGATGGTGGATGTAATGGAGGGCGGGAGAAATCAATTTAGATGCCTTAGATCTCTTGGCCTCGTAGGCGCCAGTGTCAAAGGAAATCTGGCGCCAGATACCACCGGCCATATCGCGGTTGGGGAGTTCGAAGTGGAGCTCGGGGTAGGCAGCACTGAAAAGGAACGACTCCTCATACACCCCTAAGTATTGGGTGAACTGGAGCATGGTGAGTGTATAAAATGTGCCACCCACTCGAAATGAAACTATCCCTTCGGGCGCGTGCGGTGCGTCGATGAAATTAGGCCTAAAGCTGAAATAAAATGAAGATAGGAACTCTAAGGTGAGTTCCCTAAAGCCTAACTCCTCTATGGAAAAAAATTGATCCCACCCCGTTACAGAAATTAGCCCCCTGACATCTCCAGCTAAGTTTATCTCCTCGAGTACGCTCCAATCAATTATACGTATATCTTGAAATTTTTTTGATTGCAAGCGGTTGAAGCGGGCGGTGTGCGACGCATTTGTGAAAATTAGCGGAGCAGCGGCATCCCGCCTCTCCGTTGAGACTTGTAATTCCGGTCGGCGACGGCGACCTCCACTTCTTCCGGAAGACATAACGTAGAAGGGGAAAATACGAGTGAAGGGGGGGGGGGGCGAGAATTGGAGAAAATAGATCCTTTGAGTTCAGGCCTGTGGACCATTTGGATGATCCAGTATTGGAGAAATAAAAACGATAACCACATGAAGCTTTTAAATAATTACATGAACAAATTCAATTATCAATTCAATTCTAAGCGATCATGACATGAAAAGATTGTTACATTTGTGTAATGTAAAAGTTAATTTTTCATCAAAATTCTCTCTCGAGCAATTCCAAATCTAAACCTAAGATAGTAAATTTTCTCTCAAACAATTCACAACACTCAAGTTCTCATTAAGCAAAATACCTTTATTACTACATAAATTCATGAATTTTATTTCTAAATTAACATGAATCCTTTTATTCGTGTTCTAATTTTCCAAACAAAATATCTCTCGATCATAAAGTTTGAATTACAAAGGGAATTATCATCACAATATGAACATACCAAAATCATTGCAAAGAACCAATTTCTCAATCTAGCCAATTGCAAATTGTGTAAAACAATTAAGTAATTCATAAGGAGGATTAAACTCTTTGTTTGCAAGCATAAACACAAATAAAATACTACAAATGTAACATAAACAAGGTGATACATGATTACTAGAATGTTCAAAGAGAAATTCATGCAAATTAAAACATAAATTGAAGATGAATCATCAAGATAAGGGAAGCATTCAAAGGGGTTAATGATTAAATGAAAATACATAGGAATACCCTTCAATCCTCCTTGTCTTGGATGCTCCCCTTCGGCCTCCAGCAGTTCTCCAATCCAGAAATGATCCAAAAGTTCTAAACAAATTTTTCTACAGGAAATTTATAGTTCCCTTGCAAACAGGTCGGACAGGGGGTCGCACACGGCCGTGTGGCAGGCTGTGTGGACGGTTCCTAGGCTGTTCCTGGGCGGTTCCCCACGAGCAGGCGTGTCTAGTAGTGGGCCGTGTCAGATGACACGGGTATGGACACGGCCGTGTGTGCGGCCGTGTTCTTCAGACACGGGTTGGTTGGCAGTCGTGTGAAAAGATGACACGGGTAGGCACACGGGCGTGTGCCATACCCATGTGAGGTTCCATCGTCTGCGCCCAAATTCTTCAGCTCCAGGTGCATAGGACACGGGTAGGCACACGGCCGTGTGTCTGGCCGTGTGCACCAAATTTTTGTCCTGTCATCAGCCATGTAGACTCCGTGAACTCCTCTGTTTGCTCCGAGACTTTTAGGCCCATTGGTTGGCATTACCTGTGTTGGGTCCGGCGTTCCTTCACTTGACCCGTGGCGCTCTTCTACTTATTTAAGAAATTAAGTAGCACCCTTTCCAACAGTCCGGGTTTTGGAACAGTTGGTTATGCGCTTGATCCTTCAATTGGTATCAAAGCAGGTCACGAGTTCAAGACTGGGGGAGCGCTATTAAATCCTGATTTTTCCCTTCTATCTGTGTGGGTCCGGCGGGTCAGGCAACCGTGGACATGTGGTAACCCCACCTCTGAGCCGTGAAACCGTGGACATGTGGTAACCCCACCTCTGAGCCGTGTGGGCCATGTGGTAACCCCACCTCTGAGCCATGTGGGCCATGTGGTAACTCCACCTCTGAGACGACGGGTTGTGCTGGACGCCGGGGGGGGGATTGTTGGGTCCGGCGTTCCTTCACTTGACCCGTGACGCTCTTCTACTTATTTAAGAAATTAAGTAGCACCCTTTCCAACAGTCCGGGCTTTTGGAACAGTTGGTTATGCGCTTGATCCTTCAACCTGCAATAGAAAAAATGATAGACTCAGTAAATAGTTTTATTACAAGAACTGACAAGGACTTCTAAATACGCTCTTCTATCTATGATACGACAATTTCTTTACTATTATCATGAAATCAACCCAAAAAGGGGCAGGAAATGGTAGACATGATTACAATTATGATAGTAAAAAGCCTATCATAATCGTACTCATCAAATACCCCCATACTTAGATGTTTGCTTGTCCCTAAGCAAACTAATTCAAACACCTGAGTTACCATTAAATAATTTTGCCTCCGCACACTGGTTGCTATGAATTTAAGAGAACTTTGATGATGTAATCGCATAGGAAATAATTTAGCAGACTTTTCTAAATATAGATTTATCTTAAAATTCCTCTAATATATCATTTTAACTATCTCTCACTCGCTTTTAGAAATAAAAGTATAGTCATCTTTAACAAATATGAGGAGAAAATAACAATCTCTATAAGATACGTATTAGTGTTTCAAAACTTATAAGTACTCTTAATGATAATCATGAGCTTACCCTTTTTACACCCTCATCACAGCACAATTTAGAATTAGTAAGGTTGGATCCTTAGGACTTGAATTTTGGTGTAGCCTTTTTGGCTTAGGATAGAAGATTAAGGGTGAGGTAATGAAGGATAAGTTCGATGAATTTTTCACACTTAAATCTTGATTGAGCCTTATGTTTGAAGATACCTTAACATATTTCAATTTTATGTAAACACCCCCAGGCTTTGCAATTTGTATATTTCCCACATTTTGAAGGGCACTCTATTTATTTTTATATATATATATATATATATATATATATATATATATATATATTTTTCCAAGGGACCATAGTAGGGATCATTCCAAGTGGGTGCTAGTATACACGCACTCAGGCCACATATCACTATGTCTTTTTTTTTTCGGTTCAAAGTAGGGATCATTCCAAGTGGGTGCAAGGATACACGCACTCAGGCCACATATCACAATGAACAAATCATTCCAAGCAGACATCAATGATAGGTGTGCTAATAGGTAAGGATTTGGACTTGGTGAATTTTAATAGTAGAGCATCAAAATGATGGGGATTAGATTCAAATTGGGTGTGCAAGGGTATCATGTTAAAGGTGTTGGGATAACAAGGCTCAAGCTATACAATAGGAGGCCTAAGTCATTTTCGCCCTTACTAATTAACTTATGTAATGTTTTGAGGAATGCTAGAGGGTGAGTCCTAGACATCAATATGAAGTAATTTTTAATTTTAAAGCCCTAATACCAAATTATAAAAATGTTACACTCATCGACTCACTTTATTATAGATAAATATATTTTCTAAAATAGAGTGTTGGATAGTTACAAATATAGAAGAGTAATCTTAAAATTAAATTATATAGAGAAAATTAAGCTAAAAAAAATTTCTATGCTTAATTACGAAATCAACAAAGTTGAATACTCTATGAGTCTACATCAATTCATTTTAATCAGTGTGCGAAGTTAAATTAAATATTTATAATCCCAAATGAAAGAAAAATGAGAGCTTAAAAGATCAAACAAAAATTTGAAAGGGGGGTATAACAACTTGAGTATTATGATAAGCAGATTAGAATCAATTGTAACCGCATGAATAACCATTCTACCCCCAGACTTAAGATTTGCAATGTCCTCAGTGCAATGTAAAAAACGGACATAGAGTGATTTCATGATGATATAAGAAAAAAAAAACTGCTATCATAATAAGTAGAAGAGCACAGTAAAGAAACAAGAGCTGTAATGGAATGCACTGATATATAATAGCTGATAGAACTGAATACACTGATATATAAAAAAAATACAAGATACGATACATGAAGATAGCACTACATCGAAACATATCAGAAGTAAGCATGGTGGTCTGTCGTATCGTCGGGGAAGGAAGGCGGTGCTGGAGCTGGCGGCTGGCGAGGGGCGATCCCAAGGTGGTCTCTGATCTGTGTGAGGAGGTCCTCGGTCCGCTGCTGTGCCTCCTTAATGTCCTGTAAGCGCGACGAGAGCTCGGTCTCGAAAAACTGTCGGAACTCGCGCGAGTACCGTGAACGAGGTGGAGGAGGTGCAGTAGACGACTCGCCATGAGCGTAGGTGGAATGGGGTGGAGGCACCAATGGCACGTCGAGGTCAGGATCTATCTCATCATCACTGTCATCCTGGATATGCGGTCCACGTCGAGCAATAGAATATATAACCCCTCCCCGGCCCTGACGGGCGGTGACGAGGCGGAGGGCGCGAAGACTAGACATCGTGATAGGCACGGTCTTTGCGACCACTGTCATCTGGGGGAGGGCTAAAAAGATGCCCATATTCTTCACGAGGCGAGTAATGTAGGGTGCTACGCAAATAGACCCTATATGAGGGGTGTCAGCCTGATGGAGAATGAACTGGGCTAGAAGATAACCGAGATGTAGAGGATATCGTGAAGTCATACTGTAGAGGTATAACAGGTCCTGCCTACTGACAACTCCGGAGCTTTCGCCCCGGCCGCTCAACGTGTGGCTGAGGAGATGGTGGATGTAATGGAGGGCGGGAGAAATCAATTTAGATGCCTTAGATCTCTTGGCCTCGTAGGCGCCAGTGTCAAAGGAAATCTGGCGCCAGATACCACCGGCCATATCGCGGTTGGGGAGTTCGAAGTGGAGCTCGGGGTAGGCAGCACTGAAAAGGAACGACTCCTCATACACCCCTAAGTATTGGGTGAACTGGAGCATGGTGAGTGTATAAAATGTGTCACCCACTCGAAATGAAACTATCCCTTCGGGCGCGTGCGGTGCGTCGATGAAATTAGGCCTAAAGCTGGAATAAAATGAAGATAGGAACTCTAAGGTGAGTTCCCTAAAGCCTAACTCCTCTATGGCAAAAAATTGATCCCACCCCGTTACAGAAATTAGCCCCCTGACATCTCCTGCTAGGTTTATCTCTTCAAGTACGCTCCAATCAATCATACGTATATCTTGAAATTTTTTTGATTGCAAGCGGTTGAAGCGGGCGGTGTGCGATGCATCTGTGAAAATTAGCGGAGCAGCGGCATCCCGCCTCTCCGTGGAGACTTGTAATTCCGGTCAGCGACGACGACCTCCACTTCTTCCGGAAGACATGATGTCGAAGGGAAGGTACGAGTAAAGGGGAAAAAGGATTGGAGAAAATGGCGCTTCTGAGGTCAGGCCAAGGGAGGGATTTGTGCTGGGAGAGGGTTTTGAAATGAGCAGGGAAGATCAAAGACACGGCCCCTATTTATACATGTTGAACACGGGTTCGCACACGGGCGTGTGCGAACCCGTGTTAGGGAATCTGCAGCCTCGTGGAACACGGGGTGCGTCGGTCCGTGTAAAAAAAATGGGAACACGGGTGCGCACACGGCCGTGTGCGCACCCGTGTTCCAATTGTTTACACGGACCGACGCACCCCGTGTTCCACGAGGCTGCAGATTCCCTAACACGGGTTCGCACACTCCCGTGTGCGAACCCGTGTTCAACATGTATAAATAGGGGCTGTGTCTTTGATCTTCCCTGCTCATTTCAAAACCCTCTCCTAGCACAAATCTCTCCCTTGGTCTGACCTCAGAAGCGCCATTTTCTCCAATCCTTTTTCCCCTTTACTCGTACCTTCCCTTCTACATCATGTCTTCCGGAAGAAGTGGAGGTCGCCGTCGCCGACCGGAATTACAAGTCTCCACGGAGAGGCGGGATGCCGCTGCTCCGCTAATTTTCACAGATGCGTCGCACACCGCCCGCTTCAACCGCTTGCAATCAAAAAAAATTCAAGATATACGTATGATTGATTGGAGCGTACTTGAAGAGATAAACCTAGCAGTAGATGTCAGGGGGCTAATTTCTGTAACGGGGTGGGATCAATGTTTTGCCATAGAGGAGTTAGGCTTTAGGGAACTCACCTTAGAGTTCCTATCTTCATTTTATTCCAGCTTTAGGCCTAATTTCATCGACGCACCGCACGCGCCCGAAGGGATAGTTTCATTTCGAGTGGGTGGCACATTTTATACACTCACCATGCTCCAGTTCACCCAATACTTAGGGGTGTATGAGGAGTCGTTCCTTTTCAGTGCTGCCTACCCCGAGCTCCACTTCGAACTCCCCAACCGCGATATGGCCGGTGGTATCTGGCGCCAGATTTCCTTTGACACTGGCGCCTACGAGGCCAAGAGATCTAAGGCATCTAAATTGATTTCTCCCGCCCTCCATTACATCCACCATCTCCTCAGCCACACGTTGAGCGGCCGGGGCGAAAGCTCAGGAGTTGTCAGTAGGCAGGACCTGTTATACCTCTATAGTATGACTTCACGATATCCTCTACATCTCGGTTATTTTCTAGCCCAGTTCATTCTCCATCAGGCTGACACCCCTCGTATAGGGTCTATTTGCGTAGCACCCTACATTACTCGCCTCGTGAAGAATATGGGCATCTTTTTAGCCCTCCCCCAGATGACAGTGGTCGCAAAGACCGTGCCTATCACGATGGCTAGTCTTCGCGCCCTCCGCCTCGTCACCGCCCGTCAGGGCCGGGGAGGGGTTATATATTCTATTGCTCGACGTGGACCCCATGTACAGGATGATAGTGATGATGAGGTAGATCCTGACCTCGACGTGCCATTGGTGCCTCCACCCCATTCCACCTACGCTCATGGCGAGTCGTCTACTGCACCTCCCCCACCTCGTTCACGGTACTCGCGCGAGTTCCGACAGTTTTTCGAGACCGAGCTCTCGCCGCGCTTACAGGACATTAAGGAGGCACAGCAGCGGACCGAGGACCTCCTCACACAGATCAGAGACCACCTTGGGATCGCCCCTCGCCAGCCGCCAGCTCCAGCACCGCCTTCCTTCCCGACGATACGACAGACCACCATGCTTACTTCTGATATGTTTCGATGTAGTGCTATCTTCATGTATCGTATCTTGTATTTTTTTTATATATCAGTGTATTCAGTTCTATCAGCTATTATATATCAGTGCATTCCATTACAGCTCCTGTTTCTTTACTGTGCTGTTCTACTTATTATGATAGCAGTTTTTTTTTCTTATATCATCATGAAATCACTCTATGTCCGCTTTTTACATTGCACTGAGGACATTGCAAATCTTAAGTCTGGGGGTAGAATGGTTATTCATGCGGTTACAATTGATTCTAATCTGTTTATCATAATACTCAAGTTGTTATACCCCCCTTTCAAATTTTTGTTTGATCTTTTAAGCTCTCATTTTTCTTTCATTTGGGATTATAAATATTTAATTTAACTTCGCACACTGATTAAAATGAATTGATGTAGACTCATAGAGTATTCAACTTTGTTGATTTCGTAATTAAGCATAGAAATTTTTTTTAGCTTAATTTTCTCTATATAATTTAATTTTAAGATTACTCTTCTATATTTGTAGCTATCCAACACTCTATTTTAGAAAATATATTTATCTATAATAAAGTGAGTCGATGAGTGTAACATTTTTATAATTTGGTATTAGGGCTTTAAAATTAAAAATTACTCCATATTGATGTCTAGGACTCACCCTCTAGCATTCCTCAAAACATTACATAAGTTAATTAATAACGACGGAAATGACTTAGGCCTCCTATTGGATAGCTTGAGCCGTGTTATCCCAACACCTTTAACATGATACCCTTGCACACCCAATTTGAACCTAATCCCCATCCTTTTGATGCTCTACTATTAAAATTCACCAAGGCCAAATCCTTACCTATTAGCACACCTATCATTGATGCCTGCTTGGAATGATTTGTTCATTGTGATATGTGGCCTGAGTGCGTGTATCCTTGCACCCACTTGGAATGATCCCTACTTTAAACCGAAAAAAAAGACATAGTGATATGTGGCCTGAGTGCGTGTATACTAGCACCCACTTGGAATGATCCCTACTATGGTCCCTTGGAATATATATATATATATATATATATATATATATATATATATATATATAAATAAAATAAATAGAGTGCCCTTCAAAATGTGGGAAATATACAAATTGCAAAGCCTGGGGGTGTTTACATAAAATTGAAATATGTTAAGGTATCTTCCAACATAAGGCTCAATCAAGATTTAAGTGTGAAAAATTCATCGAACTTATCCTTCATTACCTCACCCTTAATCTTCTATCCTAAGCCAAAAAGGCTACACCAAAATTCAAGTCCTAAGGATCCAACCTTACTAATTCTAAATTGTGCTGTGATGAGGGTGTAAAAAGGGTAAGCTCATGATTATCAGTAAGAGTACTTATAAGTTTTGAAACACTAATACGTATCTTATAGAGATTGTTATTTTCTCCTCATATTTGTTAAAGATGACTATACTTTTATTTCTAAAAGCGAGTGAGAGATAGTTAAAATGATATATTAGAGGAATTTTAAGATAAATCTATATTTAGAAAAGTCTGCTAAATTATTTCCTATGCGATTACATCATCAAAGTTCTCTTAAATTCATAGCAACCAGTGTGCGGAGGCAAAATTATTTAATGGTAACCCAGATGTTTGAATTAGTTTGCTTAGGGACAAGCAAACATCTAAGTCTGGGGGTATTTGATGAGTACGATTATGATAGACTTTTTACTATCATAATTGTAATCATGTATACCATTTCCTGCCCCTTTTTGGGTTGATTTCATGATAATAGTAAAGAAATTGTCGTATCATAGATAGAAGAGCGTATTTAGAAGTCCTTGTCAGTTCTTGTAATAAAACTATTTACTGAGTCTATCATTTTTTCTATTGCAGGTAATGCCAACCAATGAGCCTAAAAGTCTCGGAGCAAACAGAGGAGTTCACGGAGTCTACATGGCTGATGACAGGACGAAAATTTGGTGCACACGGCCAGACACACGGCTGTGTGCCTACCCGTGTCCTATGCACCTAGAGCTGAAGAATTTGGGCGCAGAGGATGGAACCTCACACGGGTATGGCACACGCCCGTGTGCCTACCCGTGTCATCTTTGCACACGACTGCCAACCAACCCGTGTCTGAAGAACACGGCCGCACACACGGCCGTGTCCATACCCGTGTCATCTGACACGGCCCACTACCAGACACGCCTACTCGTGGGGAACCGCCCAGGAACCGCCTAGGAACCGTCCACACGGCCTGCCACACGGCCGTGTGCGACCCCGTGTCCGACCTGTTTGCAAGGGAACTATAAATTTCCTGTAGAAAAATTTGTTTAGAACTTTTGGATCATTTCTGGATTGGAGAACTGCTGGAGGCCGAAGGGGAGCATCCAAGATAAGGAGGATTGAAGGGTATTCCTATATATTTTCATTTAATCATTAACCCCTTTGAATCCTTCCCTTATCTTGATGATTCATCTTCAATTTATGTTTTAATTTGCATGAATTTCTCTTTGAACATTCTAGTAATCATGTATCACCTTGTTTATGTTACATTTGTAGTATTTTATTTGTGTTTATGTTTGCAAAC
Organism: Platanthera guangdongensis; assembly: GCA_039583875.1. Taxonomy (NCBI): domain Eukaryota; kingdom Viridiplantae; phylum Streptophyta; class Magnoliopsida; order Asparagales; family Orchidaceae; genus Platanthera; species Platanthera guangdongensis. Next base: position 58,918,940 of record CM077158.1, read on the forward strand.
AAAGAGTTTAATCCTTCTTATGAATTACTTATTTGTTTTACACAATTTGCAATTGGCTAGATTGAGAAATTGGTTATTTGCAATGATTTTGGTATGTTCATATTGTGATGATAATTCCCTTTGTAATTCAAACTTTATGATCGAGAGATATATTGTTTGGAAAATTAGAACACGAATAAAAGGATTCATGTTAATTTAGAAATAAAATTCATGAATTTATGTAGTAATAAAGGTATTTTGCTTAATGCAAACTTGAGTGTTGTGAATTGTTCGAGAGAAAATTTACTATCTTAGGTTTAGATTTGGAATTGCTCGAGAGAGAATTTTGATGAAAAATTAACCTTTACATTGCACAAATGTAACAATCTTTTCATGTCATGATCGCTTAGAATTGAATTGATAATTGAATTTGTTCATGTAATTATTTAAAAGCTTCATGTGGTTATCGTTTTTATTTCTCCAATACTGGATCATCCAAATGGTCATAGTTAGGTTAATGTAATTTAAATATCACTTTTGTTTAGAGGTATGATAATAAAGGGAGGGTGAGTACGAATAGTTGAAACGACCCTGTGGAATACGACACGAGATGCAGATTTCTCATATATTACGATTGATAGGTGCGCTTGCCTGAATGCTAATTCAATCTATTTTAAGTCCATCTACATAATTGTATTAGAATGTAAAATGAAATCACATTGAGTTATTACTTGTTAGCAAGAAAAATCACCACGTAGCAGAGCCCTCCTCAGCGAAGAAATATGGAAGACGTCGTGCAGAGCTTCCAGCTCTGGTGGTAACTCCAGCCTGTAGGCTCGGGCCCCGATCCGCTCCAGGATCCTGTAAGGGCCCAAGTACCTAGGGCTGAGCTTCTTCCTCCGACCACGCACCCGCGAGACTCCATGCATCGGCCGGATCTTCAGAAACACACGGTCTCCCACCTGGAACTCCACCTGCCGATGTCGGGCGTCATAGTACTTAGCATGTCTACTATGCGCCTCTAGCATCCTGTCTCTGATCAGCCTCACCTGAGCCTCGGTGTCTTCGGCAAACTCTGATCCCAACACCTTCGGATCTTCGTCCTGAACTCAAGAAAGCGGGGTCCGACATCTCCTTCCGTACAAGGCTTCGTAAGGCGCCATCCTGATGCTGGACTGGTAGCTGTTGTTATAGGAGAACTCGACCAGGGGTAAGAGTTTCTCCCACGGTTCCCCGCTGTCCAAAATGCATAGCCTCAAAAGATCTTCCAGCGTCCGGTTGGTGCGTTCTGTCTGCCCGTCCGTCTGGGGATGAAATGCAGTGCTGAAGGTCAATCGCGTGCCTAAGTAAGCTTGCACGGATATCCACTCCCTGGAAGTGAATCGTCCATCCCGATCCGACACGATCGTCTTGGGCACCCCGTGATATCGAACGAACTGCTCCACAAATTTCCTTACTAATACTCCCACAGCGTCGTCCTTCCTGATCGGAATGAACCTGGCTACTTTAGTCAACCGATCGACGATGACCCAAATCGAGTCATTCCCTGTTCGTGATCGGGGAAGTCCGTGAATAAAGTCCATCACGATGTCTTCGAACTTCCTCTCTGGTATCGGGAGTGGTTGCAACAAACCCGCGGGTTTTTGCACTCTGCCTTCACTAGCTGGCAAGCTTCGCAGTGGGTCACAAACCGAGTGATATCCTTCTTCATGCCAGGCCAGTACATAGTCTTCTTCAAATCCGCAGTCATCTTCGTGATGCCCGGGTGCACCGAGTATCTGTTGTGGTGGGCTTCCGCCATGATATCCTCCCGGACTTGGCCTCCTTCCGGTATATAAGTCCGACCTCTGAAGCATACCACGCCGTCCCTCATCGTGTAATCTCCTGCTGTACCGTTCTCCAAGGCCCAGAATATCGGCTCCAATTTGACATCTCGCCTCTGTCCCTCTCTGACTCTGTCCCGGATATCGTCTGTAGCACTCACCGCTGCTAAATACTCCGTGTAAAGCTCGGGGTCCTCGGATGACACCAGTGTGATGTGCATATCCTCCAATCTCCTCACCAGCTCCATAGACATAACCTGAGGCCCTACTTCGGAAGTGGCAGCTCTCCGACTCAATGCGTCCGCCACCACGTTTGCCTTCCCTGGATGGTAGTGCATCTCATACTGATAATCTACAAGGAACTCTACCCAGCGCCTCTGCCTGATGTTCAGTTCCTTTTGCGTGTCCACGTATTTTAGGTTCTTGTGGTCGGAGTAGATGTCGCAGTGGACTCCATAAAGATAATGGCGCCAGACCTTTAAGGCAAAAACGACCGCCCCCATCTCAAGGTCGTGCACCGGATAGTTCTGTTCATGCTTCTTCAACTGGCGAGATGCATATGCAATCACATGGCCCTTCTGCATCAGTACAGCTCCCATACCCTGGTAGGAAGCATCAGTGTAGACCTGAAATTCTTCCCTCCCCGAGGGGAGAGTAAGAATGGGAGTCGAGGTTAGTCGATCCTTCAGCTCCTGGAAAGCTGCCTGGCACTACAGGGTCCACACGAACGGTACCTCCTTCTTCGTCAAGGATGTGAGCGGGAGGGCGATTCGAGAGAATCCCTCCACGAACTTCCGGTAGTATCCGGCAAGTCCTAGAAAACTCCGTATGTCGGTGGCTGTCTTCAGCTGCGGCCAATCCCGAATAGCCTGAATCTTTGCGGGATCAACTGCCAATCCGGCTCCACTGATAATATGGCCTAAGAAGCCCACCTCCTTCAGCCAGAACTGATATTTACTAAACTTCGCATATAGATGATTCTCCCGCAGTCGCTGTAGGGTCAGTGTCAGATGGCGAGTGTGCTCCTCCTCCGTCCTCGAGTAAATGAGGATGTCATCGATAAACACAATGACAAACACATCAAGATATTCCTTGAAGACTTGGTTCATGAGGGTCATGAACGCTGATGGTGCATTGGTGAGCCCGAAGGGCATCACCGTAAACTCGAATAAACCATATCTGCTACTAAAAGCAGTCTTCTGAATGTCCTCCTCTCGAATCCGAAGCTGGTAGTATCCCGACCTCAAATCTAATTTCGAAAAGAACTGCGCTCCCTGCAGCTGGTCGAACAGCTCGTCTATCCTTGGCAGTGGATAGGTGTTCCGGACCGTCAGCCGATTTAGTGCTCGGTAGTCGATGCACAATCTGAGGGTCCCGTCTTTCTTCTTGACAAACAATACCGGGGCTCCCCATGGTGAAGAGCTTGGCCGGACAAATCCGGCTTCCACTAACTCCTGAAGCTGGCTCCGGAACTCTGTCAACTCCTTTGGGGCCATCCGGTAAGGTGCCTTGGACGCTGGCTTGGCCCCCGGCATAAGCTGTATCTGGAAGTCCTGCTCCCTGCGCGGGGGTAATCCGGGTAATTTCTCTGGAAAGACGTCCTCAAACTCCCGCACCACCGGGATATTCGATATAGAACTCGTGGCCTCCGCCATCTCGAACAGCACTTCGTAGACCTCCTCCCCCTGTAAATAGGCCTTAACGGCCTGTACCGAAGATAAGGGTATGCGTGAGGCAGGTCTTATACCTTCGATGATGATGGTAGAGTCCCCGTGCCTCATGGTGATCCTCTTCGCTTGACAATCAATCTGGGCATGATTCCACTGCAACCAAGTCATGCCCAGGATCAGCTCGAAGACTGGCATCCTCAGGACCGTTGCCGGAACTTCGAACGACTTCCCTCCAATCTCCGCCTCCATGCTGCAGTGGGCTGATGTGAGTATCTCTGATCCGTCGGGTAGACGCACCCTCCTCATCCGGCCTGTGAACCGTTCCACTCCTCCCAGCCCTTCCAGAAAGGCCTCCGACACGAACGAGTGCGAAGCACCCGTGTCGAACAGAGTATAGGCGGGCTTGCCGCTGATGAAAACTATACCTGAGACGATTAAATGTCTTAGTATTTTATAACGCGTTTTCTTTGCTATTTATTCTACTTAGGGCAGTTCTACTTGTTGGGTAACTGAGAACGAGAATTTAATTTAAACAAGTTAACCATCTTGATTTACCTGTGATGACCCGCTCTGGATTTCGAGGCTGGGCCAGGTCCAAGGCATATGCCTGCTCCCTTTCCTGTCTTCGATCTCCTCCCTGGTAACCACGTCCTCGGCCGCGTCCTCGGCCTCCGAAATGCTGGGCAGGTGGTGCCCCCTCATGGGGCAGTTTCTCCGGAGGTGTCCCACCTGATGACAATGGAAGCACTCCGGCGGAGGATACGCCATACCCCCGGGTCTCGGGATCTCCTGTATCCGAAGAGGTTGTGGGGCCAAAACCACCTGCTCTCTCGGCTCCTGCCTCACCTCCTGACGAGGCTGCTCCTCTGTCCTTCTCTCATCTGGTATGGTGCCTCGCCGCTGATCATTTCGGGCCCTCCGGCCCTGATCCTCCGCTTGCCGCTTCCGGCCCCGAGTGGTGTGCCAATCGGCCTCAATCCTCTTCGCCATCTCCAAAATCCGGGAGATAGGCCCGTCAGATACAAACAGCAAGGCCTCCCTCAACTCCTCTTTTAGGCCCTTATAGAATCTCTTGACGTATCCTGCTTCATCCAGCTGGTAAGAACCCGCATATCGGGCCAAATGGTCGAACTCTCGGTGGTACTCCACCACCGTCCTGGTGCCCTGCCTCAGCTGCAGGAACCGCTCCTCCAACTCGTCCCTGGCCGACTGCGGAACAAAGTGCTCCAGCAGCGTGGCCCTGAATTCCTCCTAAGTAATTTCTGCAATCTCCCTATCGGCAAACGTCGTGTCCAACAGCGTTTTCCACCACCTCTTGGCATGGGACTCCAAGAAAGATACCACCAAGGCCACCCTCTCCTCCCAAGGGCATCGTATCCCAGTCAACATCTCGTACATAACATCCAGCCACTCCTCTGTCCGCACTGCCGACTCTGTCCCCAAGTATGACGGGGGAGAGAGTCCTCGGAAGGTGCTCATCCAGTTGGCCCCTGGGTTTGGCTGCTGGGGCGGAGCCTGCTGAGCCCGGAAGGCCTCAAGGATAGCTGTAAGGGTTTGCCCCATGTCTGACTGAAGGAAAGGTGTGGGGACCATGGGAGGTGGTGCAATGTCTGGAGTCTGCTGAGCTCCACCTTGTGGGGTGGGCTGAGCTGGGGGCTGCAAAACGAACTACATTAGTAGGTAATCGACTCAATACCTAATAAAAGTGGACAATTTACATGTGATCCCCCATATGGGCACACCACTGCTTCCGCTGCTTAGTTTGTCCCCAAACTAAACTCGCGCGGGGGTGACCCAGGGTTGTGGACTGCTACTTTTCGATCGAGGTCTGCTCTGATACCACTTGTAAGACCCCCCCCCCCCCTTTTTTTCAACACCGGGGTCTTAGGCCCAGAACCGCCGTTTTGCGGTGACTCCTTCACGACCTGAAGGGTCATCACCACAAGGCGCCGATTCTGCCAGCCATTTCGATCACAGAAAAGTAGCATAAAGAAGTAAATGGAAACTATCAGTCCACAGAAAATCACATATCAGTAAATAAGTCTTCACGAAGGGAGTGTCCACAGAATAAAACATCAGAGTAGCAAAATACGGGCTTATGCCCGGTACATCATATCCTCACTACAAAATCACTCATGCGGAAGCAAAAGCAGAAAAAATACTCAAGGTCGAGACTCATGGTCCCGGCTGTATGAACTCCGGAGCTAGACTGCCCCACCTCCAAGCGCACTGGTCTCTGGGGCTGCTCCTCCATGCTGGTCTCCACGATCCCCTAAATGATGCGGTTCAAAAACCGTTAATCTAAAAGACTAAGTCCTATCATCCACCGCCCCTTCCCCCACGGCTCCTAGGCACCGAGCGGAGAGGAAGAAATGGGAGGACTTGAAGGTGGAGAATATCAAGAACAGATGACAGCGGACCTATACTAGCAATTCTATAACATGTATAGACAATAAGCTGAAATATGAAAAGTAACCTTCACTTATGTGAGAACACATAAGCCAAGGGGTCTTTTGCAAGGCTCTCATCGTATAAAAAGTCTCATACCAATTTATACGTTGGGGTGTCAGTTATCAAACAGCAGTAAATATATATATATCAAAATTAACCTTAATTTATAAACTTGCCCACACAAGCTTATAGACCAAGGGGTCGTTTTGCAGGTCCTAAAGTGTAAGCGTCCCATTCCACTTATACTTTAGGTGTCAGAGTTAAATGAATCGATTATGCTATGACATGCAAGTGGGTATGATGGATCATGCAAGTGCAACACACACACCCGACTCTGTGCACACAGACCTTTAATTCCCCCTTTCTAGAGCCGTAACCTCCCAGGATACCTCCGTAGTGGCAGACGAAGCGGTGGGTTGGGCCTCGCCCACCTCTAAACCAGTAAAGCACTACCGGTCAGACCTATCGTACGCCTCAACGCTTGGTGCACGAAGCGGACTCCTGCGTACTCTTGCCGGCTGGCGCACCGGACTTCTGTTGGCGAAGTGCTAACCACACTTGCCGAGTCAACGCATTGGCGTCGGTGCATCGACCCTCCAATACCGAAGACCCACCACCTTAATTTCCTTTTCTTTTATGCACATGCAAATTTTGCGTAATAAAAACCCGATCCGAAGCTCCCCGGACCAACACGTCCGTCACAAACAATCGAGGCGAAGCTCCCCGGACCCAAAGTCCGTCTTTTAACCATCCGAGCCAAAGCTCCCAGCTAACTTCCGGTGCCAACAGTGTTTATGAAATGTGCAACCCTAATTACTAAGTTACTCTTTTCAGCTTGTTAAAACAGTTTACGTTAACCCAGGACTGCCCCCGGTATTCCCTGTGAAGGGCTCTCAAGGGGCACTAGGATCTATGTTGGGATTACGCCCAGCATTCCCTTTCGCAAGGTACTTATTATTATTATTGGTTGATTCCCTTACCCATTACTTTCTCATGTTACGATAGGCTAATTCTAGGGTGATTTGAGTCCACCTCACCTCGGGGAGGACGATCTTTCGTCGAACCCGAGCGCCTCTAAACTCTAGCCCAAACAACACTCTACTCATTTTATCTTCTAATGATGCTCCTAATTCTATTTATCCCTTCCAGCAAACCACTAAATCCAACTCATGTGCTCTCATTTATAACTCGAATGATTTCCTGCAGTTTTACTAAATGCAGACCACTTAAGCTATATAACCCGTAAAAAGGGAAGTATGCCATATGATCACCCAATGCTCATGTAATAATTATTAGAGGTCTATATGAGCATATGTAGACTGAATTCACAATTTCCTAATTTTTATAATTTAAATGCTAATTTATTTATTTATTTTAAAAGCCAAAAGTTCCAAGGTTGAACAGGAAGTACAAGATTTAAGCAAGATAAAGCTCCACTAAAATTATGATAAATGCAAGATGGGTAATCATCTAAAAACCCAGAATCTCCAAATTTTCCAGCAAGATTTTAGCCCTTAAATGTTATTTCCAATTTATTCCAAAATAATTCATTAAAAGGGGATGTACAATAAAAATACTTCCAAAAATTCAGAGAAAATTCCAGGATGATGGTAAGGGCATATAAAACCTCTATGTAAACTTTCATAATTTGTTTGAAAGAATTATTTCCCAAATTAATTAATTATCCTATTCTCAAAAATATGGCCTTGTAAAGAAAGTTCTGAAAATAGAGCTCTAAAAATTATAAATAAATTTCTACAAGTACTTTTTGGCCTAAATACCTAAAAACCTAAGCCTCATGATTTTTAAACAGATATATCATCAATAATGAATTTTCTTTACCAAAGCCCCTTTCTGAAATTAATGAAGGAAGTACCAAATAAAATTAATTGAAAATTGTGATAAAATTCAGAGATGATCAACTAGCCCTATAATAACCTCTGACCAAGTTTCATCATATTTTAAAGCACATAACATTCATAATAAAATCAAACATCATTTTGGGCCTTTTGGTAATTAACAAATTAAGTACCAAGAATAAAATCCCTAAAATTCTACAAAAATTACCAGAGTTTTTAGGTGGCCTAAAACCTATTCTACCCAAGTTTAATAACATTTGGGGAAGGTTTAGTGGCTGATCGTCAAATTTGTGCTCCTACCCTAAAACTAGAGTTAGGGTTTTGAGGTGTCTACCTTGCGCCAATTCTTCTAAAGTTCCTACCAGAGATCTTAGCTTACATTACCCTAAATTCTACTGGGTTTCCAAGGCCATGCAAGGGCATTTGCCCCCATGTCCTTCACAACCCTCAAAAGTCCTTCCTTAGGGTTTGAGGTTGAACCCTAGGGCAAACCAAGCCTAAGTCATCCTATTTTCCTCAAGAGGGTGACAATGTCCATGCCAAGTCAGTGTCCAAAGACTCTGCCTCTGTTGAGGTGGGGGGGGGGGGACCACCCTAAGTCCATTGTGCACTTGTGGTCAAAAATGCCCTCTTAAGGCCAAACTAGGGTTTGGTAATTCCCTAACCAAAACATATCCAAATGTGCTCAAATTTTGTACAGAACTAGGTCTTGATGCCAGGGACCACTCCCCAAAGTTTGGGAGGGTTTGGAGGTCATTTGACCACTTAATTAAATTACCCTAGCTTTATTAAATAAAAGCAAAAACTTTAGGAAAAGTGTCTCCAAAAATTCTAAATTTTGGGCAGGTCCTAGGTATAGCTAGGTTAGGCTCCCTGCCAAAATTTTAATTGATTTGGGCTAGGGATGAAGTGTGGGCACTCAGTTTAATGACTGCCTAGCCCTAGGTACATGTCCCACCAAAATGGGTGCCCTGGTCAGACCATGCACCCAAATTGGTTCAAACCAATTTTAAAATAAAGTAGACACCAGGGAATACAACTTTTATGTTGGTGACTTTTTCTGCAGAGGGGCCTAAGTATTTTTAAAATTTAAAACCAATTATATCTAAATCTGTGACATAATTCATATAATTAAAAATGATAACCTATAGTTTAAATCATTTGGCCGCACAGATCTTGAAGCAAAAGGGACGGGATCCCTTCATCTTCCTCCTTCAGCCGACGGCCAGGATCCATCCCGCCTGGAGCCACTTCCAAGCCCTGCCGCCGGCGATCCAGCCCCTTCCCCGGTCGGCCACCGCCACCACCACCTCCGTTGAGGTGGTGGCTATCGCCAGGCGGCGGCTCTGCCGCCGGAGAGGCGTTTTCCGGCGGTTATAGCAAGAAATTTTCTTGCCGAAACCATGAAAAATCCTGGATTTGATCGGGCTCAATTGAGCCCGAATCTTAAACCTAAGGAGTCCTATGATCTACCCGCGAGTTAAGGAGAGGGGGAGGACCTTCCTGGCGGCCTGGATGCGGGAAGAGCGGCGGGATGCCATTGTTGACGGCGGCGGCGCTCGGCTTCTGCAACAGCACAGTGGGACGACCCGTCTCCTCCAGGTAAACGCTCGAAAATGTTCCCCTCTGCCCACTGATGGTGTTTAAATGTCGATTGGGGAGGGGGGTGGCTGGTTCTTCAATGGCCATCAACACCATTTATGGTGTGGCTCGGGTAGAGTGGAGGGGGGTTGAATCCACCCCTTGGTGGCCGGGAAACGGCTGGAATCAACTCCTCTTCCCTAGAGGAGTTGATTGAAGCCATTAAGGGTGGCTGTTAGCCTCCCTTGGCCGGCTCCACTCTCTCCCTTCGTCTCCCCCATCTTCTCTCTCATCCATTAACATGGAGGGTAGCTCCCTTCTCTCTCCTAGTCACCCCTGGTTGACTGGTCAACCCCATAGGCTAAGTGCAGCCCACTTAGTTATGATGAACATGGAAATGAGGTTAGCCTAAGGAAGAAGTGGCTTGGGCTTGGGTTAGCCCTTTTTGGGCTAGGTTGACTTGGTTCAAATTAGGGTTGACCTGGGTCAATTTGATCATTTGGGTTGACCCCTATGGGTCCTAGGTGACCCATTGGCTTCCCCTAAGGTCTAGGTAGGGTTATGTAGGGTTACCCTGCACTTTGGAGGTCACATACCCTTAGTAAGGGTACTTTGACCAGATTAGGAGCTTGAGTTGACTTGGGTCAACCTGGCCTCTAGGGCTGGCCCCAATGTGTCCTTAGTGACCCATTGACCTCACTTTAGGGTTAAGAGAGCATAGGTGGGGTCCTCTAGGCTAGGAGTAGGTCGATTGACCCTAAGTAGGCTAGTTTGACCCATTTAGGGATAGGGTTGACCTTGGTCAACTGAGCCACTTTGGTTGACCCCAATGAGTTCTTATGGCTCTAATGGGCCTCCCAAGGTATTAGGGGGTGTTGTGGTAGGGTCTTGGGGTCAAGGTGTAGCTCATGGTCATCCTAAACCATTGTTCAGTGTTCTACTATTTGCAGACCATGATGATTTTCCACACTTTGTCTCCTATCTCTTGGCCCATTCCTGGCTTCCTAGGGTTTGTCATGACCTAGTCATGGACAAAACCACATCTAGGGGTCTAGTTGAAAATGGGATGTTACACTACAAACACTCGCAGAAGCTAAGTAACTAATCACTCACGGAACCAGTAGCTGGTGCTCCTGTGCTAGACTGACCCTCCTCCATGAGCACCGAACTCCGCTGGTGATGTGTCCCCTGCTTTTGCTCCCTGTCTCCCATCTGGAGTCCCTGTAATGTTATGGTCCGAAAATCGTTAGTCAAAAAAACTAAGTCCTATCATCCCCTACCCTCCCCCATGGCTCCTAGACACCGAGCGGGAAGGAGGAAAGAGAAGCTATAAAGGTGGAGAGTAAGCAAAGCAGGTGACGGTGGAACTATTCTAGCAGTTAATTTATAATGTATAAACAACTAAGAAAGAAAGGTACAAGCTAGCAGTTCTATGATAGCAAGCAGTAAGGTAAACAAGTAAAACAAGCAGCACATGTAAGAAAGACATACTAAGAAGTAACCTTAACTTATATGAATGCTCATACAAACTTATAAGTTAAGGGGTCTTCCGCAAGGCTCCCATCGTATAAAAAGTCTCATATCATTTATACGATGGGGTGTCAGGTTTAAATACAAGTATGAGTGTAGTGCTATGTTATGTCATGATTCATGCAAGTGCAACTCATGCACACGACTGTATGAGCACAGCCCTTTAGTTCCCCCCATTTGGGCAGCTTGCTTCACTCACAGGATCCTCCGTAGTGGAGAACGTAGGCGGGTATCTACACGACCAGGCCTAGCCCTTACATATGCCTCTAGAAGGACACAACCTAGAGTCACCACGTACTAGTGCTGGTCATATCCACCAGACTTTCTTTGGCTAAGTGTCAACCACACCTGCCGAGTCAGCGTATCGACGTCAGTGTGAACGACCGTCCGATACCGAAGACCCACCACCTTATTTATGTATCCAAATCCTTCTGATCCACCAGCTCTCCGGACTATTCCGTCCGTTACATCAACCTTCCGAACCTACCGTTCGGGTGTCTAATCAAAGTAACCTAACCAACCTCCCGAGCTACCAGGGTGTGTGAATGTGAAACCCTAGTTATACTATTTGCTGTTAAACAATGACTTTAGTTACAGTTTAGGTTTGCCCAGGACTGCCCAAGGTATTCCCCGTGAGGGGGTCTCGAGGGCACTAGGAACTATGATGGGCTGAACCCCAAATCTCCCTTTCGCAAGTCACTTACTGTTTTTGGTTAATACCCGATTCCCGATCCCTTTTTAATATTACTCTGAATCTAACCCTAGTTTGTTTGGACTCTCTCTCCCTCTCCCTCCCTCCATAGGAAGGATGATCGTTCGTCGATCCTGAGCACCTCCTAACTCTAGCCAACCCAACACTCTCATCCCAGATTCCAGTGGTATACACCAATCCACTTCTCCAAAATCAGTAAACCACAATCCCATCTTCCTACGACCATTCCCCATGTTGACTCGATTTCCACAATTTTACTAAATGCAGACCACCTTACGCTATATGACGTGCATGATAGGAGGTACTCTAAATCCTCATCCAAACTCTCTAAGATAACGAATGGAGGCCCATCATGACATATTTAGCCTAAATCCAAAAACTTGGAATTTTCCTAATTAATTTGGCATTTATTTAATTTCTCCTAAAAATCCAAATGCCCCAGGTTGTATATGAAGTGACCTTTACAGTCATGCAAAATGTTTCATAAAATTATGGTAAAATATTAGGCAGCTAATTAAAAGTAAATTCAAGTCTCCCAAAATTTTTGCAAGGTTTAAACCTCTGATCCATAATTTTAAATATAATCACATAATTAACACCTAAAGAAGCAAGTGCTGTAAATAAGCTTCCAAAAATTATAAGAAAATTCAAGCATAACTAAAATGCTCTAAAAACACTCCTGTCTAAGTTTCCAAATTTTTCAGTGGATAAAAAACTCTAATTGTAATTTTGGTCAATATCTCACTTCCATAAATCAATGAAACAACTACTGAAAATATTCATTTAAAAATTATGATAAACTGTGCACTTGAGCATAACGACCTAAGTGCACTTTTGCATAAGTTTCATAATTTTCTAACTATCATTAAGCTTTGAATATATTTTTGAACATAATTGCATAATTGTGAGCTTGTGAAGGAAGTACTGATAATATACATCTAAAAATTATAATAAAATTCAGGTATCAGTATAATAGTCTAAAACTTCCTCTGCCCAGTTTTCATAATTTACCAATGAACAGTGAGACCAAAATAAATAAATGACTATTAAGGGTAAATCAATGTAATATAAAGGAGGTACCAAATATATTATTCCAATATTCCCAATAAAATAACCATAGGCTTATATTAACCCTATGACTACACCACCCAAGTTTCACAACTTTTCTTAAAGTTTTGACAACCCATCATACCATTATGAAATTTGTGACCTAAACTAGAGTTGGGGTTTTGAGGGGTTTATCTATCTCTAAATCCAATAATATTTTCACCAGAGGACTTTAACCACCATAGGGCCCTCTACACCAAGTTTCAAGTCCATACAAGGGCATTTGACCCCGTGCCCTTCTCAAACCCCCAAGGCCCAAACTTACGGATTGAACTTGGGTCCTAGGTCAATTCTACCCTAAACCACACCATAACTCATATGAGGGTGTTAAATGTCATGTCAAACCAGTGGCCCAAATTTTAACCTCTGTTGAGGTGGTTTGTCCACCCAAACCCACAATGGTGCACTTTGACCTAAATACCTCTTTTGGGGCAAAACTAGGGTTTACTCATTTCCTAACTAAATCAACTCTAAATAAGGTGAAATTTTATACAGAACCTCATAATCACCCCAAGGACCACTCATCAAAATTTGGGAGAGTTTGGAGGTCATTAGGTCTCCTAATTAATTTACCCTAAGATTATTTCATAATTTCTAAAACTATTGAAAAATTACATCCAAAAATTTCCATTTTTGGACATGACCTAGGTGTAGGTTAAGGTGACTCTCTGTCCAAATTTCAGGTCTTTTGGACAAGGGATGAAGCGGGGACACTCATTTTAGTTTCTATCTAACCCTAGGTATAGACCCCACCAAAATGAGTGTTCTGGTCAAACAAGACACCCAAATTGGTTCAAACCAATTTTAAAATAAAGTACACCCCTAGGGCTACAACTTTGATATTTACCACTTTTTCTGTAGGTGACCCTAGGTATGTTTAATAAATAGAAATATTAAATACATATCCTGTGACAGAAATGAAATGAAATGAATATATAACCTAGAGTTTAAATATTTTATTCAACACGAATCTTGGCGCATGATGGACTGCATCTGGTCATCGTCTCCAGCGCGCCAACGACCATGATTTCATTTTCCTGGGCCATCTTCAAGCTGTTGCCGCCGGCCACCCAGCCACTTCACTGGCCAGCCACCGCCACCGCCACCACCACCTCCGTCGAGGTGGTGGCTATCTCCAGGCGGCGGCGCAGCCGCCGAAGGGGTGGATTCCGGCGATGCCAATAGGTCGATTTTCATGAAAAAAATCAGGAAATCTCCTTTCCCGATCGGGCTCAATTGAGCCCGATTTTCATCCCTAATGATTCCTACGATCTACCCACAAAGAGAGGAGGAGGGGAGGACCTTGTTGGTGGTCTGGAGACGAGCCAATCTTCGGGTTGCCATGGTGGTGGTGCCGCCGGCCCGTTTTTTGCAACTACACAGCGGAACGCCTTGTCTTCTTCAGGTAAAAAGTGTAAACGACTCCCCTGAGTCCAGTGGAGCTTTTAAAACCACCAGATGAGGAAGAGGGAGGGTGTGGGCTGAATGGCCATTAAAGCCATTCTCGACCATGGTGGTCGGGGGGGGGGGGGGGGGGGAATCTGGCTTGGGGTGGCCAGGAAACGGTTGGAAACTCCTCCTCTTCCCCAGAGGAGTTGAATCCAGCCATCAAAGGTGGCTCTTGGCCTCCCTAAGCCATGAATGACTTCTCCCTCCCTCTTTTTCTCTCCTTCATTAAGGGGAAATTGAAGCTTTCGCTCTTTTGCCCCCTCATGGCTGAAATTGTTCATCACACTAGCCTAATTGCAGCCCACTAATTCCTAATATTAGATGATTAAGAGGTGGCTAGCCCAAGTAAATAGGGCTTGTGCTTGGGTTAGCCCATTTGGGCTAAGTTGACCTAATCCTAGACTAGGGTTGACATTGGTCATTTTGACTCTTTGGGTTGACCCCAATGGGTCCTTGGTGACCCATTGTCCTTCCCAAAGGTCTAGGAAGACTTGGGTAGGGTTATTTTGGCACTTTGGAGGTCACCTGCCCTTAGGAAGGGTACTTTAACCAAAATAGGGTTAGGGTTGACTTTGGTCAACCTAGACTTTTGGCTTGACCCCAATGGGTCCTTGGTGACCCATTGACCTACTTTTAGGGTTAGGAAGGCATGTGTGGGGTTCACTTAGCTAAGGGAAGGTCAATTGATCATAAGTAGGCCAGTTTGACCCATTTAGGTTTAGGGACCCTATGGATCACCCAAGGGGATTTAGGGTGTTGTGGTAGGGTCATGAAGTCAAGTTGAAGCCCTAAGGTCAAACCCTAAGTCTGGTGGTGAGGTTGTGCTATAGGCAGACCAAGGTGATTTTCACCTTGTTCACTTGGTCCTTTGAGCTTCTTATGATTTTGTCATGACCCAGTGATGACAAAATCATTCTGAGGGGTCTAGTTGTTTGAGGGATGTTACAGCTAACACCAAGAGGAAATCTCTTTCTCTCTTCAAATGCTATATCAAAATTATGATATACTACCACAACTCCTCTCTCGATTTATGAAGCATAGCATAAAGATGAAATCTTGGCCAAAAATTTCAGAATAAAAATCATAAAATTGATAAAAAAACATTCACCATACATTCTCAACAAGAAAAACTAGAAAATAATCATCACACACAATCAACTACTCTCATAATACAAGATTAAGGAAAATTAGTTCATGTCGATGGAGGAATCACACAAAGCGTTAAAATAGATCTTACAAAACATGGTAGTGCACGCTTAATCGCTACTGGAATCTCTTCCCAAAGTCGTTTCTTCAATTCGCACGAAGATCTTCTTCTTCTTCCTCTACCTGTCGCTCTCCAATGAAGGTTTTCTTCCAAAACCAGCCCTAGATAGTGCTCTCCCTCCAAGATCCGAAAATGATCTCCAATTTACTCTCCTTTATTTGGTCAGTTTTTTGGCAATTAAAACGTCAGCCCCTCCTGAAGAGTTGTCTCCTTCCATAACGGAAAATGGCGGCAATTTGAATTTAGAAATTTGAATTCTGCACGGATGATTGTTGCAGTTTTCAAAATTGGTTGTTGCAACAACTGACGCAGGCCGAAAATAAGAATTCAGCATTACTCCTCCAAGTTGATTTCTTCGACGATTCTTGCATAGAAACATTAGAATATGACCAACTTAATACAATAAACATTAAATCAATAATTAATCACATTTTGTTACCATTTAAGTTCATTTATTCTCATTTTCACTAAACAAGAAATAGAAATATTCGACGTAGATAACTTCGTGTGAGAAGTTATCAGGTACTCCTATATTTCTGAGCAGAGCAAGCATCTCAGTCTGCTGCTGCTCCATTTGTCGAATTCGTCCTTCCAAAGTTGTTACTGGGGCGAAAATAATCTTTGCTTCGAGGGGCACATTCACGAGTGAATGTGAGTGGGCTGGCTCAGTGCGTCCTCTGGGGACGGATCCTTCAGTCATTCGAGCGCTTCTTTTCACCATCGGAGCTGGCCTTGAGTATTGTCGGGTTGGAGGTACTATATTCTAAATGATGCTGGGAATCGCATTCTCATAGATGACGCCAAACTGTTGCGGTCTAACTCGGCACACCTAAACCGGTCTAATTTCGGCCGTCTTAACCAGGGAGCGGTCGAGCGCGCAATCAGTCAAGAAGTCAAAGAGTCAAAGAGTAGGTAGACAGCGCGATTTTGATTTGGAAAAATCCCTCAACTAGGTAAAAAATCATGCGATCAGGTCCGTGCCGATCGAACTTCACTATCTGTCTGCGGTTATAACTTTCACGGAGAATCGAGTGCGATGGGCTGCTTCTCATTACACTTTGGAGGTGAGAGAGAATTGCTAAGTGACTTGAACATGGCTTGACGACGGCTTGAAGTAGGCCTGTATGTTATGGCTTGAAGATGGCTTGGGTGGCTCGAAGGTGACTTGAAGATGACTCGAAGATGGCTTGAAGATGGCTTGAAGATGGCTCGAAGATGGCTTCGTAGGAGAATTCCGGCAGAGCTCTGGCCTGAGGAGGAAGAAAGCTGCGGAGCCAAAAGGTGACAAATGAGGAGGTCTGAGACTTCTTTTATAGCCTCCAGGTGGTGGATATGGTGGTTATGTGGCCATCCGCACACCGTAACCACCGATATAATTACTTTTCACATAGTTAAAGGTATGGAATTAAATCATTAATCCCGCTACCTCCACACCACTTTATTAAATAATAATTCTTTCCCACTAATCATAACGGTTAGTGGGTAGTTACTCGTGAATTTAACGACAACAATCGCAACAAAGAGATCGGGCAGTGCAGAAATTATACTACGAATCGACAGCCAATCCACCCGCGGTGGTTGAATGCCGACGAGGGAAGAGGAAGGGTCGTGGCTGGTAAATCGGCCGGCCACGGCGGGAGAAGCCCGCGGTCGCGGAAAGAGACCACGGGGAGTGGCGACCAAGGAGGTTGCTCCTTGCGAGGCGCCTCCCTCTGCCGGTGGCGGAGGCCAAGGCGGCCGCCCCTTGTAGGGCGAACCGCTCAGCCGCCCCCGCGAGGGTGGCGACGGCAGCTGCCTCCGCACGACTGCCTCTTCGCGGGCGGCGGCGGAGGCCACCCCTTGTGGGGCGAGCCGCTCGGCCTCCCCACTTGCGGGCGGCGCCCCACTTGGGAGGGCGGCTGCGACGGCCTCTTCGCGGGCAGTGGCGGCGGGGGCTGCCCCTTTTGTGCGGCGATGGGGGTTGGGTGAGAGCGAGGAGTGGGGTTGTGAGCGGTTGTGCGTACGGCAATCGCGTGCGGCGATCGCGTGCGGCGATCGAGTGCGACGATCGTGTTTTATAAAAGGGTCTTGGCCTCATCAATACCTTTAATAATTCTTGTGATATATGTGCAACAAAAATGGAGCCTACTCGATCATGTTGTTCGTACTTAATGGCGAGTGTATGAGCCGAGAGGATTTTCTAAATGCAATGGATAATGCTCTAACATACTATAAAGATATACGATATCGCTACGACTAACTAAGCCAAAGCTCTCTCCATGCCCACTCAAAGCGTGGCTCAAAAAGTGATGGATGTAGTGTAGGGCTAGGGTATGCAGAGTAGTGGCTTTAGATCACTTCCCCTCATAAATAGAATCAGGTGTGTTGCTATTGCAGACTACAACGAGGGAAGCGGTACTAGGAGGTCATAACCAGGCCACGGATAGAGTGGGCTATTGAGGAATTTCGCATCATAAATCCGAAGAAATGGAATAGAGGTGTCAATAACATAAGTTGACAGATGTTCTCTAGTGTGTAATAAGACGCATTCATTGCGAAGGTAGATAAAAATTCTAGGGAACCTCCATATACCCAATTTCATCAATAACGAAAAATGCATCCCAACTACTATGAGAGATCAAACCCCAAACATCATTCGCTAAATGTACTTGCGCACAATTTTAAAATCTCTTGAAAAGTTTTCCAAAATGTCGAAGTAAATCTTCGGTCGCGATCGGACATCCGTTACTTTTTGCATCAGATGGGTCCTCAGGGAGAGCAATGCACATAGCTTGTTAGATGATCCATTTGAGAAAAATGCTGGTAAAGATGTTGTGACGCCTCTGGGAATACCTCCTCCAATGGTCTTCTCCAACAAAACTACTCTTCCCTCTCATCTCTTGTTGCCTCATCCCGTCCTCCTCTTACAGCTTTCGCGTCCGCTCCAACTTAATATCCATCTGATCTACTCTGCGCATCTCCTCTCGAACCTGATGCTTCCAAACACCTTCATCATCCCCAGGGTTAACAATCGCTTACTCTGGTAGAATGCCATGAGGGCTATGGTGTACAAACCCCGTGGAAACCACGGTGGAGAAAGTAATAGGGGCCGACTAGTGAGGATTGCTTTGCTAACAAGTAATAACTCAATGCGATTTCATTTTACATTCTAGTATAACTATGTAGATGAGCTTAAGCTTAGATTGAATTAACATTCAGGCAAGTGCACCTATCAATCATAGTATAGGAGAAATCTACATCTCGTGTCGTATTCCACAGGGTCATTTCAAGTATTCTTACTCATCCTCACTCTATTATCATACCTATAAGTAAAATTGATTTCTAACCTAAATTAACCTAATTATGACTATTGGATAAATCAGCATTGGAAGATTGAACATGATAACAATCAGAAAGTTTATGAACAATTACATGAAAATATTCATTCATTCACTCAATTCTATTTAATCATGAAAGCATAATACTATCAAATTTGTCGAATTGTAAAAGGTGAATATTTATCAAATTCTCTCTCGAGCAATTCAAATCCTAAATCCAAGTTAGTAAATTTTCTCTCGAACAATTTACAATACTCAAATTTGCATTGAATAAAACACCCTATCTATTACATAAATCCACAAAATTTTATCTCTAAAATATCATGAATTCATTTATTCGTATTTCAATTATCCAAATAACATATCTCTTGATCATGAAATTCGAATTATAAAGAAATCTCACACCAAACTATGAACATGTAAATTTCATCACAAACATCTAATTTCTCAATCTAGAGATTTGCAATTCATTTAAGACAAATAAGAGATTCATAATTAGGATTAAGATCTTTGTTTGTAAACACTCATACGAATAAAATACTACAAATTTGATATAAATCATGCGAGACATGATTAACAAATTGTTCAAATATAAGTTCATGCAAATTAAAACAATAAACAAAGTTGAATCACCAAGAGAAAGGAAAGATTAAAAGGGATTAATGAAAAGATAAAAATACATATAAAATACCCTTCAATCCTCCTTCTCTTGGATGCTCCACTTCGGTCTTCAGAAGTTCTCCAATCCCAGAAATGATCCAAAAGTTCTCCACAAATTTTTCTACAGGAAATATATAGTCCCTTTGCAAACAGGTCGGACACGGGTTCCAACACGACCGTGTGTCAGGCTGTGTGGACGGTTCCTAGGCAGTTCCCCACGAGCAGGCGTGTCTGGTAGTGGGTCGTGTCAGATGACACGGGTATGGACACGGCCGTGTGTCTGGCCCTGTTCTTCAGACACGGGTTGGTTGGCAGCCGTGTTCAAATATGACACGGGTAGGCACACGGGCGTGTGTCCTACCCGCGTGAGTCTCTGTCTCCTGCATCCAATTTCTTCAGCTCCAGGGTGCATAGGACACGGGTAGGCACACGACTGTGGGTCCACTCGTGTGCGCCAAATTTTCGTCCTGTCATCAGCCATGTTGACTCTGTGAACTCCTCTGTTTGCTCCAAGACTTTTAGTTCCACTGGTTAGCGCTACCTGCATATAAAAATGAAGTAATAAATTAGGTAACTCAATATAAGGAGTAACAAAGATCCTAACTGTGCTCTCCTAATCATGATAAAACAATTCTTTGCCTTTTCTCGCGAAATTACTACAGAATGAGGTAGGAATAGCAGATATGATTACAATTATGATAGTAAAAAGCCTATCATAATCGCACTCATCAAATACCCCCAGACTTAGATGTTTGCTTGTCCCTAAGCAAACTAATTCAAACACTTGGGTTACCATTAAATAATTTTGCCTCCGCACACTGGTTGCTATGAATTTAAGAGAACTTTGATGATGTAATCGCATAGGAAATAATTTAGCAAACTTTTCTAAATATAACGTAGTCTTAAAATTCTTCCAATATATCTGTTAACTATCTCTCACTCGTTTTTAGAAATAAGAGTATAGTCATCTATACCAAATATGAGGAGAAAATAACAATTTATATAAGATACGTATTAGTATTTCAAAACTTATAAGTACCCATATTGACGGTCACGAGCTTATCCTTTTTACATCCTCTCCACGACACTTAGTTAGACTCAGTAAGGTTGGATCCTTAGGACTTGTATGATGGTGCAGCCTTTTTGGCTTAGGATAGAAGATTATAGGCGAGGTAATCAAAAATAAATGCGATGGATTTTCCACACCTAAATCACGATTGAGCCTTTTGTTGGTACATACCTTAACATACATCGTTGTTATAAAAGCACCCCCAGACTTTGCAATTAGCCTACTTCCCATATTTTTTTTATTTTTTTTGAAAGATACTCCAAACTTTTAATTTTATTAACCAAGGGGCCATAATAGGGATCATTCCGAGTGGGTGCAAGTATACACACACGCATGCCACATATCACTATGTCTTCTTTTTTTCTTTTAGGCTTTGGATTCATAGTAGGGATCATTCCAAGTGGGTGCAAATGTACACGCACTTAGGCCACATATCACTATGAACAAACTCATTCCAAGAAGGTCTCAATGATAGGTGTACTAATAGGTAAGGATTTGACCTTGGACAATTTTGATGGTAGAGCATCAAAAGGATGGGAATTAGGTTCAAATTGGGTGTGCAAGGGTATCATGTTAAAGGTTTTGGGTTTACAAGGCTCAAGCTATCCAATAGGAGGCCTAAGTCATTTCCGCCCTTACTAATTAACCTATGTACTGTTTTGAGGATCGCTAGAGGATAAGTTCTGGACATCAATAGAGAATTCATTTAATTTTGATTCCCTAATACCAGATTATAAAAAATGTTACACTCATCGACTCACATTATTATAGATAAGTATATTTTCTAAAATTGAGTGATTGATAGTTAATAATATAGAGGATTAATCTTAAAAGTAAATTATATAGAGAAAATTAAGTTAATGAATTTCTATGCTTAATTACGAATCAACAAAGTTGAACACTCTATGAGTCTACATCAATTCATTTTAATCAGCATGCGAAGTTAAATTAGATAGTTATAATCCCAAATGAATTAATTAATGAGAGCTTAAAGGATCAAACAAAAAATTGTAGGGGCGAGGGGGGGGGGGGGTATAACAAACTTGAGTATTATGATAAGCAAATTAGAATCAATTGTAACCACGTGAATAGCCATTCCACCCCCAGACTTAAAATTTGCAATGTCCTCAGTGCAATATAAAGAGCTGAAATAGTAATGAGGACATTGCAAATATGTTAAGTATTTAGGGGTGTGGTCGTCTGGGAAGGAAGGCGGGGCTAGAGCTGGCGGCTGGCGAGGAGTGATCCCTAGGTGGTCTCTGATCTGGATGAGGAGGGCCTTGGTCCGCTGCTGCGACTCCTCAATATGTTGTAGGCGCAACGAGAGCTTGGTGTCGAAGAACTGTCGAAACTCCCGCGAGTATCGTGAATGAGGTGGAGGGGGTGCAGTAGAAGACTCGCCATGAGCGTAAGTGGAATGGGGCGGAGGTACCAATGGCACATCGAGGTCAGGATCCACCTCTTCATCACTGTCATCCTGCACTTGCGGCCCACGTCATGCAATAGAATATATGACGCCTGCCCGGCCCTGACGGGCGGTGACTAGGCGGAGGGAGCGAAGACTGGCCATCGTGTTGGGCACGGTCTTCGCGACCACTGTCGTATGGGGGAGGGCTGAGAATATGCCCATGTTCTTCACCAGACGAGTGATGTAGGGTGCTACACAAATAGACCCTATGCGGGGGGTGTCGGCCTAGTGGAGAATAAACTGGGCCAGAAGGAAACCGAGGTGCAGAGGATAACGTGAAGACATGCTGTAGAGATATAGTAGGTCCTGTTGACTGACAACACCGGAGCTTTCGCCCTGGCCGCTCAATGTGTGGCTAAGGAGATGGTGAATGTAATGGAGGGCGGGTGAAACCAACTTAGAGGCCTTAGATCGCTTGGCCTCATAGGCGCTAGTGTCAAAAGAAATCTGGCGCCAGATACCACCGACAATATCACGATTGGGGAGGTCGAAGTGGAGCTCGAGGTAGGCAGCATTAAAGAGGAATGAATCCTCATACACCCCTAAATACTGGGTGAACTAGAGCATGGTAAGTGTATAAAATGTGCCACCCACTCGAAACGAAATTATCCCCTCGGGCGCGTGCGACACATCAATGAAGTTAGGACGAAAGTTGCAATAAAATGAGGACAGGAACTCTAACGTGAGTTCCCTAAATCCAAACTCCTCTATGGCGAAAAATTGCTCCCAACCCGTTACAGATATTAATGTCATGACATCTCCAGCTAAATTTATTTCTTCAAGCACGCTCCAATCAATCATGCAAATATCTTGAAATTTCTTTGATTGTAGGCGGTTGAAGCGGGCGGTGTGCGATGGGTCAGTGAATACTAGCGGAGCAGCGGCATCACGCCTCTCCGTTGACACTTGCAGCTCCGGTCGGCGACGACGACCGCCTTGGCTTCTTTCGGACGACATGATCTAGGAGGAAAAAATGAAAGTAGAGGGCGAATCCGTGGAAGTTTGGAGACCAAGGCTGCTTAAATTCGGGCTCAGACCGTGTATGAAGGCAAAGATGCTGGGAGGAAGTGAAGAAAAAAGAATTGACATGACACTATTTATAGAAATCGAACACGGGTTCGCACACGGCCGTGTGTGCACCCGTGTTAGGGGAAACCGCAGCCTCGTGGAACACGGGTTGCCTCGAATCGTGTGTAGGAGTTGAACACGAGTGCGCACACGGCCGTGTGTGTGCACCCGTGTTAGGGAATCCGAGGCCTCGTGGAACATGGGCTGCCTTGGTCCGTGTGGTCAACGTCACGGGAATATATCTTCTCAGGTGAACATGGTCAACCACACGGCCGTGTGTTGCCCCGTGTCTGAGCTGGCATGGCGTATCAACACTGGTAGGTAGGTGACACGGCCGTGTGTCAGCCGACACGGGCGTGTCAGATGTCTCGACACAGCGGTCTCGACGATCGTCGAGCGAAAGACACGGCTAGACACACGGGTTGGTTTGAACCCGTGTTGTTCTCGGGAAGAAATTTGGCTTTTTGCGGAATTAATTCACACAGTTGGGCCCGAGGCTGTGTCGTGTACACGGCCACCCACACGGGCGTGTGGTGACCCGTGTGCCCCTCCAATATTGCATTTCTCCACAAAAAAAATTACCAGATTTTTTTTTTCCATTAAAGTTTTTCCATTAAATTTTTCTAGACTTATATTAAAAAAAATTTTTATAAATAAGAAATACTTTCTATAGTTATTACTTTAACATAAGCCTAATCTAGACGGAGGCAGGTCTCTAGACGAGTGAAGTCTCTAGGAAGTTCACCATAATAAAGCTTGAGTCGGTGTCCATTAACCTTAAAATCTCCCTTTTCAGGGTGAGTTAGCTCGACTGTGCCGTAGGGAAAGACTTATTTGACCTTAAAGGGTCCGGAGCACTTAGACCTTCATTTCCCAGGGAATAAACGCAGTCTGGAATTAAAAAGGAGGACTTGGTCACCTTTTTGGAATTTCTTGGGTTTACGAAGGTGACGGTCATGAAATAGCTTGGTCTTCTCCTTATAAATCCTGGAGTTCTCATAGGCCATAGTTCTCCACTCATCTAATTCGTTAAGTTGAAGCTTCCATTTCTCCCCTATAGAACTAGTGTCAAAATTCAAAGAACGTATTGCCCAATACGACTTATGCTCTAATTCTATAGGTAGGTGACAAGATTTACCGTAGACTAATCTAAAGGGGGTGGTCCCTATAGGTGTTTTGAAGGCGGCCCTATAAGCCCACAAACAGTCGTTAAGTTTCCTAGACCACTGCTTTCTATTCCCTTCTACAGATTTTTCTAGGATCCTCTTAATTTCTCTATTGGATACTTCAACTTGACCACTAGTTTGCGGATGATAAGGAGTGGCTATCCTATGTGTAACTCCAAATTTTTCTAATACTTTATTGAGCTGTAAATTACAGAAATTTGAACCCCTATCGCTAATAAGTGCACGTGGTGTGCCAAATCGTGCAAATAAGGATTTTAAAAATCGGATTACTACCCTACTATCATTAGTAGACAAAGTTTGTGCTTCAACCTACTTCGATACATAATCTACAACTACTAAAATATATTTATTCCCAAAAGAAACTGGAAATGGACCCATAAAATCAATTCCCCACACATCAAATACTTCACATTCAAGAATAAATTTTTGTGGCATTTCATGTAATTTAGAAATATTACCTGCTGTTTGACAAGAATCACATGAAAGCACATACCTTTGGGCATCCCTGAATAGAAGGGGCCAATAAAAACCATAATCAAGAACCTTTTTAGCAGAGCGATTCGCTACATAGTGACCACCAGCAGGGCCTGAATGACACTGCCCCCAAAATCTTCCAACCCTCCTCTACTGATACACACCTTCGTAGATTGGTGTGCAGATTCTGTTATACGAAGGTGTGTATCAGCAGAGGAGGGTTGGAAGATTTTGGAGCAGTGTCATTCAGGCCCTGCTGGTGGTCACTATGGAGCGAATCGCTCTGCTAAAAAGGTTCTTGATTCTGGTTTTTATTGGCCCCTTCTATTCAGGGATGCCTAAAGGTATGTGCTTTCATGTGATTTTTGTCAAAAGGCAGGTAATATTTCTAAATTACATGAAATGCAACAAAAATTTATTCTTGAATGTGAAATATTTGATGTGCGGGGAATTGATTTTATGGGTCCATTTCCAGTTTCCTTTGGGAATAAATATATTTTAGTAGTTGTAGATTATGTATCGAAGTGGGTTGAAGCACAAGCTTTGCCTACTAATGATAGTAGGGTAGTAATCCGATTTTTAAAATCCTTATTTGCACGATTTGGCACACCACGTGCACTTATTAGCGATAGGGGTTCACATTTTTGTAATTTACAGCTAAATAAAGTATTAGAAAAATATGGAGTTACACATAGGATAGCCACACCTTATCATCCGCAAACTAGTGGTCAAGTTGAAGTATCCAATAGAGAACTTAAGAGGATCCTAGAAAAATCTGTAGAAGGGAATATGAAGCAGTGGTGTAGGAAACTTAACGACTGTTTGTGGGCTTATAGGACCGCCTTCAAAACAGCTATAGGGACCACCCCCTTTAGATTAGTCTATGGTAAATCTTGTCACCTACCTATAGAATTAAAGCATAAGTCGTATTGGGCAATACGTTCTTTGAATTTTGACACTAGTTCTATAGGGGATAAACAGAAGCTTCAACTTAACGAATTAGATGAGTGGAGAACTATGACCTATGAGAACTCCAGGATTTATAAGGAGAAGACCAAGCTATTTCATGACCGTCACCTTCGTAAACCCAAGACATTCCAAAAAGGTGACCAAGTCCTCCTTTTTAATTCCAGACTGCGTTTAGTCCCTGGGAAATTAAGGTGTAAGTGGTCCGAACCCTTTAAGATCAAAGAAGTCTTTCCCTACGGCACAGTTGAGCTAACTCACCCTGAAAAGGGAGATTTTAAGGTTACTGGACACCGACTCAAGCCTTATTATGGTGAACTTCCTAGAGACTTCACTCGTCTAGAGACCTGCCTCCGTCCAGATTAGGCTTATGTTAAAGTAATAACTATAGAAAGTATTTCTTATATATATATATATTTTTAATATAAGTCTAGAAAAATTTAATGAAAAAATTTTAATGGAAAAAGAAAAAATTCTGTAAAATTTTTTTTTAGGAGAAATGCAATATTGGAGGGGCACACGGGTCACCACACGCCCGTATGGGTGGCCGTGTACACGACACAGCCTCAGACCCAGCCGTGTGAATTAATTCCGCAAAAAGCCAATTTCTTCCCTAGAACAACACGAGTTCACACCAACCCGTGTGTCTAGCCATGTCTATCGCTCGACGATCGTCGAGACCGCTGTGTCGAGACATCCGACACGCCCGTGTCGGCTGACACACGGCCGTGTCGCCTACCAACCCGTGTCCCGTGTGTTGTTCATACGCTGTGCCAGCTCAGACACGGGTCAACACACGGCTGTGTCGTGTCCCGTGTCTACCTGCCGCGCTGTCCCCTATCAGTTTGACCACACGGACCGAGGCAGCCCGTGTTTCACGAGGCCTCAGATTCCCTAACACGGGTGCACACACATGGCCGTGTGCGCACCCGTGTTCAACTCCAACACACGATTCAAGGCAACCCGTGTTCCACGAGGCTACGGTTTCCCCTAACACGGGTTCACACACGGCCGTGTTCGAACCCGTGTTCGACTTCTATAAATAGGGTCATGTCATTTTTTTTCTTCACTTCCTCCCAGCATCCTTGCCTTCATACACAGTCTGAGCCCTACTTTGAGCAGCCTTGGTCTCCAAACTTCCGTGGATTCGCCCTCTACTTTCATTTCTTCCTCCTAGATCATGTCGTCCGGAAGAAGCCAAGGCAGTTGCCGTCGCCGACCGGAGCTGCAAGTGTCAACGGAGAGGCGTGATGTCGCTGCTCCGCTAGTATTCACCGACCCATCGCACATCGCCCGCTTCAACCGCCTACAATCAAAGAAATTTCAAGATATTCGCATGATTGATTGGAGCGTGCTTGAAGAAATAAATTTAGCTGGGGATGTCAGGGCATTAATATCTGTAACGGGTTGGGAGAAATTTTTCGCCATGGAGGAGTTAGGATTTAGGGAACTCACGTTAGAGTTCCTGTCCTCGTTTTATTGCAACTTTCGGCCTAACTTCATTGATGCGCCGCACGCGCCCGAGGGGATAATTTCGTTTCGAGTGGGCGGCACCTTTTATACACTCACCATGCTCTAGTTCATCCAGTGTTTAGGGGTGTATGAGGATTCATTCCTCTTTAGTGCTGCCTACCCCGAGCTCCACTTCGACCTCCCCAATCGTGATATTGTCGGCGGTATCTAGCGCCAGATTTCTTTTGACACTAGCGCCTGTCACAACCCGCATTTTCCCAGCATTTAAAACACTATCAGAGTAGGGGAAACTACGCATTGTGATGCCACGTCACGTAGGGGACATCTACTGACGTTAAGGCAACTCATCGTCTCTCGCAACTTATAGAAATCATTTTTTTGAACTCAAAATGATCCAAATATAATTTATGCACAATATGCAAAGCCGTGTCCCTCGGCTAGGTGGATCAACTAGTCCACAGTTTGAAAATATAGTTTTACGCAGTGGAAAAATACTTAATTTATTCATTTGGTGACCTAAATGCTCGTGTAGACCAAGTGAGGTGCACCATGCAGTATCAGATGTCTAGATTTACTGTAAATAAAAGTAGATTTATCATGCGCAGAAAGTAATGAGATTAACATTTCAAATCATGGCATGCAATGCTCCAACTGCCTTAGCATATCTAAGCAAGGGGGCTCTCAAGCCAAGCCATAACTAATCGTTCCAGAACAAGTGTCCAAAAGCAATCAAAGAGTAGCAGCAGCAAGGTAGCAGAAAGTTTAACAAAGCGGCACCATGGGCGTCAACACCTGACACGAACCCATGGGTCGGCAAGCTCATAGGAAACCCTGCCCCAAGAGGGTCAAAAAACAGCAACTGACGCAGCTCCCCACTAACACCTGCTATAGTCCAGAACCTGAGGCATTCAAAGAAAGAACACCTCAGAAACAAGTTACAAACGACGAAGAAAAACAGGAAAGTAAGCAAACCTCTGCAAGACCGGAGGGAAACATTAGCTGCAAGGGTCAGGTTAAACAAAACTAGTCATAACCAACAATAAAAATCAATCGGAAAAAGCCCGCCAAAAGATGAGTGGAGACGGACAAAATCAAACTCACCACAGACAAATAACATTCATTTGAGATCATTAATCTTATTCAAATTAAAGAGACTGATCAGCTCATCAGAAAACAAAAGAGAAACTGTGCGGGGATAATACCATCACACATCGTCACAGCCCTCAAAGCATCGCACCGGTGGCACCGCCAACATCGTGTACGACCTCCAACAGATTTATCATTTTAAAAGAGCATCGCACCGGTGGCACCGCCAACATCGTGTACGACCTCCAACAGATTTATCATTTTCTGACTCAAACAAAGGCAAGAGATAAGGCCTACCAGATAATAATTTAGGATTTTAAGAAACAAGATAATGATATTGTAATGAGAAAGGGCTAAACGAACAAAAAGTGAACTTAACATTTGAAAACTCGCTCGGAGCATAAAGGAGAGAGAAAAAAAAACGTAGCAAAAAGGAGAAGAGCAAGATCACCACTTGCCTCAACCACCCGAAACCGCACTTCGGAAGGCACCACGACGCAGATCGGCCCTAGCGAAGGCGAGAAAAAGAAATCTACAACATTAAGGTCGAAACGGAAGTTTAGGGCCAAAAACCCTAACGGAGAAATTCCATGAAAGTAGAAATACTCACCACGACTGCGTAGATCTCGGCGAGAGCTTTCCGAATCTATGTTCGGCTCGCGATTCCGAGCACCGGAGCTCCGTCGGCGGCGGTCGGAAGGCTCCCGAGAAAAAGGAATTCGCTGCACTGCTTCGGCCGAAAAGAACAGGGAAAAGGAAATGGGGGGCTCGTTTCTTGCTTCGGGAGGAAAAACCTTATAATATATAATAATAATAATAATAATATATTATTATTATTATAAATTTTATAATGGTTTAAAACCAAAGAAAGACAAGGATGGCTCAGAGATCTCTGAGATCTCTGAGCTCGGAGATCTCTGAGCTCGGAGATCTCTGAGCTCGGAGATCTCTGAGCTCGGAGATCTCTGAGCTGAGCTCGGAGATCTCTGAGCTCGGAGATCTCTGAGCTCCGCTCGGAGATCTCTGAGCTCCGCTCGGAGATCTCTGAGCGCAGAAAATCTAAAAAGGTTAAATTTATTTAAAAATTTCTATACTATTACGAAGACCCAAACGCTCGCCAAAACGGACGAAATTCGCGTCCCAGGCGAATGTCGACGCTACGAACCCAACGACGAAGTCGGAATCAAAATCCGACGCACCGAACTCGAGTTATGGCCTAACGAAGTTACGATAATTTTTAATTATCCGAATTTCAAACGTGGGCCGAGACTCCAAAAAACAAAGCTCGGATTGCGACGAAACTCGACGAGCAAGTCAGAAATTATATAACTCAGCTTCCCGATGTAAAAGAAATTTCGGTTCCGACGCATATCCCAAAATCTAGCCGGTCAAACCTAACGGACGCCAAAAAAAAACACAAACGGCGTCGCACCGTCAACTCACGGACACGTAACGCCCTTCCGCTATTATGACGTCAGCAGACAAAAGAATAATAATAGGAAAAAACCGGGGGCGTTACAGCGCCTATGAGGCCAAGCGATCTAAGGCCTCTAAGTTGGTTTCACCCGCCCTCCATTACATTCACCATCTCCTTAGCCACACATTGAGCGGCCGGGGCGAAAGCTCTGGTGTTGTCAGTCGACAGGACCTACTATATCTCTACAGCATGTCTTCACATTATCCTCTGAACCTCGGTTTCCTTCTGGCCCATTTATTCTCCACCAGGCCGACACCCCCCGCATAGGGTCTATTTGTGTAGCACCCTACATCACTCGCCTGGTGAAGAACATGTGCATATTCTCAGCCCTCCCCCATATGATAGTGGTCGCGAAGACCGTGCCCATCACGATGGCCAGTCTTCGCTCCCTCCGCCTCATCACCGCCCGTCATGGCCGGGGAGGCGTCATATATTCTATTGCACGACGTGGGCCGCAAGTGCAGGATGACAGTGATGACGAGGTGGATCCTGAACTCGATGTGTCGTTGGTACCTCCGCCCCATTCCACTTATGCTCATGGCGAGTCTTCTACTGCACCCCATCCACCTCATTCACGGTACTCGCGGGAGTTTCGACAGTTCTTCGACACTGAGCTCTCGCCGCGCCTACAGCATATTGAGGAGTCGCAGTAGCAGACCGAGGCCCTCCTTATCCAGATCAGAGACCACCTAGGGATCGCTCCTCGCCAGCCGCCAGCTCCAGCCCCGCCTTCCTTCCCAAACGACCACACCGACCCCAGCCTTACTTTTGACATGTATCTCTGTAGTGTATTATTTCTTTATTTCTATTAGTGTATTGCATATATTATATATGATTTCATGTCCGCGCCTGGTTTCTTGATGTACTCTTCTACTTTGATGATAGCAGTTTCTTTTTATTATTCTTAATGAAATTACTATTTCAGCTCTTTATATTGCACTGAGGATATTGCAAATTTTAAGTCTAGGGGTGGAATGGCTATTCACGTGGTTACAATTGATTCTAATTTGCTTATCATAATACTCAAGTTTGTTATACCCCCCCTACAAATTTTTGTTTGATCCTTTAATCTCTCATTAATTAATTCATTTGGGATTATAACTATCTAATTTAACTTCGCACGCTGATTAAAATGAATTGATGTAGACTCATAGAGTGTTTAACTTTGTTGATTTGTAATTAAGCATAGAAATTCATTTGCTTAATTTTCTCTATATAATTTACTTTTAAGATTAATCCTCTATATTATTAACTATCAATCACTCAATTTTAGAAAATATACTTATCTATAATAATGTGAGTCGATGAGTGTAACATTTTTTATAATCTGGTATTAGGAAATCAAAATTAAATGAATTCTCTATTGATGTCCAGAACTTATCCTCTAGCGATACTCAAAACAGTACATAGGTTAATTAGTAAGGGCGAAAATGACTTAGGCCTCCTATTGGATAGCTTGAGCCTTGTAAACCCAAAACCTTTAACATGATACCCTTGCATGATGATTGCTTTGCTAACAAGTAATAACTCAATGCGATTTCATTCTACATTCTAGTATAATTATGTAGATGGGCTTAAGCTAGATTGAATTAACATTCAGGCAAGTGCACCTATCAATCATAGTATAGAAGAAATCTACATCTCGTGTCGTATTCCACATGGCCATTTCAAGTATTCTTACTCATCCTCACTCTATTATCATACCTATAAGTAAATGTGAATTCTAACCTAAATTAACCTAACTATGACTATTGGATAAATTAACATTTGAAGATTGAACATAATAACAATCCGAAAGCATATGAGCAATTACATGAAAATATTCATTAATTCACTCAATTCTATTTATCATGAAAGCATAAGAATATCAAATTCTTTGAATTGTAAAGGGTAAATATTTATTAAATTCTCTCTCGCGCAATTTAAAATCTAAATCTAAGTTAGTAAATTTTCTCTCGAGCAATTTAAAATCTAAATCTAAGTTAGTAAATTTTCTCTCGAACAATTTACAATACTCAAATTTGTATTGAATAAAACACCCTATCTATTACATAAATTCATGAAATCCTATCTCTAAAATATCATGAATTCATTTATTTGTATTCTAACTTTCCAAACAACATATCTCTCGATCATGGAGTTTGATTCGCAAAGAGAGTTAACAGCACAATATGAACATACAAATATCATTACAAAGAACCAATTTCTCAATCTAGCAATTTGCAAATTATGTAAAGCAAAGAAGCAATTCATAATGAATATTAAACTCTTTGTTTGTAAGCCTAAACATGAATAAAATACCACAAATTTGACATAAACAAAGCGATACATGATTACTAGAATGTTCAACTATAAGTTCATGCAAAATAAAAGATAATTGAAGTTTGAATCACCAAGAGAAAAGAGAGATTAAAAGGGATTAATGAAAAATAAAAATACATATAAAATACCCTTCAATCCTCCTTCTCTTGGATGCTCCACTTCGGCCTTCAGCAGTTCTCCAATCCCAGAAATGATCCAAAAGTTCTCCACAAATTTTTCTACAGGAAATATATAGTCCCTTTGCAAACAGGTCGGGCACGGGTTCCAACACGGCCGTGTGTCAGGCCGTGTGGACGGTTCCTAGGCAGTTCCCCACAAGCAGGCGTGTCTGGTAGTGGGCCATGTCAGATAACACGGGTGTGGACACGGCCGTGTGTCTGGCCGTGTTCTTCAGACACGGGTTGGTCGGCAGCCGTGTTCAAATATGACACGGGTAGGCACACGGGCGTGTGTCCTACCCGTGTGAGTTTTTGTCTCCTGCGTCCAATTTCTTCAACTCCAGGGTGCATAGGACACAGGTAGGCACACGGCCGTGTGTCCACCCGTGTGCGCCAAATTTTCATCCTGTCATCAGCCATGTTGACTCCGTGAACTCCTCTGTTTGCTCCAAGACTTTTAGTTCCACTGGTTAGCGCTACCTGCATATAAAAATGAAGTAATAAATTAGGTAACTCAATATAATGAGTAACAAAGATCCTAACTGTGCTCTCCTAATCATGATAAAACAATTCTTTGACTTTTCTCGCGAGATTACTACAGAATGAGGTAGGAATAGCAGATATGATTACAATTATGATAGTAAAAAGTCTATCATAATCGCACTCATCAAATACCCCCAGACTTAGATGTTTGCTTGTCCCTAAGCAAACTAATTCAAACACTTGGGTTACCATTAAATAATTTTGCCTCCGCACACTGGTTGTTATGAATTTAAGAGAACTTTGATGATGTAATCGCATAGGAAATAGTTTAGCAGACTTTTCTAAATATAACGTAGTTTTAAAATTCTTCCAATATATCTGTTAACTATCTCTCACTCATTTTTAGAAATAAGAGTATAGTCATCTATAACAAATATGAGGAGAAAATAACAATCTTTATAAGATACGTATTAGTATTTCAAAACTTATAAGTACCCATATTGACGGTCACGAGCTTACCCTTTTTACATCCTCTCCATGACACTTAGTTAGACTCAGTAGGGTTGGATCCTTAGGACTTGTATGATGGTGTAGCCTTTTTGGCTTAGGATAGAAGATTATAAGCGAGGTAATCAAGGATAAATGCGATGGATTTTCCACACCTAAATCACGATTGAGCCTTTTGTTGGTATATACCTTAACATACATCGGTGTTATAAAAGCACCCCAGACTTTGCACTAGGCTTCATCAGGTTTTCAGGATGATTCTCTCCCGTCTGTCATATTACTACTAATTGGATGCAGGAGACAGAGACTCACACGGGAAGGACACACTCCTGAAAATTTGATGATTGTTTTGCACTAGGCTTCATCAGGTTTTCAGGATGATTCTCTCTCGTGTGTCATATTACTACTAATTGGACGCAGGAGACAGAGACTCACACGGGAAGGACACACTCCCGTGTGCCTACCTGTATCAAGTTTTTAGAAATTGGACACAGGAGACAGAGACTCACACGGGAAGGACACGGGTGGGCACACGGCCGTGTGTCCCCCCTCCAAATTACTAGAATGTAAAATGAAATCGCATTGAGTTATTACTTGTTAGCAAAGCAATCATCAAGGACACACAGGAGAGAATCATCCTGAAAACCTAGACACCATGGCCAACCAAAATGAACAAAACATGTCTCACTTTGCTAGACCTAATCTCCAAGGAATCGGGTCGAGCATCGTTAGACCACCGATAGCTACCAATAACTTTGAATTGAAGCCTAGTGTGATACAAATGGTTCAACAGTATATCCAGTATGATGGCTTGCAAGATGAGGATCCTAACTCCCACTTGGCCGGATTCCTGGAGATATGTGACACATTCAAGATCAATGGTGTTTCCAACGTTGTCATTTGATTGAGATTGTTTCCATTTTCTTTAAGGCATAAGGCGAAGCAGTGGTTGAACTCACTACCTAGAGGGTCGATTACTACTTGGGACATGATGGTTGAAAAGTTTCTGATGAAGTATTTCCCACCAGCAAAGACTGCGAAGTTAAGGAATGACATCTCTACATACATTCAATTGGAGTCTGAATCGTTGTACGACACATGAGAACGATTCAAGGAGTTGTTAAGGAGATGTCCCCACCATGCTCTACATTATTGGCTTCAGATTCAGACCTTCTACAATGGTCTAAATTCGGCCACTAAACAAATGATTGATGCGGCTAGTGGAGGCACTTTGAACAACAAGACACCTGAAGCGGCTCAGCAGTTGATTGAAGATATGGCTATGAATAATTACCAATGGACTACCGTAAGACAAAAGCCTAACAAGCCCGCAGGAATTTATGAAGTAGATGCCGTCACCGCCTTAGCTATTCAAGTGGAGAAGCTTCAACAAAAGATGGAAAACCTTGCCTTAGCATCACCCTCCATGACACCTCAACAATGGGACTCTTCGTGCAGTGGAATGACTGGTTGTGAACCTCAAGTTCAAGAGCATGTTGACTATATGGAAAACAATATTAGACATCCTTTCAATCAAGCCAACAACCCATATAGTTCTACAAATAATCCTGGATGGAGAAACCACCCCAATTTCTCTTGGGGAGGACAAGGAAATCAAGGGAAGCAACCCATGTTTGGACAACAACAACAGCCGGAACCAAGGAAGCCTACATTGGAAGATGTGCTTACCAAGTTCATGTAAACTATCGATGTAGCCTTTCGTAATCAAGAGGGTTCAATTTGGAACTTGGAGAATCAGATTGGTCAGCTTGCAAGGATGGTTTCTGAAAGGCAGCAAGGAACACTTCCGGGGAACACTGAGATAAATCCAAGGGAGCATGCAAAAGCCGTTCAATTGAGGAGCGGAAAGGAGTTACAAGACCCAAGGCCTGCAAAGGAAGCACCCCAAATGGAGTCTAGCGGCGAAGGATCAAGCGAGATGAATGTGCAACCGATGGAGTACCAACCAGCAATACCATACCCAGCAAAGCTTAACAAGGAGCGCATGGATGCGCAGTATGGTAAATTTTTATCTATGTTTAAGCAATTACATGTAAATTTACCTTTTTCTGAAATTATTCAAATGCCTAAGTATGTTAAATTTCTTAATGATTTAATTTCTAATAAAAAGAAAATAGAGGAATTATTGTTAGTAACACTTAGTGAAGAATGTTCCGCTATTTTGCAAAATAAATTACCACAAAAACTTAAGGATCCCGGTTCATTTTCAATTCCATGCTTAATCAGAGATTTACAAGTCAATAAAGCTTTAGCAGATTTAGGAGCAAGTATAAATTTAATGTCTTATAAACTATATCTGAAACTAGGCCTAGGAGAACTTAGCCCGACTAGAATGAGTATTCAATTAGCGGATCGATCGGTTAAGTATCCTAGAGGAATAACAGAGGATGTATTGGTTAAGGTAGACAAGTTTATATTTCCTGCTGATTTTGTTATTCTAGATATGGATGAAAATATCGAAGTACCACTCATACTAGGTCGTCCATTTTTAGCAACATCGAGAGCACTTATTGATGTTTTTGATGGTAAATTAGTCTTGCGAGTAGGGGAAGATGAAGTCACTTTTCAAATTGGCAATACTATGAAACAATCTTTAGATAATGATGATTATTGTTATTTTTCTCATGGTGTTGATGACTTTATTACTTCTATAAATTCTAATTTTTATTATAGAGATGCTTTAGAAATTTGTATTACTGATTGTTTTCTAGAAGAAGAACAAAATAAAGACATTACTGAACATTTATTTTTTCTAGATAATAGTGTTGCAATGAATAGAACGACTGAATATAGTTTGATTACTCAAGGAGATTATGAAACTCTTAAGAATAATACTAAGAATCCACCAATAGTAGAACTTAAAAAATTACCGAATCATCTTGAGTTTGCTTTCTTAGGAATTAATTCTTCGTACCCAGTTATTATATCTTCTAATCTTTCCAACATTGAAAAAACTAAATTAATAACTGTATTGAAGAAATGCAAAGGTGCAATAACGTGGCAAATATCTGATATAAAGGGTATTAATCCTAGTTTTTTCACTCATAAAATCCTTTTGGAAGAAAACTATAAGTCTTCTATTCAACCGCAACGTAGGCTAAATCCTAATATGAAAGTGATAGTTAAGGTTGAGATTGTTAAGTTATTAGATGCTGGTATTATATATCCTATTTCAGATAGTTCATGGGTTAGTCCTGTCCAAGTAGTTCCTAAGAAGGGTGGCCTGACAGTGGTAGCAAATGATAGAAATGAATTAATTGCAACGCGAACGGTAACAGGTTGGTGTGTCTGTATAGACTATAGGAAATTAAATGATGCCACTAGGAAAGACCATTTCCCTCTTCCTTTCATTGACCAGATATTAGAACGCTTATCAGGACATTCTTATTATTGTTTTCTAGATGGACTTTCTGGATACTTCCAAATTCATATAGCACAAGAAGACCAAGAGAAAACAACATTTACTTGCCCATTCGATACTTTTGCCTATAGACGTATGCCTTTCGGGTTATGTAATGCACCCGCCACGTTTCAAAGGTGCATGCTAGCCATCTTTAACGAGTATGTTGAAGATATCATGGAAGTGTTCATGGATGATTTTTCTATTTTTGGCGACTCATTTGATATATGTTTGAATAATTTAGAGAAAGT
Organism: Platanthera guangdongensis; assembly: GCA_039583875.1. NCBI lineage: Eukaryota > Viridiplantae > Streptophyta > Magnoliopsida > Asparagales > Orchidaceae > Platanthera > Platanthera guangdongensis. Next base: position 58,955,755 of record CM077158.1, read on the forward strand.
TCTTAGGAGGTGTGAGGAGACAAACCTAGCGCTTAGTTGGGAGAAGTGTCATTTCATAGTACAAGAATGGTTAGTACTTGGTCATAAAATCTCAAGCCAAGGAATCCAAGTTGATAGAGCAAAAATAGAGACCATAGAGAAATTACCACCACCAACCTCCGTTAAGGCAGTGAGAAGTTTCTTAGGACACGCGAGATTTTACCGCCGGTTTATTAAAGACTTCTCTAAAATAGCTAAACCACTTATAAGGCTTTAAGAAAAAGACACACCTTTTATTTTTGAACAAGAGTGTCTACATGCCTTTGAGTTCTTAAAAGAGAAATTAATTAATTCTCATATTATGATCGCACCAGATTTTAGACAACCATTTGAGATCATGTGTGACGCTAGTAGTTTTGCGGTAGGGGCTATTTTAGGACAACGACGAAACAAACATTTTCACCCTATATATTATGCTAGCAAAACACATAATAATGCACATGAGAATTATACAACTAGCGAAAAAGAACTCCTAGTAGTGGTATTTGCCTTTGATAAATTTAGACCACATTTGTAATGCCCGGAGTCGGTCGCGAAAAAGGGGATTTTTGGTGTCTGTATAGGCGTACATGGCCTAGGACACGGGCGTGTCCAAGGCCGTGTCTGTCTTGTGTTTTTGGCCGTTTTCATCCTGAGAAGGACACGGCTAGAAACACGGCTAAGTGACAGGGGCGTGTCATTGGACACGGGCGTGTGCCTACCCGTGTCCCTACCCATGTTCTTTTGGGTCGTGTCCGTTGTCGTGGAGGTTATGGGTGACACGCCCCCGGACACGGGCATGTCGAGGGACCCGACACGGGCGTGTCAGGTGAGACACGGGCGTGTCTTTGCCTGTGTGTCTTTTCTCAGTTCGACGATCGTGCCTGGATCGAGGCACACGGCCTGGGACACGGCCGTGTGCCAAGCCGTGTTCGGCCCAGGATTGGAGATTTTTGAGCGGATCTGAGCCGTTCGTTTTCTTTAATTAAGATCCAACGGCCCAGGTGATTTCATGCTCTGTTAAGGCCGGGAATAGGGGAGTTAATCCTTCATTTCTCTCCAACCATTCTCTCTCTCAAGGAGTTGGAAAGAAGAGGAAGAAGGAACGGATTTCGGCCGCCGGCGGAGCATCGGAGCACCGTTTCGAGATCTGAGAGCGGATCCGTGGAGGAAAGTTCGTGGTGAAGAGTTCCATCCGTGTCGTTTTTCCATGACACCAAAACGGACTTCAAGTGTAACGATTCTCAACTTGAGCATGTGAAGCTCTTTCTTTCTGCATAGGGAATCCCGCTCCCGCAAGTGTGCGGTGAGTGCGTGGTGTTCCTTGGGGTTGATGTGAATAGTCCCCCTTGTGTTGCATATAGAGTCTGGAATCGTAAGTATAGGCATAGGCATTGTGTGTGAAGCCTACCCGGACGTGTATTGTCTGGATCGGTGATGTTGCATTTGATATGTTTTGCCGGAGAAGACTCCGTGCTTTGGGTTTTTCGGGTTTCTACGCCGTAGATTGCAGCAGGGATCCTTTGAGGCTAGCTTCAAGGCGCACCCGGTAAATTGAGCGGAATCATTGTTCTGCTAACTTGGCAGTCTGTGAACCGGCCTTGAACATAACTGGGTTATGTGATTGTTTGGAAATTTTGGGATCCGAGAGAAGTTTGGCCCGCGCGTAGGACTTAAATTGATTAGGCGGCGTGAGCAACGGGCAAGTCGAATCAGACCTAGGCTATGTGGTTCGGTGCGAGAGACCCGAAGACGGGGACTGGCCGTTGGCATAGTCGGGAGCCTTAGACGGTGGTCAGAAAGGCTAAATGCTCACATGGTTGCCATCTTTGGGATGGTGGTGAAGACGCTGATTGGTCAGGATTCACCGTTAATGTGCACTGAGTGCACGGGGTGTTTGGTCGTGCGAGCCTACACCTGCGGCGTAGTATAGTTGCGCTTTATTATTTTATTGGGCTAATGTTATGCAGGGAAAGAGCACCGTCGTCCCTAGTAAGGGGCATGGTCGTTATAATTTGGTCGGTTTTTGGCTGACCGTTGCTTTGTTTTCCACCGTGCGGTGGAATGTGCTTGCATGTGTTGCGGAGCCAAGTGCCAAATAGCGGGCTGGAGCCCATGTTGCTGTGCTGGCCCTAGAACGCCGTAGAGTAGTTGTTTTTTACTTTTGTCATGTGTGGCCGGCCTGCGAGCCAGTGTATGGAAATCACTCTTTATTAAGTAAACTATTGTAAGGCCATAAGCCCATGTTTCCTTTTTAGTGTATTTGGTTTTCATTCCAGTGTTGTGGTTGTGGACATTCATGATTAATGGATTTAAGTTTTGGGTTCTTTCAACTTTAAAAACTTCCGCTAGAATGCTCTGTGTAGGACGAGTAGTCTTAATTGGATAGTTTGTATATTCTTATGTAACCCTTCCAACTATCTGTGGTATATGGCGTCGGGTTCCAGCTGGACCTTCTGTTATATGCCATGTGATGGATGGGGGTGTTACAATTTGGTATCAGACTTCTGGTTACGGTCAGGCTTAAATGAATTCGTGGGCGAATTCTTTTAAGGGGTGGTGAGCACATGTGTGTGTCATCGTTATAACATCAAAAAGAACCCATGAATGTCCACTTAGGAATGAAAAATACACTTGTTTTGTGGAATCTGAGCATTCCAATGATTGCTTTTAGCAATTTGTTTGTCGACTAATCGTGTGTCTTTGCTACTTTAAGCTGTTAGGAGCGGTGCTGGTCAGTCAGAGCGTCCGCAATCAGTGGAAAGTAGTGCACCAAGGGACGTGCCTACTACACCTCCTTCAGCGGAAACCATCAGGATGGTGGCTGAAGCCGTATTTGCGATGATAAATGCCCAACCTGCAGGGCAAATGCATCGCGCAGCTCCTTCGAATGAGCAAGAACCGGTTAGGGCGGCAGAGCCGAGAGTAGTGGAGCGCGCAGCAGTTGATCTAGTAGAGCCGAGGAGAGCTACGGAGAAGCAGCTAAAGCATGTAATGGGCTTTAGTCCTCCGAGGTTCGATGGGGTTGGAAAGCCAGTTCAAGCTGAGGACTGGCTCTCTTCGATAAAGAGGGTGTTGACACCACAATAACTGAGGAGTGGCAGAAGACCACCATATCGACTTTCTTTTGGTGGGTGAAGCGAGGCTGTGGTGGGATGAGTTGGAGTTTCATCTCTTAGTGGATAGGCAGCCTGTTGATGTGTCTATGGAGGAATTTTCAAGACTGTTGCTAGCCAGATTTGTACCCTCTGCTCAGAAGTTGGAGATGGAGAATCAATTTCTTGGATTGACTCAAGGATCCAGAAGCGTGGACGAGTATCTGCATGAGTTCACACGGTTGGGTCGTTATGCTGGTGTTACGTTTATGGAGAAAGAACGAAAGACCAACCGATTTTATGAGGGTCTTCGTGGTGACCTACAGTTACTCCTTGCTGGGCCTAAGGCGCAAGGCTTCCTAGCCTTGGTCAATTCGGCCCGATCGTTGGAAAAGGTTGCGAAGAAAGTTTAAGAGAAGAAGGACCCAGGAGAAAAGAAGTCTGAGTTCAAGGTGCTAAATACCAAGTCAAGTTTCCGCAGGTGGAACAAGAAGCGAAGGACTTCGAACTCAGCCCCTTCGGCTGATGCGTCGGGGGCAACTACAAGTCGAGTCCAAGGAGCTTGCTACAATTGCGGGAAGACGGGGCATTTTGCTCGTAAGTGTTGGAGCGAACGTGCAAAGTCCGAAAGGAAACCTGAAGCGACTTATGAGGAGAAAGGGAAGGCGGTGGAGTCAACCGCGTCCCACCATGCTCCAGCCCAGCCTAGAGTCTACAACCTTGGTCTTCAAGAGGCCATAAAGCAAGCAGACGTGGTGACAGGTATGAGTTAAATTGCAGTGGTTTAACTTTTATAGTTGTTACTTTCGTATTTGTTAGCTTACTTTTGTTGGTGCTAGGCTTTGTGTCGATCTTTGAGTTTCTGGTGAGAGCCCTATTTGATACGGGAGCATCACATTTCTTCTTGTCCGAAAAATTTATATCGCGCATCGGGGTTCCGTCTTCGATGGCAAAAGACATGTTGGATGTGTTGTTGCCCAATGCGCGCGGATAGGGTCTGCGTAGCGAAGATTCGGATTGGAGACCAGGAGTTTGATTTGCGAGCGTTGGTTCTACTGTTAGTAGAGTTCGATGTAATCTTCAGTATGGATTGGCTCTCGGATCAGGGTGCATGCATTGATTGCAACCATAAGGAAGTTAAGTTGGGTCTGAACACTGATCGGGAGACTACTTTTGCGGGCATGAAGGGGTCAGGGAAAGTTTTGATGTCGGCCCTTCAGGTGTTTAAGGCAGTCCGGTCTGGGGCAGAGCTGTTTGTCACTCTAGTGCAGACTTAGACGCCTAAGCCTAGTTTGGACAACATCCTAGTTGTGTCTGAGTATCCTGATGTGTTTCCAGATGATCTCCTAGGAGCCCCTCCTCAGCGGGAGATTGATTTTACCATTGAGCTGGTATCGGGTGCCAAACCGGTGTCACGCTCTCCATATCGGATAGCGCCAAGAGAGATGGCAGAGTTGAAGGTGCAATTGCAAGAGTTGCTAGAGCAAGGTTATGTGCGTCCAAGTTCGTCGCCTTGGAGCGCACCAGTTCTCTTTGTTAAGAAGAAAGATGGGAGCTTGCGGCTTTGTATCGACTACCGGGAATTGAACAAGCTTACGGAAAAGAATAAGTATCCGATTCCGAGGATTGATGATCTATTTGATCAGTTGGTTGGGTCAACAGTATATTCGAAGTTAGATCTGAAGTCCGGTTACTATCAATTGAGGACAAGGGAGAGCGACATCCCAAAGACAGCATTCAGTACGCGGTTTGGGCATTACGAGTTCACGGTCATGTCGTTTGGTTTGACCAATGCACTAACCGTGTTTATCTATCTGATGAATAGGACGTTCGGAGAGTACCTGGATCGTTTCGTGATAGTATTTATCGATGATATCCTGGTGTACTCGTGGTGTGAGGAGGACCATTTCAATCATCTACATATGGTGTTGGAGGCGTTGAGGAGGAATCAGTTGTATGCTAAGTTCTCCAAGTGTGAATTTTGTTTATCCTCGATAGCGTTCCTTGGTCATGTTGTCAGTGGAGAAGGGATAGCTGTGGATCCGGCGAAGATAGTGGTGATACGGGAGTGGCCTGCTTTGACTACATTGGCAGAGGTCCGAAGTTTTCTGGGGCTTGCTGGCTACTACAGGCTCTTCGTAGAGAACTTTTCACGGATATCACTTCCACTCACGATGTTGACAAGGAAGGATCAGAAGTTTATTTGGTCTCCGGAGTGCGAACAGGCTTTTGAAGTGTTGAAGAGGCGGTTGACCACAGCACATATTTTATGTTCGCCAGTTGGAACCGAAGGGTTCGAGATCTATAGTGATTCTTCGGGTAATGGTTTGGGCTGTGTTCTGTTACAGCAAGGGAGAGTGATAGCCTATGGTTCACGACAACCGAAGGTTCACGAAAGAAATTATCCGGTCCACGACTTAGAGTTAGCGGCCGTGATATTTGCTCTAAAGCTTTGGAGGCACTACCTGTACGGTGTAAAGGTCGATATTTACACCGATCATAAGAGCTTGAAGTACCTGTTGGACCAAAAGGATCTGAATATGTGGCAGCGAAGGTGGATGGAGTTCTTAGGGGACTACACCTTCAAGATACATTATGTGCCTGGGAAGGGAAATGCAGTGGCGGATGCGTTGAGTCGCAGGACTCCGGCGCAGGCCAACTAGTTATCAGTACATGATGAGAGATTGGTCCATGAGTTGGAGGCTTTGGAGATATCGTGCGTCGACAAGCAGTCTAGTGCCGAGGCGAAACTATTTTGGATAGAGGTGCAGTGTGACTTAGCGGATAGAGTTCGACGGGCTTTGGTTCAGGATAACAACATGAAGCAGATCTTGGATGAATCTTTGGATGGGTCAAATTCCCAATTTGCTGTTGAGGATGGGTTGTTAAGGAAGGACGGTCGCCTATGCATTCCTAGTGCGGATAATCTTCGGGAGGAGTTGATGTATGAGGCTCATCATACCAAGTACTCAATCCACTCGGGAAGCACGAAAATGTATGGAGACATGAAGAAATTATTCTGGTGGCCGGGTTTGAAGAAGGATGTAGCACTTTATGTGGCCAAGTGTCGTACATGTGCATTGGTGAAGGCGGAATGCCAGAAACCCGGAGGTTTCTTGAAGTCCCTACCTATCCCAGAATGGAAATTTGACGACATATCTATGGATTTTGTGCATGGTTTGCCGAAGTCACAGAAGGGAAACGACGTCATTTGGGTGGTCGTAGATAGGTTGACAAAGGTGTCGCACTTTATTCCGAACAGGAAGGAAGATACGGTGGAAAAGTTAGTCAAACTCTATGTGGAGAGTATTGTATGATTACACGTTGTGCCCCGCAGTATTGTTAGTGATCGGGATGGACGCCTCACGTCGAATGACTGGAGGTTGGTGCATAGTCTGTTGGGTACTAAACTAAAGTTCAGTACAGCCTTTCATCCGCATACGGATGGCCAAACCGAGAGGGTCAACCGGACGATGGAGGACATGCTTCGCATGTGCGTCCTAGATTTTGGAAAGCAGTGGGAAGATCACCTGTACATGGTGGAGTTTGCATATAACAACAGCTTTCAGGCGAGTATTGGTATGGCGCCTTTCGAGGCCTTATACGGGAGGAAGTGTCGTACGCCATTGTCTTGGTTGGAGGCAGGCGAATCGAAGTTGTACAAACGTCAAGCAGTGGAAGATTCCACTTCAATGATACAGACAATTCAAGAAAGGTTGAAGATCGCTCAGGACAGGTAGGCAAAGTATTACAACGCCAAGCATAGGAACGTGGAGTTCAATGTTGGCGACATGGTGTATCTAAAACTCAAGACGTTCAAGGGTGTATCGCGGGTTTGACGCTTGAAGAAGCTGAGTCCGAGATACCTTGGACCATTTGAAATCCTGGAGCGTGTTGGCGAGGCGGCGTATAGATTGAAGCTGTCGGTGGAATTGAGTGGGCTGCATGATGTGTTCCACGTATCGGTATTGCGTAGGCAGTGCAAGAGCCTTCGCAGATCATTGTGGATAAGCAAGTACCAGTTGATTATGAGTTGACCACAAGGGTCAAGCCAATACGTATTGAAGATGTTGCAGTCAAGCTACTCCGCAACAAGGATATTCGTATGGTTAAAGTCCGATGGGATAATTGCGGACGTGAGGAGCTTTCTTGGGAGCGAGAGAAAGCTATGTTGGAGGAGTACCCCGAGCTATTCCACTCAGGTATTATTTAGATTTGTGTACCTTTACTTAATTTCGGGACGAAATTCCTTAAGTGGGGGAGATTTGTAACGCCACGAAAATTGTTTTTGAGTCGGTCGCGAAAAAGGGGATTTTTGGTACCTGTATAGGGGTACACGGCGTAGGACACGGGCGTGTCCAAGGCCGTGTTTGGCTGGTGTTTTTGGTCGTTTTCATCCTGAGAAGGACACAGCTAGAAACACGACTAAGTGACACGGGCGTGTCATTGGACACGGGCGTGTCATTGGACACGGGCGTGTCATTGGACACGGGCGTGTCATTGGACATGGGCGTGTGCCTACCCGTGTCCCTACCCGTGTTCTTTTGGGTCATGTCCGTTGCCATGGCGGTTATGGGTGACACGCCCTCGAACACGGGCGTGTCGAGGGACCCGACACGGGCGTGTCAGGTGAGACACGGGCGTGTCTTTGCCCGTGTGTCTTTTCTCAGTTCGATGATCGTGCCTGAATTGAGGCACACGGCCTGGGACACGGCCGTGTGCCAAGCCGTTTTCGGCCCAGGATTGGAGATTTTTGAGCGGATATGAGCCGTTTGTTTTCTTTAATTAAGATCCAATGACCCAGGTGATTTCATGCTCTGTTAAGGCCGGGAATATGGGAGTTAATCCTTCATTTCTCTCCAACCATTCTCTCTCTCAAGGAGTTGGAAAGAAGAGGAAGAAGGAACGGATTCCGGCCGCCGGCGGAGCATCGGAGCACCGTTTCGAGATCTGAGAGCGGATCCGTGGAGGAAAGTTCGTGGTGAAGAGTTCCATCCGTGTCGTTTTTCCATGACACCAAAACGGACTTCAAGTGTAACGATTCTCAACTTGAGCATGTGAAGCTTTTTCTTTCTGCATAGGGAATCCCGCTCCCGTAAGTGTGCGGTGAGTGCGTGGTGTTCCTTGGGGTTGATATGAATAGTCCCCCTTGTGTTGCATATAGAGTACGGAATCGTAAGTACGGGCATAGGCATTGTGTGTGAAGCCTACCCGGACGTGTATTGTCTGGATCGGTGATGTTACATTTGATATGTTTTGCCGGAGAAGACTCCGTGCTTTGGGTTTTTTCGGGTTTCTACCTTGTACATTGCAACAGGTATCCTTCGAGGCTAGCTTCAAGGCGCACCCGAAAAATTGAGCGGAATCGTTGTTCTGCTAACTTGGCGGTCTGGGAACCGGGCTTGAATATAACTGAGTTATGTGATTGTTTGGAAATTTTGGGATCCGAGAGAAACTTGGCCCGCGCGTAGGACTTAAATTGACTAGGCGGCGTGAGCAACGGGCAACTGGAATCGGACCTAGGCTATGTGGTTCGGTGCGAGAGACCCGGAGACGGGGACTGGCCGTTGGCATAGTCGGGAGCCTTAGACGGTGGTCAGAAAGGCTAAATGCTCACATGGTTTCCATCTTTGGGATGGTGGTGAAGACGCTGATTGGTCAGGATTCACCGTTAATGTGCCTTGAGTGCACGTGGTGTTTGGCTGTGCGAGCCTACACCTGCGGCGTAGTATAGTTGCGCTTTATTATTTTATTGGGCTAATGTTATGCAGGGAAAGAGCACCGCCGTTCCGAGTAAGGGGCGGAGTCGTTATAATTTGGTCGGCTTTTGGCTGACCGTTGCTTTGTTTGCCACCGTGCAGTGGAATGTGCTTGCAGGTGCTGCGGAGCCGAGTGCCAAATAGCGGGCTGGAGCCCATGTTGCTGTGCTGTCCCTAGAAGGCCGTAGAGTAGTTGTTTTTACTTTTGTCATGTGTGGCCGGCCTGCGAGCCGATGTATGGAAATCACTCTTTATTAAGTGAACTATTGTAAGGTCATAAGGCCATGTTTCCTTTTCAGTGTATTTGGTTTTCATTCCAGTATTGTGGTTGTGGACATTCAACATTAATGGATTTAAGTTTTGGGTTCTTTCAACTTTAAAAGCTTCCGCTAGAATGCTCTGTGTAGGACGAGTAGTCTTAATTGGATAGTTCGTATATTCTTATGTAACCCTTCCAACTGTCTGTGGTATATGGCGTCGGGTTCCAGCTGGACCTTCTGTTATATGCCATGTGACGGATGAGGGTATTACAATATTTAACATTGTCCAAAGTGGTAGTTTACACGGATCATTCTGCCCTTAGATATTTGCTAGCCAAAGCGGAAGCAAAGCCTCGTTTAATCCATTGGGTTCTTCTGTTGCAAGAATTTGATTTAGAAATTAGGGATAAATGAGGAGCAGAAAACTTAGCGGCAGATCATCTTTCACGTTTAGAAAATCCACTACGATCAATGTTAGATGAATCTGAAATTTCTGATACATTTCCTGAGGAATCACTATTTGTCATATCTACAAATATACATCTTGATTATCCATGGTTTGCAGATTATGCAAACTATCTTGTTGCTAAGGTCCTTCCAAAAGATTTTTCATATCAGCAGAAAAAGAAATTTTTCTCTGATTTGAAATATTACTTTTGGGAGGACCCGTTTCTTTTTCGGATATGTGCAGATTCTGTTATACGAAGCTGTGTATCAGCAGAGGAGGGTTGGAAGATTTTGGAGCAGTGTCATTCAGGCCTTGCTAGTGGTCACTATGGAGCGAATCGCTCTGCTAAAAAGGTTCTTGATTCTGGTTTTTATTGGCCCCTTCTATTCAGGGATGCCCAAAGGTATGTGCTTTCATGTGATTCTTGTCAAAAAGCAGGTAATATTTCTAAATTACATGAAATGACACAAAACTTTATTCTTGAATGTGAAGTATTTGATGTGTGGGGAATTGATTTTATGGGTCCATTTCCAGTTTCCTTTGGGAATAAATATATTTTAGTAGCTGTAGATTATGTATCGAAGTGGGTTGAAGCACAAGCTTTGCCTACTAATGATAGTAGGGTAGTAATCTGATTTTTAAAATCCTTATTTGCACAATTTGACACACCACCTGCACTTATTAGCGATAGGGGTTCACATTTCTGTAATTTACAGCTCAATAAAGTATTAGAAAAATATGGAGTTACACATAGGATAGCCACTACTTATCATCCGCAAACTAGTGGTCAAGTTGAAGTATCCAATAGAGAACTTAAGAGGATCCTAGAAAAATCTGTAGAAGGGAATAAGAAGCAGTGGTCTAGGAAACATAACGACTGTTTGTGGGCTTATACGACCGCCTTCAAAACACCTATAGGGACCACCCCCTTTAGATTAGTGTACGGTAAATCTTGTCACCTACCTATAGAATTAGAGCATAAGTCGTATTGGGCAATACGTTCTTTGAATTTTGACACTAGTTCTATAGGGGAGAAACGAAAGCTTCAACTCAACGAATTAGATGAGTGGAGAACTATGACCTATGAGAACTCCAGGATTTATAAGGAGAAGACCAAGCTATTTCATGACCGTCACCTTCGTAAATCCAAGACATTCCAAAAAGGTGACCAAGCCCTCCTTTTTAATTCCAGACTGCGTTTATTCCCTGAGAAATTAAGGTCTAAGTGGTCTGGACCTTTTAAGGTCAAAGAAGTCTTTCTCTACGGCACAGTCGAGCTAACTCACCCTGAAAAGGGAGATTTTAAGGTTAATGTACACCGACTCAAGCCTTATTATGGTGAACTTCCTAGAGACTTCACTCGTCTAGAGACCTGCCTCCGTCTAGATTAGGCTTATGTTAAAGTAATAACTATAGAAAGTATTTCTTATTTATAAAATTTTTTTTAATATAAGTGTAGAAAAATTTAATGAAAAAATTTTAATGGAAAAAGAAAATATTCTGTAAAATTTTTGTTAGGAGAAATGCAATATTGGAGGGGCACACGGGTCACCACACGCCCGTGTGGGTGGCCGTGTACACGACACAACCTCAGTCCCAGCCGTGTGAATTAATTCCGCAAAAAGCCAATTTCTTCCCGAGAACAACACGGGTTCACACCAACCCGTGTGTCTAGCCGTGTCTATCGCTCGACGATCGTCGAGACCGCTGTATCGAGACATCCGACATGCCTGTGTCGGCTGACACACGACCGTGTCGCCTACCAACCCGTGTCCCGTGTGTTGTTCATACGCCGTGCCAGCCCGTGTTTCACGAGGCCTCAGATTCCCTAACACGGGTGCACACACACTGCCGTGTGCGCACCCGTGTTCAACTCCTACACACGATTCGAGGCAACCCGTGTTCCACGAGGCTGCGATTTCCCCTTACACGGGTGCACACACGGCCGTGTTCGAACCCGTGTTCGACTTCTATAAATAGGGCCATGTCATTTTTTTTCTTCACTTCCTCCCAGCATCCTTGCCTTCATACACAGTCTGAGCCCGACTTTGAGCAGCCTTGGTCTCCAAACTTCCGCGGATTCGCCCTCTACTTTCATTTCTTCCTCCTAGATCATGTCGTCCGGAAGAAGCCAAGGCGGTCGCCGTCGCCGACCGGAGCTGCAAGTGTCAACGGAGAGGCGTGATGCCGCTGCTCCGCTAGTATTCACCGACCCATCGCACACCGCCCGCTTCAACCGCCTACAATCAAAGAAATTTCAAGATATTCGCATGATTGATTGGAGCGTGCTTGAAGAAATAAATTTAGCTGGGGATGTGAGGGCATTAATATTTGTAACGAGTTGGGAGCAATTTTTCGCCATAGAGGAGTTAGGATTTAGGGAACTCACATTAGAGTTCTTGTCCTCGTTTTATTGCAACTTTCGGCCTAACTTCATTGATGCGCCGCACTCGCCCGAAGGGGATAATTTCATTTCGAGTGGGTGGCACATTTTATACACTCACCATGCTCCAGTTCACCCAATATTTAGGAGTGTATGAGGATTCATTCCTCTTTAGTGTTGCCTACCCCGAGCTCCACTTCGACATTCCCAATCATGATATTGCCGGCGGTATCTGGCGCCAGATTTCTTTTGACACTAGCGCCTATGAGACCAAGCGATCTAAGGCCTCTAAGTTGGTTTCACCCGCCCTCCATTACATTCACCATCTCCTTAGCCACACATTGAGCGGCCGGGGCGAAAGCTCCGGTGTTGTCAGTCGACAGGACCTACTATATCTCTACAGCATGTCTTCACGTTATCCTCTGCACCTCGGTTTCCTTCTGGCCCAGTTTATTCTCCACCAGGCCGACACCCCCCACATAGGGTCTATTTGTGTAGCACCCTACATCACTCGCCTGGTGAAGAACATGGGCATATTCTCAGCCCTCCCCCATATGACAGTGGTCGCGAAGACCGTGCCCATCACGATGGCCAGTGTTCGCTCAATCCGCCTCGTCACCGAACGTCAGAGCCGGGGAGGCGTCATATATTCTATTACACGACGTGGGCCGCAAGTGCAGGTTGACAGTGATGACGAGGTGGATCCTGACCTCGATGTGCCGTTGGTACCTCCGCCCCATTCCACATACGCTCATGGCGAGTCTTCTACTGCACCCCCTCCACCTCATTCACGGTACTCGCGAGAGTTTCGACAGTTCTTCGATACCGAGCTCTCGCCGCGCCTACAGCATATTGAGGAGTCGCAGCAGCGGACCGAGGCCCTCCTCATCCAGATCAGAGACCACCTAGGGATCGGCCTCGCCAGCCGCCAGCTCCAGCCCCTCCTTCCTTCCCAGACGACCACACCGACCACAAGCCTTACTTTTGACATGTATCTATGTATTGTATTATTTCTTTATTTCTATTAGTGTATTGCAGATATTATATATGATTTCATGTTCGCGCCTGGTTTCTTCATGTACTCTTCTATTTTGATGACAGCAGTTTATTTTTATTAGTCTTAATGAAATTACTATTTCAGCTCTTTATATTGCACTGAGGACATTGCAAATTTTAATTTTGTGGGTGGAATGGCTATTCACGTGGTTACAATTGATTATAATTTGCTTATCATAATACTCAAGTTTGTTATACCCCCCCTACAAATATTTGTTTGATCCTTTAAGCTCTCATTAATTAATTCATTTGAGATTATAACTATCTAATTTCACTACGCACGCTGATTAAAATGAATTGATGTAGACTCATAGAGTGTTCAAATTTGTTGATTCGTAATTAAGCATAGAAATTCATTAGCTTAATTTTCTCTATATAATTTATTTTTAAGATTAATCCTCTATATTATTAACTATCAATCACTTAATTTTAGAAAATATACTTATCTATAATAATGTGAGTCGATCAGTGTAACATTTTTTATAATCTGGTATTAGGGAATCAAAATAAAATGAATTCTCTATTGATGTCTAGAACTTATCCTCTAGCGATCCTCAAAACAGTACATAGGTTAATTAGGCTCTGTTTGGCGCGGCTGCAGCGACTAGAAGCAGTGATGGGAAGCAGTGGTGGAATAATCAGCTGTTTTGTAGAGTGGTGGCAGAATCTGTGAAACTGTTTGGAAGAACAACTGTTTTGAACCAAAAATTTCAAAAAATAAAGCAAAAAATTCTTTTACAATAATTTATAAAATGTTATAAGTTTAAAAATTATAATATAAATTACAATATAATAATAAAAAATTATTTTTTTTAAAAAAAGGGGGGGCAGCAGCGCTGCGGCAAAGGCTGCAGCGCTGCTGCTGTTTTTGAGTCGCGGAAACTTTCCGCGACTCAAAAACAGCGGCCCCCCACTCTTTTGCCACGGTGGCTGATGCCACCGTGGTTGCGTGAAATTTTGTTTGGCGGAGCGGTGGGAAAATCTGCGGCACCCCACTCCCAAAACTCCCCGCCAAACAAAGCCTTAGTAAGGGCGGAAATGACTTAGGCCCCCTATTAGATAGCTTGAGCCTTGTTAACCCAAAACCTTTAACATGATACCCTTACACACCCAATTTGAACCTAATCCCCATTCTTTTGATGCTCTACCACCAAAATTCACCAAGGCCAAATCCTTACCTATGAGCACACCTATCATTGAGTCCTTCTTGGAATGAGTTTGTTCATAGTGATATGTGGCCTGAGTGCGTGTATAGATGCTCCCACTTGGAATGATCCCTACTATGAACCCAAAACAAAAAAAAGAGAGAAGACATAGTGATATGTGGCCTGAGTGTGTGTATACTTACACCAACTCGGAATGATCCCTACTATGGTCCCTTGGTTAAGAACAATAAAAGTTTGGAGTATTTTTCAAAAACAAATATGGGAAGTAGGCTAATTGCAAAGTCTGGGGGTGCTTTTATAACACCGATGTATGTTAAGGTATATACCAACAAAAGGCTCAATCGTGATTTAGGTGTGGAAAATCCATCGCATTTATCCTTGATTACCTCGCCTATGATCTTCTATCCTAAGCCAAAAAGGCTACACCATCATACAAGTCCTAAGGATCCAACCTTACTGAGTCTAACTAAGTGCCGTAGAGAGGATGTAAAAAGGGTAAGCTCGTGACCGTCAATATGGGTACTGATAAGTTTTGAAATACTAATACGTATCTTATAGAGATTGTTATTTTCTCCTCATATTTGTTATAGATGACTATACTCTTATTTCTAAAAACGAGTGAGAGATAGTTAACAGATATATTGGAAGAATTTTAAAACTACGTTATATTTAGAAAAGTCTACTAAACTATTTCCTATGCGATTACATCATCAAAGTTCTCTTAAATTCATAGCAACCAGTGTGCGGAGGCAAAATTATTTAATTGTAACCCAAGTGTTTGAATTAGTTTGCTTAGGGACAAGCAAACATCTAAATCTGGGGGTATTTGATGAGTGCGATTATGATAGGCTTTTTACTATCATAATTGTAATCATATATGCTATTCCTACCCCATTCTGTAGTAATTTCGCGAGAAAGGTCAAAGAATTATTTTATCATGATTAGGAGAGCATAGTTAGGATTTTTGTTACTCATTATATTGAGTTACCTAGTTTATTACTTCATTTTTATATGCAGGTAGCGCTAACCAGTGGAACTAAAAGTCTTGGAGCAAATAGAGGAGTTCACGGAGTCAACATGGCTGATGACAAGACAAAAATGTGGTGCACACGGGTGGACACTCGGCCGTGTGCCTACCCGTGTCCTATGCACCCTGGAGCTGAAGAAATTGGACGCAGGAGACAGAAATTCACACGGGAAGGACACACTCCCGTGTGCCTACCCGTGTCATATTTGAACACGGCTGCCGACCAACCCGTGTCTGAAGAACACGGCCAGACACACGATCGTGTCCATACCCGTGTCATCTGACACGGCCCACTACCAGACACGCCTGCTCGTGGGGAACCGCCTAGGAACCGTCCACACGGCCTGACACACGGCCGTGTTGGAACCCGTGTCTGACCAGTTTGCAAAGGGACTATATATTTCCTGTAGAAAAATTTGTGGAGAACTTTTGGATCATTTCTGGGATTGGAGAACTGCTGAAGGCCGAAGTGGAGCATCCAAGAGAAGGAGGATTGAAGGGTATTTTATATGTATTTTTATATTTTCATTAATCCCTTTTAATCTCTCTTTTCTCTTGGTGATTCAAACTTCAATTATCTTTTATTTTGCACGAACTTATAGTTGAACATTCTAGTAATCATTTATCGCTTTGTTTATGTCAAATTTGTGGTATTTTATTCGTGTTTAGGCTTATAAACAAAGAGTTTAATCTTCATTATGAATTGCTTCTTTGCTTTACATAATTTGCAAATTGCTAGATTGAGAAATTGGTTCTTTGTAATGATATTTGTATGTTCATATTGTGGTGTTAACTCTCTTTGCGAATCAAACTCCATGATCGAGAGATATGTTGTTTGGAAAATTATAATACGAATAAATAAATTCATGATATTTTAGAGATAGGATTTCATGGATTTATGTAATAGATATGGTGTTTTATTCAATACAAATTTGAGTATTGTAAATTGTTCGAGAGAAAATTTACTAACTTAGATTTAGATTTTAAATTGATCAAGAGAGAATTTAATAAATATTTACCCTTTACAATTCAACGAATTTGATATTCTTATGCTTTCATGACTAAATAGAATTGAGTGAATTAATGAATATTTTCATGTAATTGCTCATATGCTTTCGGATTGTTATTATGTTCAATCTTCAAATGTTGATTTATCCAATAGTCATAGTTAGGTTAATTTAGGTTAGACTTCACATTTACTTATAGGTATGATAATAGAGTGAGGATGAGTAAGAATACTTAAAATGGCCATGTGGAATACGACACGAGATGTAGATTTCTCCTATACTATGATTGATAGGTGCACTTGCTTGAATGTTAATTCAATCTAGCTTAAGCCCATCATAGTTATACTAGAATGTAGAATGAAATCGCATTGAGTTATTACTTGTTAGCAAAGCTATCATAATCGCATTGAATATTTGATGAGTGCGATTATGATAGGCTTTTTACTATCATAATTGTAATCATATCTGTTATTCCTACCTCATTCTGTAGTAATTTCGCGAGAAAAGTCAAAGAATTGTTTTATCATGATTAGGAGAGCACAGTTAGGATCTTTGTTACTTCTTATATTGAGTTACCTAATTTATTACTTCATTTTTATATGCAGGTAGCGCTAACCAGTGGAACTAAAAATCTTGGAGCAAACAGAGGAGTTCACGGAGTCAACATGGCTGATGATAGGACGAAAATTTGGCGCAGACGGGTGGACACACGGCCGTGTGCCTACCCGTGTCCTATGCACCCTGGAGCTGAAGAAATTGGACGCAGGAGACAGAGACTCACACGGGTAGGACACACGCCCGTGTTCCTACCCGTGTCATATTTGAACACGGCTGCCGACCAACCCGTGTCTGAAGAACACGGCCAGACACACGGCCGTATCCATACCCGTGTCATCTGACACGGCCCACTACCAGACACGCCTGCTCGTGGGGAATTGCCCAGGAACCGTCCACACGGCCTGACACACAGCTGTGTTGGAACCCGTAACCGACCTGTTTGCAAAGGGACTATATATTTCCTGTAGAAAAATTTGTGGAGAACTTTTGGATCATTTCTGGCATTGGAGAACTGCTGAATGCCGAAGTGGAGCATCCAAGAAAATGAGGATTGAAGGGTATTTTATATGTTTTTTTATCTTTTCATTAATCCCTTTTAATCTTTCCTTTCTCTTAGTGATTCAACTTTGTTTATTGTTTTAATTTGCATGAACTTATATTTGAACAATTTGTTAATCATGTCTCGCATGGTTTATATCAAATTTATAGTATTTTATTCATATGAGTGTTTACAAACAAAGATCTTAATCCTAATTATGAATCTCTTATTTGTCTTACATGAATTGCAAATCTCTAGATTGAGAAATTAGATGTTTGTAATGAAATTTACATGTTCATAGTTTGGTGTGAGATTTCTTTATAATTCGAATTTCATGATCGAGAGATATGTTATTTGGATAATTGGAATACGAATAAATGAATTCATGATATTTTAGAGATAAAATTTTGTGGATTTATATAATAGATAGGGTGTTTTATTCAATGCAAATTTGAGTATTGTAAATTGTTCGAGAGAAAATTTACTAACTTGGATTTAGGATTTGAATTGCTCGAGAGAGAATTTGATAAATATTCACCCTTTACAATTCGACAAATTTGATAGTATTATGCTTTCATGATTAAATAGAATTGAGTGAATGAATGAATATTTTCATGTAATTGCTCATAAACTTTCGGATTGTTATCATGTTCAATCTTCCAATGCTGATTTATCCAATAGTCATAGTTAGGTTAATTTAGGTTAGAAATCAATTTTACTTATAGGTATGGTAATAGAGTGAGGATGAGTAAGAATACTTGAAATGACCCTGTGGAATACAACACGAGATGTAGATTTCTCCTATACTATGATTGATAGGTGCACTTGCCTGAATGTTAATTCAATCTAGCTTATGCCCATCTACATAGTTATACTAGAATGTAGAATGAAATCGCATTGAGTTATTACTTGTTAGCAAAGCAATCATCAAGTTTTTTGGCGCCGTTGCCGGGGAACGTTTTCAATATTTCAAAAGTCTAAATTTTATTAATCTACCAGTTTTTGTTTAGTAATAAATAGTTGTAAACCACAGATATTTCAAACAGACTATCAGAAGAGGAGACAGTGAACCAAGGAGAGAATCATCCTGAAAACCTAGACACCATGGCCAACCAAAATGAACAAACCATGTCTGACTTTGCTAGACCTAATCTCCAAGGAACTGGGTCGAGCATCGTTAGACCACCGATAGCTACTAATAACTTTGAATTAAAGCCTAGTGTGATACAAATGGTTCAACAGTATGTCCAGTATGATGGCTTGCAAGATGAGTATCCTAACACCCACTTGGCCGGATTCCTGGAGATATGACACATTCAAGATCAATGGTGTTTCCAACGACGCCATTCGATTGAGATTGTTTCCATTTTCTTTAAGGCATAAGGCGAAGCAGTGGTTGAATTCACTACCTAGAGGGTCGATTACTACTTGGGACATGATGGTTGAGAAGTTTCTGATGAAGTATTTCCCACCTGCGAAGACTGTGAAGTTAAGGAATGACATCTCTACATACATTCAATTGGAGTCTGAATCGTTGTACGACACGTGGGAACGATTCAAGGAGTTGTTAAGGAGATGTCCCCACCATGCTCTACCTTCTTGGCTTCAGATTCAGACCTTCTACAATGGTCTAAATTCGGCCACTAAACAAATGATTGATGCGGCTAGTGGAGGCACTTTGAACAACAGGACACCTGAAGCGGCTCAGCAGTAGATTGAAGATATGGCTACGAATAATTATCAATGGACCACCGTAATACAAAAGCCTAGCAAGCCCGCAGGAATTTATGAAGTAGATGTCGTCACCGCCTTAGCTATTCAAGTGGAGAAGCTTCACCAAAAGATGGACAACCTTTCCTTAGCATCACCCTCCATGGCACCTCAACAATGGGAATCTTCGTGCAGTGGAATGCCTGGTTGTGAACCTCAAGTTCAAGAGCATGTTGACTATATGGGTCACAATATTAGACCTCCTTTCAATCAAGCCAACAACCCATATAGTTCTACATATAATCCTGGATGGAGAAACCATCCCAATTTCTCTTGGGGAGGACAAGGAAATCAAGGGAAGCAATCCATGTTTGGACAACAACAACAGCCGGAACCAAGGAAGCCTACATTGGAAGATGTGCTTACCAAGTTCATGCAAACTACCGATGTAGCCTTCCGGAATCAAGAGGGTTCAATTCGGAACTTGGAGAATCAGATTGGTCAGCTTGTAAGGATGGTTTCTGAAAGGCAGCAAGGAACACTTCCGGGGAACACTGAGATAAATCCAAGGGATCATGCAAAAGCCGTTCAATTGAGGAGCGGAAAGGAGTTACATGACCCAAGACCTGCAAAGGAAGCACCCCAAATGGAGTCTAGCGGCGAAGGATCAACCGAGATGAATGTGCAACCGATGGAGTACCAACCAGCAATACCATACCCAACAAAGCTTAACAAGGAGCACATGGATGCGCAGTATGGTAAATTTTTATCTATGTTTAAGTAATTACATGTCAATTTATCTTTTTCTGAAATTATTCAAATGCCTAAGTATGCTAAATTTCTTAAGTATTTAATCTCTAAAAAAAAGAAAATAGAGGAATTATCGTTAGTAACACTTAGTGAAGAATGTTCTGCTATTTTGCAAAATAAATTACCACAAAAACTTAAGGATCCCGGTTCATTTTCAATTCCATACTTAATCGGAGATTTACAAGTCAATAAAGCTTTAGCAGATTTAGGAGCAATTATAAATTTAATGCCTTATAAACTATATCTGAAACTAGGCCTAGGAGAACTTAGCCCGACTAGAATGAGTATTCAATTAGCGGATCAATCGGTTAAGTATCTTAGAGGAATAACAGAGGATGTATTGGTTAAGGTAGACAAGTTTATATTTCCTGCTGATTTTGTTATTCTAGATATGGATGAAAATATCGAAGTACCACTCATAATAGCTCGTCCATTTTTAGCAACATCTAGAGCACTTATTGATGTTTTTGATGGTAAATTAGTCTTGCGAGTAGGGGAAGATGAAGTCACTTTTCAAATTGGCAGTACTATGAAACAATCTTTAGATAATGATGATTATTGCTATTTTTCTCATGGTGTTGATGACTTTATGACTTCCATAAATTCTAATTTTTATTATAGAGATCCTTTAGAAATTTGTATTACTAATTGTTTTCTAGAAGAAGAACAAAATAAAGATATTACTGAACATTTATTTTTTCTAGATAATAGTGTTGTAATGAATAGAATGACTGAATATAGTTTGATTACTCAAGGAGATTATGAAACTCTTAAGAATAATACTAAGAATCCTCCAATAGTCGAACTTAAAAAATTACCGGATCATCTTGAGTATGCTTTCTTAGGAATTAATTCTTCGTACCCAGTTATTATATCCTCTAATATTTCCAACATTGAAAAAACTAAATTAATAACTATATTGAAGAAATGTAAAGGTGCAATAGCGTGGCAAATATCTGATATAAAGAGTATTAATCCTTGTTTTTGCACTCATAAAATCCTTTTGGAATAAAACTATAAGTCTTCTATTCAACCGCAACGTAGGCTAAATCCTAATATGAAAGAGGTAGTTAAGGTTGAGATTGTTAAGTTATTAGATGCTGGTATTATTTATCCTATTTCGGATAGTTCGTGGGTTAGTCTTGTCCAAGTAGTTCCTAAGAAGGGTGGCCTGACAGTGGTAACAGGTTGGCGTGTCTGTATAGACTATAGGAAATTAAATGATGCCACTAGGAAAGACCATTTCCCTCTTCCTTTCATTGACCAGATATTAGAACGCTTATCAGGACATTCTTATTATTGTTTTCTAGATGGAATTTCTGGATACTTCCAAATTCATATAGTACCAGAAGAACAAGAGAAAACAACATTTACTTGCCCATTCGGTACTTTTGCCTATATACGTATGCCTTTCGGGTTATGTAATGCACCCGCCACGTTTCAAAGGTGCATGTTTGCCATCTTTAACGAGTATGTTGAAGATATCATGGAAGTGTTCATGGATGATTTTTCTGTTTTTGGTGACTTATTTGATATATGTTTGAATAATTTAGAGAAAGTTCTTAGGAGGTGTGAGGAGACAAACCTACCGCTTAGTTGGGAGAAGTGTCATTTCATGGTACAAGAAGGGTTAGTACTTGACCATAAAATCTCAAGGCAAGGAATCCAAGTTGAATGAGCAAAAATAGAGACCATAGAGAAATTACCACCACCAACCTCCATTAAGGCAGTGAGAAGTTTCTTAGGACACGCGGGATTTTACCGCCGGTTTATTAAAGACTTCTCTAAAATAGCTAAACTACTTACAAGGCTTTTAGAAAAAGATACACATTTTATTTTTGAACAAGAGTGTGTACATGCCTTTGAGTTCTTAAAAGAGAAATTAATTAATTCTTCTATTATGATCGCACCCGATTTTAGTCAACCATTTGAGATCATGTGTGACGCTAGTAGTTTTGCGGTAGGGGCTGTTTTAGGACAACGCCGAAACAAACATTTTCACCCTATATATTATGCTAGCAAAACACTTAATAATGCACAGGAGAATTATACAACTACCGAAAAAGAACTCCTAGCAGTGGTATTTTCCTTTGATAAATTTAGACCATATTTAACATTGTCCAAAGTGGTAGTTTACACGGATCATTCTGCCCTTAGATATTTGCTAGCCAAAGCGGAAGCAAAGCCTCGTTTAATCCGTTGGATTCTTTTGTTGCAAGAATTTGATTTAGAAATTAGGGATAAACGAGGAGCATAAAACTTAGCGGTATATCATCTTTCACGTTTATAAAATTCACTACGATCAATGTTAGATGAATCTGAAATTTCTGATACATTTCCTTAGGAATCACTATTTGCCATATCTACAAATATACATCTTGATTATCCATGGTTTGTAGATTATGCAAACTATCCTATGGCTAAGGTCCTTCAAAAAGATTTTTCATATCAGCAGAAAAAGAAATTTTTCTCTGATTTGAAATATTACTTTTGGGAGGACCCCTTTGTTTTTCGGATATGTGCAGATTCTGTTATACGAAGGTGTGTATCAGCGGAGGAGGGTTGGAAGATTTTGGAGCAGTGTCATTCAGGCCCTGCTGGTGGTCACTATGGAGCGAATCACTCTGCTAAAAAGGTTCTTGATTCTGGTTTTTATTGGCCCCTTCTATTCAGGGATGCCCAAAGGTATGTGCTTTCATGTGATTCTTGTCAAAAAGCAGGTAATATTTCTAAATTACATGAAATGCCACAAAAATTTATTCTTGAATGTGAAGTATTTGATGTGTGGGGAATTGATTTTATGGGTCCATTTCTAGTTTCCTTTGGGAATAAATATATTTTAGTAGCTGTAGATTATGTATCGAAGTGGGTGGAAGCACAAGCTTTGCCTACTAATGATAGTAGGGTAGTAATCCGATTTTTAAAATCATTATTTGCACGATTTGGCACACCACGTGCACTTATTAGCGATAGGGTTCACATTTCTGTAATTTACAGCTAAATAAAGTATTAGAAAAATATGGAGTTACACATAGGATAGCCACTTCTTATCATCCGCAAACTAGTGGTCAAGTTGAAGTTTCCAATAGAGAACTTAAGAGGATCTTAGAAAAAACTGTAGAAGGGAATAGGAAGCAGTGGTGTAGGAAACTTAACGACTGTTTGTGGGCTTATAGGACCGCCTTCAAAACACCTATAGGGACCACCCCCTTTAGATTAGTCTATGGTAAATCTTGTCACCTACCTATAGAATTAGAGCATAAGTCGTATTGGGCAATACGTTCTTTGAATTTTGACACTAGTTCTATAGGGGAGAAACAAAAGTTTCAACTTAACGAATTAGATGAGTGGAGAACTATGACCTATGAGAACTCCAGGATTTATAAGGAGAAGACCAAGCTATTTCATGACTGTCACCTTCGTAAACCCAAGATATTTCAAAAAGGTGACCAAGTCCTCCTTTTTAATTCCAGACTGCGTTTATTCCCTGGGAAATTAAGATCTAAGTGGCCCGGACCCTTTAAGGTTAAAGAAGTCTTTCCCTACGACACAGTCGAGCTAACTCACCCTGAAAAGGGAGACTTTAAGGTTAATGGACACCGACTCAAGCCTTATTATGGTGAACTTCCTAGAGACTTCACTCGTCTAGAGACCTGCCTCAGTCTAGATTAGGCTTATGTTAAAGTAATAACTATAGAAAGTATTTCTTATTTATAAAAAATTTTTTAATATAAGTCTAGAAAAATTTAATGAAAAAATTTTAATGGAAAAAGAAAAAATTCTGTAAAATTTTTTTAGGAGAAATGCAATATTGGAGGGGCACACGGGTCACCACACGCCCGTGTGGGTGGCCGTGTACACGACACAGCCTCAGACCCAGCCGTGTGAATTAATTCCGCAAAAAGCCAATTTCTTCCCGAGAACAACATGGGTTCACACCAACCCATGTGTCTAGCCGTGTCTATCGCTCGACGATCGTCGAGACCGCTGTGTCGAGACATCCGACACGCCCGTGTCGGCTGACACTCGGCCGTGTTGCCTACCAACCCGTGTCCCATGTGTTGTTCATACACCGTGACAGCTCAGACACGGGTCGACACACGGCCGTGTCGTGTCCCGTGTCTACCTGTCGCGCTGTCCCCTGTCAGATTGACCACACGGACCGAGGCAGCCCGTGTTTCACGAGGCCTCAGATTCCCTAACACGGGTGCACACACACAGCCGTGTGCGCACCCGTGTTCAAATCCAACACACGATTCGAGGCAACCCGTGTTCCACGAGGCTGCGGTTTCCCCTAACACGGGTTCAGACACGGCCGTGTTCGAACCCGTGTTCGACTTCTATAAATAGGGCCATGTCATTTTTTTCTTCACTTCCTCCCAGCATCCTTGCCTTCATACACAGTCTGAGCCCGACTTTGAGCAGCCTTGGTCTCCAAACTTCCGCGGATTCACCCTCTACTTTCATTTCTTCCTCCTAGATCATGTCGTACGGAAGAAGCCAAGGCAGTTGCCGTCGCCGACCGGAGCTGCAAGTGTCAACGGAGAGGCGTGATGCCGCTACTCTGCTAGTATTCACCGACCCATCGCACACCGCCAGCTTCAACCACCTACAATCAAAGAAATTTCAAGATATTCGCATGATTGATTGGAGCGTGCTTGAAGAAATAAATTTAGCTGGGGATGTCTGGGCATTAATATCTGTAACGGGTTGGGAGCAATTTTTCGCCATAGAGGAGTTAGGATTTAGGGAACTCACGTTAGAGTTCCTGTCCTCGTTTTATTGCAACTTTTGGCCTAACTTCATTGATGCGCCGCACGCGCCCGAGGGATAATTTCGTTTCGAGTGGGCGGCACCTTTTATACACTCACCATGCTCTAGTTCACCCAGTATTTAGGGTTATATGAGGATTCATTCCTCTTTAGTGCTGCCTACCCCGAGCTCCACTTCGACATCCCCAATCGCGATATTGCTGGCGGTATCTGGCGCCAGATTTCTTTTGACACTAGCGCCTATGAGGCCAAGCGATATAAGGCCTCTAAGTTGGTTTCACCCGCCCTCCATTACATTCACCATCTCCTTAGCCACATATTGAGCGGCCGGGGCGAAAGCTCCGGTGTTGTCAGTCGACAGGACCTACTATATCTCTACAGCATGTCATCACGTTATCCTCCGCACCTCGGTTTCCTTTTGGCCCAATTTATTCTCCACCAGGCCACACCCCCCGCATAGGGTCTATTTGTGTAGCACCCTACATCACTCGCCTGGTGAAGAACCTGGGCATATTCTCAGCCCTCCCCCATATGACAGTGGTCGCGAAGACCGTGCCCATCACGATGGCCAGTCTTCGCTCCCTCCGCCTCGTCACCGCCCGTCAGGGCCGGGGAGGCGTCATGTATTCTATTGCACGACGTGGGCCGCAAGTGCAGGATGACAGTGATGACGAGGTGGATCCTTACCTCGATGTGCCGTTGGTACCTCCGCCACATTCCACTTATGCTCATGGCGAGTCTTCTACTGCACCCCCTCCACCTCATTCACGGTACTCGAGGGAGTTTCGACAGTTCTTCGACACTGAGCTCTCGCCGCGCCTACAACATATTGAGGAGTCGCAGCAGCGGACCGAGCCCTCCTCATCCAGATCAGAGACGACCTAGGGATCGCTCCTCGCCAGCCGCCAGCTCCAGCCCCGCCTTCCTTCCCAGACGACCACACCGACCACCAGCCTTACTTTTGACATGTATCTCTGTACTGTATTATTTCTTTATTTTTATTAGTGTATTGCAGATATTATATATGATTTCATGTCCACGCCTGGTTTCTTCATGTACTCTTCTACTTTGATGATAGCAGTTTCTTTTATTATTCTTAATGAAATTACTATTTCAGCTCTTTATATTGCACTGAGGACATTGCAAATTTTATGTCTGGGGGTGGAATGGCTATTCACGTGGTTACAATTGATTATAATTTGCTTATCATAATACTCAAGTTTGTTATACCCCCCTACAAAGTTTTGTTTGATCCTTTAAGCTCTCATAATTAATTCATTTGGGGATTATAACTATCTAATTTAACTTCGCACGTTGATTAAAATGAATTGATGTAGACTCATAGAGTGTTCAACTTTGTTGATTCGTAATTAAGCATAGAAATTCATTAGCTTAATTTTCTCTATATAATTTACTTTTAAGATTAATCCTCTATATTATTAACTATCAATCACTCAATTTTAGAAAATATACTTATCTATAATAATGTGAGTCGATGAGTGTAACATTTTTTATAATCTGGTATTAGGGAATCAAAATGAAATGATTTCTCTATTGATGTCCAGAACTTATCCTCTAGCGATCCTCAAAACAGTACATAGGTTAATTAGTAAGGGCGGAAATGACTTAGGGCTCCTATTGGATAGCTTGAGCCTTGTAAACCCAAAACCTTTAACATGATACCCTTGCACACCCAATTTGAACCTAATTCTCATCCTTTTGATGCTCTACCATCAAAATTGTCCAAGGCCAAATCCTTACCTATTAGCACACCTATCATTGAGACCTTCTTGGAATGAGTTTGTTCATAGTGATATGTGGCTTGAGTGCGTGTACATTTGCACCCACTTGGAATGATCTCTACTATGAATCCAAAGTCTAAAAGAAAAAAAGAAGACATAGTGATATGTGACCTGAGTGTGTGTATACTTGCACCCACTCGGAATGATCCCTATTATGGCCCCTTGGTTAAGAAAAATAAAAGTTTGGAGTATCTTTCAAAAAAATAAAAAAAATATGGGAAGTAGGCTAATTGCAAAGTCTGAGGGTGCTTTTATAACAACGATGTATGTTAAGGTATGTACCAACAAAAGGCTCAATCGTGATTTAGGTGTGGAAAACTCATCGCATTTATCTTTGATTACCTCACCTATAATCTTCTATCCTAAGCCAAAAATGCTAGACCATCATACAAGTCCTAAGGATCCAACCTTACTGAGTCTAACTAAGTGCCGTGGAGAGGATGTAAAAAGGGTAAGCTCGTGACCGTCAATATGGGTACTTATAAGTTTTAAAATACTAATACGTATCTTATAGATATTGTTATTTTCTCCTCATATTTGTTATAGATGACTATACTCTTATTTCTAAAAACGAGTGAGAGATAGTTAACAGATATATTGGAAGAATTTTAAGGCTACGTTATATTTAGAAAAGTCTGCTAAACTATTTCCTATGCGATTACATCATCAAAGTTCTCTTAAATTCATAGCAACCAGTGTGCGGAGGCAAAATTATTTAATGGTAACCCAAGTGTTTGAATTAGTTTGCTTAGGGACAAGCAAACATCTAAGTCTGGGGGTATTTGATGAGTGCGATTATGATAGGCTTTTTACTATCATAATTGTAATCATATCTGCTATTCCTACCTCATTCTGTAGTAATTTCGCGAGAAAAGTCAAAGAATTGTTTTATCATGATTAGAAGAGCACAATTAGGATCTTTGTTACTCCTTATATTGAGTTAACTAATTTATTACTTCATGTTTATATGCAGGTAGCGCTAACCAGTGGAACTAAAAGTCTTGGAGCAAACAGAGGAGTTCACGGAGTCAACATGGCTGATGATAGGACGAAAATTTGGCACACACGGGTGGACACACGGCCGTGTGCCTACCCATGTCCTATGCACCCTGGAGCTGAAGAAATTGGACGCAGGAGACAGAGACTCACACGGGTAGGACACACGCCCGTGTGCCTACCCGTGTCATATTTGAACACGGCTGCCGACCAACCAGTGTCTAAAGAACACGGCCAGACACACGGCCGTGTCCATACCCGTGTCATCTGACACGGCCCACTACCAGACACGCCTGCTCGTGGGGAACTGCATAGGAACCGTCCACACGGCCTGGCACACGGCCGTGTTGGAACTCGTGTCCGACCTGTTTGCAAATGGACTATATAATTCCTGTAGAAAAGTTTGTGGAGAACTTTTGGATCATTTCTGGGATTGGAGAACTGCTGAAGGCCGAAGTGGAGCATCCAAGAGAAGGAGGATTGGATGGTATTTTATATATATTTTTATCTTTTCATTAATCCCTTTTAATCTTTCCTTTCTCTTGGTGATTCAACTTTGTTTATTGTTTTAATTTGCATGAACTTATATTTGAACAATTTATTAATCATGTCTCGCATGGTTTATATCAAATTTGTAGTATTTTATTCGTATGAGTGTTTACAAACATAGATCTTAATACTAATTATGAATCTCTTATTTGTCTTACATGAATTGCAAATCTCTAGATTGAGAAATTAGATGTTTGTGATGAATTTACATGTTCATAGTTTGGTGTGAGATTTCTTTATAATTCGAATTTCATGATCGAGAGATATGCTATTTGGATAATTGGAATACGAATAAATGAATTCATGATATTTTAGAGATAAAATTTTGTGGATTTATGTAATAGATAGGGTGTTTTATTCAATGCAAATTTGAGTATTGTAAATTGTTCGAGAGAAAATTTACTAACTTTGATTTAGGATTTGAATTGCTCGAGAGAGAATTTGATAAATATTCACCCTTTACAATTCGACAAATTTGATAGTATTATGCATTCATGATTAAATAGAATTGAGTGAATAAATGAATATTTTCATGTAATTGCTCATAAACTTTCGGATTGTTATCATGTTCAATCTTCCAATGCTGATTTATCCAATAGTCATAGTTAGATTAATTTAAGTTAGAAATCAATTTTACTTATAGGTATGATAATAAAGTGAGGATGAGTAAGAATACTTGAAATGACCCCGTGGAATACGACACGAGATGTAGATTTCTCCTATACTATGATTGATAGGTGCACTTGCCTGATTGTTAATTCAATCTAGCTTAAGCTCATCTACATAGTTATACTAGAATGTAGAATGAAATCGCATTGAGTTATTACTTGTTAGCAAAGCAATCATCAAAAGACTGCTTTGAGTAATTTCGCATACGTGTGCGCCACCCGTATTTCCCCCGGCAACGGCGCCAAAAACCTTGATGATTGTTTTGCTAACAAGTAATAACTCAATGCGATTTCATTATACATTCTAGTATAACTATGTAGATGGGCTTAAGCTAGGTTGAATTAACATTCAGGCAAGTGCACCTATCAATCATAGTATAAGAGAAATCTACATCTCGTGTCGTATTCCACAGGGCCATTTCAAGTATTCTTACTCATCCTTACTCTATTATCATACCTATAAGTAAAATTGATTTCTAATCTAAATTAACCTAACTATTACTATTGGATAAATCAGCATTGGAATATTGAACATGATAACAATCCGAAAGTTTATGAGCAATTACAAGAAAATATTCATTCATTCACTCAATTCTATTTAATCATGAAAGCATAATACTGTCAAATTTGTCGAATTGTAAAGGGTGAATATTTATCAAATTCTCTCTCGAGCAATTCAAATCCTTAATCCAAGTTAGTAAATTTTCTCTCGAACAATTTACAATACTCAAATTTGCATTGAATAAAACACCCTATCTATTACATAAATCAACAAAATTTTATCTCTAAAATATCATGAATTCATTTATTCGTATTCCAATTATCCAAATAACATATCTCTCGATCATGAAATTCGAATTATAAAGAAATATCACACCAAACTATGAACATGTAAATTTCATCACAAATATCTAATTTCTCAATCTAGAGATTTGCAATTCATGTAAGACAAATAAGAGATTCATAATTAGGATTAATATCTTTGTTTGTAAACACTCATACAAATAAAATACTACAAATTTGATATAAACCATGCGAGACATGATTAACAAATTGTTCAAGTATAAGTTCATGCAAATTAAAACAATAAACAAAGTTGAATCACCAAGAGAAAGGAAAGATTAAAAGGGATTAATGAAAAGATAAAAATACATATAAAATACCCTTCAATCCTCCTTCTCTTGGATGCTCCACTTCGGCCTTCAGCAGTTCTCCAATCCCAGAAATGATCCAAAAGTTCTCCACAAATTTTTCTACATGAAATATATAGTCCCTTTGCAAAAAGGTCGGACACAAGTTCCAACACGGCCGTATGTCAGGCCGCGTGGACGGTTCCTAGGCAGTTCCCCACGAGCAGGCGTGTCTGGTAGTGGGTCGTGTCAGATGACACGGGTATGGACACGGCCGTGTGTCTGGCCGTGTTCTTCAGACAGGGGTTGGTCGGCAGCCGTGTTCAAATATGACACGGGTAGGCACACGGGCGTGTGTCCTACCCGCGTGAGTCTCTGTCTCCTGCGTCCAATTTCTTCAGCTACAGGGTGCATAGGACACGGGTAGGCACACGGCATGTGTCCACCCGTGTGCGCCAAATTTTCGTCCTATCATCAGCCATGTTGACTCCGTGAACTCCTCTGTTTGCTCCAAGACTTTTAGTTCCACTGGTTAGCGCTACCTGCATATAAAAATGAAGTAATAAATTAGGTAACTCAATATAAGGAGTAACAAAGATCCTAACTGTGCTCTCCTAATCATGATAAAACAATTTTTTGACTTTTCTCGCGAAATTACTACAGAATGAGGTAGGAATAACAGATATGATTACAATTATGATAGTAAAAAGCCTATCATAATCACACTCATCAACTAGCAGACCTACTCCAAGGAAGGTAGGACGTCCCACTGCTCCAAAGACTGCACCATATAAGTGATGTACTGAGGTCCCACAATCTTCTTGATCGTATGAATGTTCTTAGCATGGTGCTAGATAGATTGTGTGACCACAAGTCCCAAGTTGAGGGAGATATGATGATCCATGTTATACAAGTATAGCATTTCCTATCTCCCTACAATGTGGGTACTCGTGCTCCTCGTAGCATGGGTGTGGCTGAGGACATGACACAAGTAATGATGCTCGGGCCTCAGAATGTAAATGGCATTGCCATGTGGGCTTCATAGGAGATCCTCTGATCAGTAATATCCAACCAGTGGCTCGATGGGGGATATTCCCACGGGAAGTCATCAACAAGCACATCGAAGTTCTGTAAACGGGCCATCGTACCCTGAGACAATCCTGGGTGTTCGGAAAACTCAGCCATGCTCAAGATATAAGGGATACCCTCAACAAAAATGTGATAATTTAATTATATAGGTCTCCCTTTATAGCAGGTGCAATGTGTATGGTGGTGGTGAGGAAGTCTAAAGACAACTCAGAGTATCCCAAGTCAATGATATACTCAATAATCCCCACCAAACACCATGATCGGCTTGTTTGGGGGTACTTATTTTCACCGGTCAAGCGTTCACGAGCGCATGAACGAGATCTTAATTAAGGCCCGGTTCATGCAGTCGTGACCGCTTGACAGTTAAAAATAAGTCCCCCCAAACAGAGCCTAAGTCATGTACTTGGTCTTTCATGCCAAGAGAGGCCAGAACATCCCACTTAATTTTACAGGGTTTAGAAAGCTCTTGACATATTGTCACACCTGCCGCTCAGTTTCCTCAGAGCGGTTGAAGGTGAGCATCCGCTCAGTTTCCTCAGAGCGGTTGAAGGTGAGCATCACGTCTCAAACCTCCCCATTGCAATTAGAGGAGCTCTCATCTCCCCTCGGTCTCTTATGGACTACTTTTTTCCTTTTCTAAATTTTATTAGCTCAACAATTGCCTATAATCGTTCTAAGTCAAAATGTCGCTTAGTCTAGCACAATCTTTGATGAAGAGAGCACCACAAATCTAGCGGCCTTGGCATTGCATGATGAGAAGTGGTGAAGGAAGTCGACAGGGCGATTGGTGGAGTAGCAGTTCACTAGCGGAGGACTTGCGCGAAGGGGGGCAGAGCGAAATGAGGCGTGCGGAAAAGAGGAGCATGCCCCAGATTATTAAACCTGTCGGTCGCACAGGCGTGCAAAAATAACTAGACGTGCGTGCGACAATGCATGTGTTTGCACGTAACCACGACATGAGCTCCGTAAAAAAACTAAGGCACGTAACCACGACATGAGCAGGACCAAACCCAACTAAATGGATCCTAGCAGGATTTGTATTTGCAATTGAATTATTAAAAATACTTTCTAAACAAGTTCTAAACAACAATAAGAAAAATGCATACAAAAATTATAAGATCACTATTGAAGTTATTGTCTCCCAACAAATACTTATTCTATTTTTTACTTTGCGAATTGATGTTGCAAACATGAAATGTGCAAGAGTTTATTTTGGTTGGTAAGTAGTGTTAGAGTGCTCGAAGCATCCGCATGACCATCAAGTTTGGAATGGCCTCCCCGTTGCACCCCCCCCCCCCC
Organism: Platanthera guangdongensis; assembly: GCA_039583875.1. Lineage (NCBI taxonomy): Eukaryota > Viridiplantae > Streptophyta > Magnoliopsida > Asparagales > Orchidaceae > Platanthera > Platanthera guangdongensis. The sequence continues at coordinate 58,987,895 of CM077158.1, forward strand.
CCCCCAGCAGGGGTATTTATAGCTGAAACCCTAAATCCTCGATTATGGGTTTGGATGCCTATCGGATCCTACCCGACCCGTTAAGGAGCCCATTAACACTTAAATAAATATACCTCAACAATCTCCTCCTATATTGTATATAAGTGCTAGCATATGAAAATGACTACTTATCCAATAGTTAATAATGACCAAACAAAAGAGTTTTTCCAGAAATATAAATGAGTTTTAGATAACAAAAGGTTAAACTCAAACTAAATGTTCCAAACATGAAATAAAGTAAGAAACTGGAAAGCTCAAACTGTTAATTGATCTAAGCGAATAGCATATCATCATCATCTGGATCAAAATCAACTGTCTCTCCTCCAATCTCCATTTTGCCTGCAAACAATTACAACAAGAATGTCACGAGACAAATTTTTATGAATTCAAACATTTGCAGAAATAAAGTGATTAGTTTTAATAACGGGTGAACTTAATACTCTAACTGGGAGGAAAGAATCCCAAAACAGCATCTCTATCTAATTTACACAAAATTAGATTAATTGATTTCATAGAATCAAACCATGTTCCTTCGATTATTAACATTATTATTAGCGTTCCACAATTGTGCTATATCATCAAGTTTGGAATGATACAACAAGCTGTGACTATTTTATCATCAAGTTTGGAATGATATAACTAATAATCATAATATCATGGCACATATCAGCAACCTCAGTATTCCTTTTTGGAATGATACCCAATTCAGCCTTTGACAAAGAATAATTACGTAAGTCATCAAGTTTGGAATGACTGGCAACTATCTCACCTCTAGCTTTCATTAGATAACATCTGAAATACTTTAGTGTGCTCAACGTAGACGCTTGAATGTAATAAGACAATGGTTCTTAAATTTAAAACATAAGCTAGGTATTAAGTCCTCCTAAATGGACGTTAATCCATCTCTCCCGATGTTTTAGATGTGAGAACCTTACATAAGCCCTTAGTAAGGACATCTGCTACATTATCTTTTGATCTCACGTCCAATAGGGAGATTATCCCCTGACTGGTGAGATAGGTCAACCAGGCCTGTTTCATCCTTAGTTGCCTTCGCTTTCCATTGAACAACGTATTTGTAGCAATGGTCTTTGTGGCTTGATTGTCACAATAAATCGAAATAGAGTTCATTTTTAGACTCATCATTGGTATGTCCAATATCAGATCTCTTATCCACTCTGCTTCTTCTCCAGCTGAAGTGAGAGCATAGAGTTCCGATTCCATAGAGGATAGTGCAATGCACGTTTGCCTCTCAGACTTCCAAGCTACTGCAGCTCCTCCTATTGTAAACACAAAACCACTAGTGGATCGACAATCAGCTATTTCCGAGCACCAAGATGCGTCGGAATACCCTTCAAGCACTGGAGGATGCCCACTGTAACATAAAACATACTTCTCAGTATACTTTAGGTATCTCATTAGCCTGTCTAAGGCGTCCCAGTGGTCCTTCCCAGGGTTACTGGTGAATCTACTCAACATGTTGACCGTAAAGGCTATGTCAGGTCTAGTGTAGGTAGTAGCGTACATGAGACTTCCTATGAGTTTGAAATAATCCAACTGTCTAATAGTTGAGCCTTCATTCGGTTTCAGTCTACTGTTATAATCGTATGGATTCTCAGCCTTTTTGCTCTTATCGTAATCCCACTTTTCTAGTAGATTCCTAATGTAGTGACTCTGACTCAGGGTAATACCATTTTTTGTGAAGTTCACTTCCATTCCTATGATGTTTTTCACCTCACCTAGGTCTTTCATGCTAAATTGTATCGTCAAGGCAACTTTCAGGTCTTTCACCTCAGACTGATCAGTGTCCAGAATTAGCATGTCATCAACGTACAAGCATATGATGACTACTTTATTTGCACTTGTTCTTACATACAGACATTTATCTGATAGACTGGATTTGAAACTCAAGCTTTTTACATAGGTGTCAAATTTTTCATGCCACATTTTAGGTACTTGTTTCAATCCGTATAGTGACTTAATCAACTTACAAACCTTATTTTCTAGACCTTCTATGACGAACCCTTCAGGCTGGTGCATGTAGATCTTCTCAGTCAGATCTTCATTCAGAAATGCAGTCTTGACATCTATCTGATGAACAGTGTAGTGTTCAATAGATGCTCTCTCGTATGAATGAAGGGAGGTAGAGGAGATATCAAGGAAGCACTTGGCACTCCTAATCAGAAAAGTACATAGGGCTATCTTTGTTGTCCTTGCTTGCTCCACTTGCCAGACAAGGTTGTCCGTACAGTCAACAAAAGGATTTTGATGGGTCATGCCTTGCAAGGGGCCGAGCGACAAAAAATTGCAATGTACTATGTATAGATGTTCTAAGGGAATTTTTTTTGTCCGCCTATAGGACCTAAAGGAGGGCACGCAGAACCAATGAAAATCCAGAAATTTGTGGGGCCCACGGTGTATAGATTTGATGTGCACTGCGGATCCCACAAATTTCTGTCTTTTCCTGCATTTCATTGGCGGGGACCTTTTAGGTTCGATCGGCGGACCTAATTATTTTCCTGTTCTAAGGCATAGGCTTCGATACATCAACATCACGTGTCACTGGAGAATGACAAAGTTTCCCCACCAGTTGCCGGAGCGAGGTAGGGTGGTGAAGATCCATAGGCAAAATCAAACCTCTGCCAGTCGTCGGAACGGAAGGACGGTGTTAGAAGCTGTTGACTGAGGGATTTAGAAGCCGTTGACGTCGTAAATTTTTCCAAACCAAGCCTCGCCATCCATCAAAAAGCAGGGCGACACCGCCAGAAATAGGGTTACAGAAAGAAAATTGCGGGCGAAAATGGGGGAGACAAAAACCCTAGGACCGACTTTGGTTGTACATAGCCACATGGAGAGGTAATAAGAAATGCTCTTTTAAATTATTTAAGTTTGATTAATGGTGTGCCCATAACTAGATTTGATGTGCCCGTAACACGGCAACACCGCTCTTTTTTAATTGCACTACAAAGTACAAACTTGCTTCGAGATATAATAAAATTAAAAATTTTAATAACAATAATGAAACAGTATGAAGGAAAAAATAAATTAAATATAAAAATAATAAAGTAAAATCACTTTAAAATACACGCATAATCAGGGGTGCACAAAAAAACCGGTCCTAATCGGTCCGGTTGGGACCGGACCGGCTAGGGACCGGTCCCCGTGATGACCGGTCCGGTCCCAGGGGTTCCAAGGGGTCCCCCTTTTTATATCAAAGACCGGTCTCGGATTGGGACCGGTAAAAGACCAGTCCGGGATCAGGACCGGGACCGATAAAAGACTGGTCCTGGACGGAACCGGTCAAAAGACTGGTAAAAGATCGGTCATTTTACTAATTTTAGTAAAAAACCGGTCAGTTTGTCATTTTAATAAAAGACCGGACAAAAGACATGTAAAAAAGACCGGTTCGGGACCAGATTGGACTGGTCCTCCAGTCCCAGCCAGTCCTCCTCCATAGAAGGAAAATTGGTCCTGGATTGAGACTGGTTTGAGCGGAACCAGTGTAGGACTGGTCACCCAAAAGATCGGTTTTTTAAAAGATCGATTCCGAACTGGCTCGACATTCTTTTTTGTGCAGTGCTGTGCATAAATGTGAGGGCAAATTAAATTAAAGTAATATTTACTGATGATTATACTACCTACATAATATAATATAAATGAATTAAAATATTTAGCGGTGACACATGTCCAACAAACTCATCATAAATGCCTAATTATTTCACTATTATTTTAAATTAAAGTAAGGAAGAACTAAAACATTAATATACAATGAATTTGGTCAAACATGTGTGTTTGGCACTGTTTCTAATTTCTAGCGGCGACACATGTACAACAAACCAAAAATTTTTGGAAGGGGCACCCGCAAGCAGATGAAGGATCGCGGGTTGTGCTCCACCGTCCGATCTCACGCTATAAATTGTGATCTGTTTTTTTTATTATTTTTATTATTTTCCCGTTGATGGCTGATGTTGAAAGGAGCGCTATTTGTAGGCAATTATTGTTCCCAATTAACCACCGTCGCGCCAAACAGAGCCATTACATTGTATTTGAATTGAATTTAACCAACTTTTATGTAAGGCTTAAATTTGTAAACTTATTCATCATTCTCATAGGTGCGCAAGGGAGAGATGCTCTTCGGGTATCAACCGTTCGCTACGAGGGACCCGGTGGTTTTTGGCCCGAACGCCGACAAGTTTGTTCCCGACCGGTTCGTCGGTGACGGCGCCAAGCTTCTGAGATATGTATGGTGGTCAAATGGGCCGGAGACCGAAGACCCAACCGTCGGGAATAAGCAGTGCGCTGGGAAGAACTTCGTCGTGCTCGTCGCACGCCTGCTCGTCGCCGAGTTGTTCCTCTACTACGATACTTTCACAGCGGAGGTCGGCACGTCGGCGCTCGGCGCCCAGATTTTCATCACTTCTGTCACCAAGGCGAAGGCGAAGGCACAGCTCATCTAAGTAATTATTTAATTAATTAGTTAACTGCTCGGCAGTTAATTAGTTGGTTAAGGCACTTTTGAATCTTGGTTTCTTTAAGCTTGTGGTGTAATTATCGCTTGCTTTGGGGTAATCTGTGTAATGGTTGGGCCATGAGCCGGTTCTGGCCGGTTCAAGCCGTCAGAGGCCTGTCAGTTCAAACGGTTCGGTTGGATGAGACTGAGAAACCTAATAATGCTGGAAGTATATAAATAAAAGTCCACGGACGAGTATATTATTATTACTTGGTTCCGAGAGTTTTGAGCTCATCTCAGCCTAAATTGATGGATATAAATGACATAATAGTTAATAATATTATTTTTTTCTTCTTTTTAAAAATAAATGGTATAATATGTATTGCAAAATTTAATATTGAATTTAATTGTCATGAACGACATTTCAGACTTATCTAGCAAATTCTTAGAAATTATATTTTAGATAAATTTGGTATTACTTTAACATATTATAAAATAAAATGCTATCTCAATATGAGTCATCTCGGTCTCTCCTCCATTGCAGTTATTCACATTTTCTTCGATTGTCGTGACCCGTCATTAATCACATAATAGGTTGCATCACTGTCCCGTCATTATTCAGAAGATGCACTGCGATAATTACTTCTGATTATAGCCATGAAAGACTCGTGTTCGAAGTTGTCGATCACCATATTTGCAGCATTTTGTGGGACTTTCTCCTTTTTGGAGCCTTACATGCAGCGCACCAGTGACCTCACTTGTCATAGTTGTGGTACTTGCCCTTCTTCATTTTGAAAGAATGATTTTTGGTCGCCAACTGTGCAGATGTTTCACCATTGGATGCCGGTGGCTTTCGACGAGCCTTGCTGGTCCGAGAAACAAAGGAGACAGTCGAAACACTCCAGTGTGGGGTCGGGCTCCCATGGGCTCCTTACCTCGGAACGGGCCAGGGTGAAGAGTCGGGGCTCCAGTTATTGCAAGAGGTGGGGAATCAGTAGTAGCAGATGTGGGTGTAGTAGTGGTGGTGCTCGAAGTGGGTCTATCAGTAGACCTAAGTCTTGAAAGCAATCCACTCAGGAGGCAGCTTGCTCGGTATCAAGTACACAAAGAGACTGTCAAACATCTCTGAATAGTTGTCCTCTAGCTTGTGACTATTGGCATGCTAGCAGTGAACCTGTAGTTGAAGAGCTTCTACCAAATGAGAGTTTTTGAAAGTCTTCCCTCCTTCTGGAAATGTGCGTTCAAGCGGTCCCAAATTTCTTTTGCGGAGTTGTACGCGTTGTAGGTTAAGGTGAGACGAGGATTCAGAGAATTTATGAGATAGGCCCTGCAAAAATCCTCGTCTTTACGACACTGATATTCATCCACATTCTCACGTATAGTAGAAAAATCGCTTTGAATGATGTAGACAAGTTCACGTTCTTTCATTCCTAGTTGAACATGCAAGTTACAATTGATGAAATCAGCGACGTCGAAGGACTGGAACTTGATGCTTTTGAGCGTACTTTTTTTTCGATATCGTGCTTGATTTAATCAGAAAAATTCAAGAAAGAGGTCACCTGAACCGTGCGTGGGCGGGATGATGTCTTCAGATCAAATCCAGAAAATTTGTTTGTCCCCTCCTCTTCGGCTGAACACAATTGCCGAAGGCAAGATCCGGTCTGTAGCACCATCAGAAGATTGATTGTATATTGATCTTGGATCTTTCAGATGGATTACGACAACATCATCTGATTCCAACTTCTGAAGCCTCCAAACACAATAAGAAAGCATTTGGAAATTAAACACTAGATCTGGAATTCAGATCTGCAGTCTATCCAAACGAAGGTTTCTCCAAAAACCTAGACAAGCAGCAGACACACATAAATTAAAGAATAAAGGATGAAATTGTTGGAAACAGTTATAGCGGGCACAACAAAAAGGAGCAAAACAACTTCTTGATTATAACAAACAAAATTATAAGGCTACAATACAATACAACTCCACAATGAGTTACAACTCAACACTTCACTAGACAAGCACACACACAATCTCCTCTTTCAAAAACTATCCGCAGCACTAGAGCTTGACTGACCAAAACTTGATGTCCGCTAAACTTTGCGATTAGGAACTGCTGTCCGCCACCTTTGAACGTCTTCAGAGCTGTTGTCCGCAGGGTTCAAAACCAGTTCGCAAACTCTGTTGTCCACCTCCTGCAAAGCTTTTCTAAGCTCGCAAAGTTCTTCCCGCAACAGTACTTCTATGACCCTCGCAAAAGCTTGTCAACATACACCGCCACAGGAGCATCTTGTGGATGCTGCAACTCCTGCAAGAGATTTTTCAGCCAAATCGCCTGACAGGTACAAGCTATCGCTGCAATGTACTCAGGTTCGCAGGTCGATAGTGTTGAATTTTCTCAAGGTGGTCAGCAAGATAGCCTAAAGGCAAATTAATATTCTCAGAACTATCCAGTTAACACCTTGATCATGCGGAAGCCCAAAAGCAAGCTTAACACCAAACACAAATGGAAGACAAGCAAGTCTTATATTCATTCACACTTCTTTACAAGACAAGGTATACATAGCGAGACATGATTTCGCACGTATACAAGCTACAATTAGAAAGCACAACACAAGCCGGGCGGACAGCACTGAAGACCGCCGAGACCGCCCAGTCCGCCAAGGTCGCCGAAGCCACCCGCGCTGAAGCTGCTACAAGCCGAATAAAGCACAGAGTCCGCCGAGACCGCGAGGTCGCGCGGACACACCGTTATTCGCTGACTGCTGATGAACTGAAGAACAAACCGCCTACCCGCCTGAGACAGGCGGACAGGTTATTGGAACTTTGAAAAGTTGAAGCAGAGAACTGACAAGCCGCAGAAGCAACCTGCTGAGACCGCTGAGACCGCACCCTTCACAGCACTTGACCGAAGTCACAGCCAAACTCCTGGATCCTACAAGCTAGTCGCGCGACTTGCACACAGCAAACCGTCAGCTCTCCTCAACCCGCGCGGACAGAAAAATCCAGACCGCAATAATTGCTCAAGCCCACTTACTGTTCACTCAATTACTGTAGTCGTGTCGGAGGGGTCTATTTATAGGCGACGTGAGGAGTGTGGTCACCACCCTAGTGAATAGAGTCACCACCCCAGCTCGCGCACTAGCAAAACACCAGTCTGCTGAGTCTGCACGGACTTAGACGGATTTCAAGAAAACCGCCAGGAGCAAGACACAGATGTTCACAACTAGGCAGACTTGCACCAGTCCGCCCACACTATGCAGACAGGTATAGTCCGCACAGTCCGCAAACATCATCACACGGACAGCCACAACCCCTTCAGCAACAGTCCGCACACGAAAGAGGCAGTCCACTCAGTACAAGACCAAAGCCTCCATCCGCCACAAGTCCACAACCAAAAGGCAGTCCTCTCGGTCAACAACGGACTTGGCGGATACTGCGGACACACTGGACTTGTCACAGAATGTGACCAAGTCCAGTAAATCACCAAAAGCCTACCACGAGCTCGGTAGACAAGGCCCAGTCCGCCAACACCCAAAGCAGATCGCCAATACTACACCAGAGTAAGGCAGAGTCCGCAAGCTATACTCGCACAGCTGCCCAAACGGCCAACTGCCAGACTCCGACACCAGTCCGCGCAGTCCTCCACAGCAGCTAACACCCGCTGCAACACCGGAGAGCTCGGCAAGGGACACAGCTGATCTCCAAGGCCAGCCCGCAACAGCGGACACTGCGGACTCGCCAGTCCGCAAAGCCTCCCGCGGATTCAATCTCCAACCCGCCTGGCTACATAAGAGCTTGTAAAAGCACAAGGTCGCTGTTCCACAAGCACAGCCAACAACCCGCAAACCGCAGTCTGCTCAGGTCGCTTCACAAGAAGCCCACCATCCTTCGTCATAGACCAACCAGGCCGCACAGCAGACCGCTCAGTCCGCACACCAGGCCGCTCAGGTCGCACAGGCTACTCAACAGCCAAGCCACTGAGACAGCCAACACCCAGGCCGCAACCAGCAGTCCGCCCAGGCCGCGGACTCAGTCCGCACAGGCCGCTCAGTCCGCCCGGCCTACCCATCACCCACTTCCACTTCACAAATTTCAACACTCCCCCTTCAAGTGAGATGTGGTGATCAAGCCCAGCAAGCTTCGTAACTGCTGAAATGGCCCCTTCGATAGTGGCTTAGTGAAGATGTCAGCAAGATTATCTTCACTCCGAACATGCCCGACCAGAAGAGATACCTCCAACACCTTCTCCCTTATGAAGTGGTGCTCGATCTCAATATGCTTGGTCCTTGCATGACACACTGGATTGTTTACCAGTTTGAGAGCACTCTCATTGTCACCCTGGAGTAAAGTAGGCTCTTGCATTTCTTCATGAACATCCTCTACAAGCCTCCGCAACTAGATGGCTTCCTGAGCAGCCAAGGCCGAAGCCTTATACTTGGCTTCTGTAGTAGACACGAACACAAAGTCCTGCTTCTTGCTACACCACGAAATACAAGCTGACCACAAGTGAAAACATAACCCGAAGTTGATCTCCGATCATACGAGTCACCATCATAGTCAGCATCCGTGTATCCAAGCAAAGCAAAGTCCGCATCTCTACGATAGAGGATTCTCATGTCAAAAGCTATCTTGACATACTTGAAGATGTTTTTTGTCGCTACCAGATGAGACTTCCTTGGTTCAGTCATAAACCGACTTACTTGGCCAACAGCATAAGCAATGTCTGTCCTTATAATCGTCAGGTAGATCAAACTCCCTACAAGAGCCCTGAACACCAAGGGATCAGGAAGAATCCTTCCTTCATCTTGTTGAAGCTTCAGCCCATATTCCAGTGAAGTAGAGCAACTCTTCCCTTCTCCCATGCCGAATCGACTTACAATGCGATCCGCATGTCCCTTCTGGCAAATGAGAATTCCGCACTCCTTCCTATCCACTTCAAGACCGAGAAAGTAATGAAGCTCTCCCAAGTCTTTCATCTCGAAGCGTATAGCGAGCTCAGCCCTGAGCCTTGTTACTTCCTCCTTCGAATTCCCTGTGATGATCATATCATCCACATACAGTAGGACCAAGACTTGAAGCTCCCCCTTCTTCTTGACGAACAAGCTAGAATCCGAGTTGGAAGAAAGATAACTGCAGAATTGCAAATACTCTGTTATCTTCCCATACCAAGCTCTAGGAGCTTGCTTCAACCTGTAGAGAGCCTTCCTGAGCTTGCAGACATAGTCCAGATGAATTTCAGAAACAAATCCAAGTAGCTGATGCATGAAGATGTCCTTGTCAATCTCTCCATAAATAAAAGCGTTCTTCACATCAAGCTACCACATCCTCCATCCCTTGCAAGCAGCCAAGGAGATCACCACTCTAACTGAAGTCATCTTTGCAAACGGACTAAATGTATCCTCATAGTCTTCTCCATACTATTGTGAGAATCCTCGAGCAACCAGGCGAGCTTTGAACCTATCAATGCTCCCACCAGCCTTCTTCTTCAACTTATACACTCACTTGCAAGTTACTGGAGTAATGCCATCAACCTTGGGCACAAGGTCCCAGGTTTCATTCTTCTTGAGAGCTGCAATCTCTTCCTTCATGACATCATCCCACTCCTTGACTCCAGTGGCCTCATTGAAGTTTACATGCTCTCGCTCATCCAGAGGACCTGCAAAGAAGTAGGAGACAAAACTCACTGCATTCCCATCATAGTACCGAGCAGGTGGCTTCACAACCCTCTTTGATCTCCGAAGAGGCTGTTCCTTGCTCACTACCTCTGTTGCTTCTTCAGGCTCAACTCCACCTTCAGGCAAGCTTTGAGCAATGCTCCCCTGCTTCCTGAGCCAGAAGCCTCAGCACCAGAACTTAAAGCAACAGGAGCTGCCGGTGAAACAACAAGCTCCTCTACCAGACCTTCAACAACCACCTTCTGCTCTTCATCAACCTTGTTTTCTGAAAGCTCAACCGAGCCTCCTCCATACGACGTCAGTTCATCAAAGACCACGTCTCTTGACACAACAAACTTCTTCGTCGCAGGATCCATGCATTTTCATCCCTTCTTTCGCTCATCATAGCCAACAAAGACAAGCTTCCTTGCCTTTGCATCAAGCTTTGTCCGTGAAGCATCCGGGACATGCACTGTAACATCCCATTTCCAACTAGACCCCTAAGAATGGTTTTGGCCATGACTAGGTCATGACAAACCCTAGGAAGCCAGAAATGGGCCAGGAGATAGGGGATAAAAAGGTGGGAGATCATCATGGTCTGCAAATAGTAGAACTCTAAACAATGGTTTAGGATGACCATGGGCTACACCTTAACCCCAAGGCCCTACCACAACACCCCTAATACTTTGGGAGGCCCATTAGAGCCAAAAGGACCCATTAGGGTCAACCCAAGAGGCTCAGTTGACCAAGGTCAATCCTAGCCCTAAATGGGTCAAACTAGCCTACTTAGGGTCAATTGACCTACTCCTAGCCTAGAGGACCCCACCTATGCCCTCCTAACCCTAAAGTGAGGTCAATGGGTCACTAAGGACACATTGGGGTCAGCTCTAGAGGCCAGGTTGACCCAAGTCAACTCAAGCCCTAACCTGGTCAAAGTACCCTTACTAAGGGTATGTGACCTCCAAGGTGCAGGGTAACCCTACATAACCCTACCTAGACCCTAAGGGAAGCCAATGGGTCACCCAGGACCCAATGGGGTCAACCCAGATGGTCAAATTGACCAGTTCAACCCTCATTTAGGTCAAGTCAAACTTAGCCCAAAAAGGGATAACCCAAGCCCAAGCCACTTCTCCCTTAGGCTAAACCCATTCCCATGACCATCATAATCAAGTGGGCTGCATTTAGCTTGTGAGGTTGACTAGTCAACCAGAGGTGACTGGGAGAGAGAAAGGAGCTCCCCTCCATGATAATGGAGGAGAGAGAAAATGAGGAAGAGGAAGGGGAAGTGAGAGGCCGGCCAAGGAAGGCTAACAGCCACCAATTATGGCAGCAATCAACTCCTCTAGGAGAGAGGAGTTGATTCCAGCCGTTTCCCGGCCACCAAGGGGTGGGTTCAGCTCCCCTCCACACAACCCGAGCCACACCTTTAATGGTGTTAATGGCCATTGAAGAACCAGCCTCCCCTCTCCCCCATTTTCCATTTAAACACCTTCAGGGAGCCAGGGGGATCATTTTAGAGCTTTTACCTGGAGGAGACGAGCCATTCCACTGTGCAGTTGCAGAAGTCGAGCGCCGCCGCCATCGTCAATGGCATCCCGCCGCTCCTCACGCATCCAGGCCGCCAGGAAGGTCCTCCTCCTCTCCTTAACTCGCGGGTAGATCTTAGGACTCTTAAGGTTTAAGTTTCGGGCTTAATAGAGCCCGATCGAATCCAGGATTTCTCAATGTTTCGGCAAGAAATCTTCTTGCTATAGCCGCCGGAAAACGCCTCTCCGGCGGCAGAGCCGCCGCCTGGCGATAGCCACCACCTCAACGGAGGTGTTGGTGGCGGTGGCCGGCCGGGGAAGGGGCTGGATCGCCGGCGGCAGGGCTTGGAAGTGGCTCCAGGCGGGATGAATCCTGGCCGTCGGCTCAAGGAAGAAGATGAAGGGATTTCGTCCCTTTTGCTTCAAGATTCGTGCGGGCCTGAGATTAAACTATAGGAAATATTTTATATTAATGAAATTTTGTCACAGTTTTGATATTATTGGTTTTAAACTTTAAAAATACTTAGGCTCATCTGGTGGAAAATACTTCAACATGAAAGTTGTAGTTCTTTGAGTCTACTTTATTTTAAAATTAGTTTGAACCCATTTGGGTGTAAGGTCTGACCAGGGCACCCATTTTGGTGGGACATACCCTTAGGGCTAGGCAGTCATTAAATTGAGTGCCCACTCTTCACCCCTAGCCCAAATTAGCTGAACATTTGGCAGAGAGTCTATCCTAGATATACCTAGGGCCTGCCCAAAAATGGGAATTTTTGGAGAAATATTTCTATAGTTTTTGTAAATATGTAATAATTATTAGATAAATTAAATAGGTGCCCTAAACACCTCCAAACCCTCCCAAATTTTGGTGAGTGGTCCCTGGGTTCAAATTAGGTATCTGTATAAAATTTCATTTAATTTGGATGTGTTTTGAATAGGTTTTGACCCAACCCTAACTATACCTTTATAAGGGCATTTTGGTCAAAAGGTGCACTTTTGGTTTTGAGTGACCAAATCACCTCAACAGAGGCTGAAATTTGGGCCACTGGCTTGTTATAGCACTTATCACCTCCCCATGGAATATGGGGTATGGAGGAATAGATTTGCCTTAAGTTCCTAGGTCAAACCCTAAGGAGGGACCTTTTGGCCTTGTGAAGGGTATGAGTCCTAAACTCCTTGGATGAACTCCAAATTTTGCAAGGAGGTTCCTAGGATATATAGAACCCTCTGTTAAAAATATTAGCTAATTCTGAAAAGGATAGGGGCCCCAAAACCCTAACCCTAGCTTAGGTCCTAAAACTTGTAGTGTAGGTTTAGGTTAGCTAAACATCTTGAAACTTAACCAAATTTGGGTAGTGAGGGGATTAGGGTATTTTGAGCCTCTGATAATTTACTTGAGGAATTTTGGACAATATTTATAGCACTTCATTTGTAATCAATAGTAATGCCCTAATTAATATTTTGGCTATTGTGGTCTCACTGCCCATAGAGAGGGTATGAAACATGGGCAGAGTTAGTTTTAGGCTATAATAATCTTGTATGAATTTTGTTAGAATTTTTGGATATCTATTTAGGGATCTACTTCACAAGTGCTTTATTTTGATTACATATTAAATAATTCTTGTCAGAGCCCATTACTTACTGAAAAATCATGAAACTTGCTGCATAGTGTTTTTAGCTCAATGTTATCATATGGGAATTTTTGTGGAAATATTTGATGACTGATTAGCATACTTTGTTCATTAACCCGTAAATTAGAAAGTTCATAAGAAAATCAAATATAGCCTTACTTCCAAATGATAAATTATGAAACTTTTTCTAGGGTACTTGTAGTCCATCACAATCATCCCTGAATTTTCTCTGAATTTTTGGAGGTACATTTTCTATAGAATCTTTTAAAATGACTTATTATGGGGCATTTTGAAATTACATTTAAATGCCTAAACCTTGCTGAAAATTTGGAAGACTTAGGATTTAGAGTTGATTAGGCATTTTGTAATTATCATAAATTTAGTGGATTATTATCTTGTCTGAAAATGGTACTTCATGTTCAAACCTGGGCCTTTTGGGACACTAGAATAAATAAATTAATTATCAGACAAATTAGGAAAATTATGGATTTCTGGATTTATGCTTCAAATGTCTTTTTAGCCCTCTAATAATTATCATAAGGGTACTGGATGAGTATTTCATGTACTTCCCTTTTTACGGGTCATGTAGCTTAAGTGATCTGCATATAGCAAAACTGCAGGATTTCATTCGGATGTGAATTAGGGCACGTATGATGGGTCTTGATGGGTTGCTGTAAGGACAAGTGGAATGGGCTGCATCTATGGAGGATGAGTGAGTAGGGTGTGGTTTTGTCTAGGTTTATAGGCGTTCGGGTCCGACGAAAGATCGTCCTACCCAAGGAGAGTTGGAGTCAAATTTCCCTAGGATTAGCATATCGAAATATGAGAAATAATGGGTAAGGGAATCAACCAATAATAAAATAAGTACCTTGCGAAAGGGAACGCTGGGCGTAATCCCAACACAGTTCCTAGTGCCGCTTGAGAGCCCTTCACAGGGAATACCGGGGGCAGTCCTGGGTTAAGGTAAACTGTTTAACAAGCTGAAAAGAGTAACTTAGTAATTAGGGTTGCATATTCCACAACACTGATGGCACCAGATGTTGGTTAGGAGCTTCGGCTCGGATGGTTAAAAGGCGGACTTTGGGTCCGGGGAGCTTCGGCTCGATTGTTTGAGTCGGACGTGTTGGTCCGGGGAGCTTCGGCTCGATTCTTGATTACGCTAAATTGCATGGGCATAACAGGAAAGGAAATTAAGGTGGTGGGTCTTCGGTATTGGAGGGTCGATGCACCGACGCCAATACGTTGACTCGGCAAGTGTGGTTAACACTTCGCCATCAGAAGTCCGGTGCGCCAGCCGACAAGAGTACGCAGAAGTCCGCTTCGTGCACCAAGCGTTGAGGCGTACGATAGGTCTGACCGGTAGTGCTTTACTGGTTTAGAGGTGGGCGAGGCCCAACCCACCGCTTCCGTCTGCCACTACGGAGGTATCCTGGGAGGTTACGGCTCCAAAAAGGGGGAACTAAAGGTCTGTGCGCACAGAGTCGGGTGTGTGAGTTGCACTTGCATGTCCATCATACCCACTTGCATGTCATAGCATAATCGTTACCCTTAACCTTGACACCTAAAGTATAAGTGGAATGGGACGCTTATACTTTAGGACCTGCAAAACGACCCCTTGGTCTATAAGCTTGTGTGGGCAAGTTTATAAATTAAGGTTAATTTTTGATATATATATCCACTGTTGTTGATAACCGACACCCCAACGTATAAATTGGTATGAGACTTTTTATATGATGGGAGCCTTGCAGAAGACCCCTTGGCTTATGTGTTTTCACATAAGTAAAAGTTACTTTTCATATTTCAGCTTATTGTCTTATTATGCTATAGAATTTGCTAGAATAGGACCGTTGTCATCTGCTTTTGATATTCTCCACCTTCAAGTCCTCCCCTTTCTTCCTCTTCGCTCGGTGCCTAGGAGCCATGGGGGAAGGGGCGGGGGATGATAGGACTTAGTCTTTTAGACTAACGGTTTTCGAACCGCATCATTTAGGGGATCGCGGAGACCAGCATGGAGGAGCAGCCCCAGAGACCGGTGCGCTTGGAGGTGGGGCAGTCTAGCTCCGGAGTTCACACAGCCGGGACCGTGAGTCTCGACCTTGAGTAGTCTTTCTGCTTCCGCATGAGTGATCTTTTGTAGTGAGGATTTGATGTACCGGGCATAAGCCCGTTTTTGCTACTCTGATGTTTGTTTTTGTGGACACTCCCTTCGTGGAGTTATATTACTTATGACATGTGATTCTTTGTGGACTGATGGTTTACTTTTACTTCATTATTTTGCTACTTTTCTGTGATCGAACTGGCCGGCAGAATCGGCGCTTTGTGGTGATGACTCTTCAGGGCGTGAAAGAGTCACCGCAAAACGACGGTTCTGGGCCTAAGACCCCGGTGTCCAAAAAGAAAAAAAAGGGGGGGTCTTACAAGTGGTATCAGAGGGAAACCTCGATCAAAAAGTAGCGGTCCACAACCCTGGGTCACCCCCCGCGCGAGTTTAGTTTGGGGACAAACTAAGCAGCGGAAGCAGTGGTGTGCCCATATGGGGGGAATCACATGTAAATTGTCCACTTTCATTAGGCATTGAGTCGATTACCTATTAATGTAGTTCATTTTGCAGCCCCCAGCTCAGCCCACCCCACAAGGTGGAGCTCAGCAGACTCCAGACATTGCACCACCTCCCATGGTCCCCACACCTTTCCTCCAGTCAGACATGGGGCAGACCCTTACAGCTATCCTTGAGGCCTTCCGGGCTCAGCAGGCTCCAGCCCAGCAGCCAAACCCAGGGGCCAACTGGATGAGCACCTTCCGAGGACTCTCTCCCCCATCATACTTGGGGACAGAGTCGGCAGTGCGGACACAGGAGTGGCTGGATGTTATGTACGAGATGTTGACTGGGATACGATGCCCTTGGGAGGAGAGGGTGGCCCTGGTGGTATCTTGCTTGGAGTCCCATGCTAAGAGATGGTGGAAGACGCTGTTGGACACGACTTTTGCTGATAGGGAGATTGCAGAAATCACTTGGGAGGAATTCAGGGCCACGCTGCTTGAGCACTTTGTTCTACAGTCGGCCAGGGATGAGTTGGAGGAGCGGTTCTTGCAGCTGAGGCAGGGCACCAGGACGGTGGTGGAGTACCACCGAGAGTTCGATCATCTGGCCCGATATGCGGGCTCTTACCAGCTGGACGAAGCAGGTTACGTCAAGAGATTCTACAAGGGCCTAAAAGAGGAGTTGAGGGAGGCCTTGCTATTTGTGTCTGATGGGCCTATCTCCCGGATTTTGGAGATGGCGAAGAGGATTGAGGCCGATTGGCACGCCACTCGGGGCCGGAAGCGGCAAGCGAAGGATCAGGGCCGGAGGGCCCGAAATGATCAGTGACGAGGCACCATACCAGATGGGAGGAGGACAGAGGAGCAGCCTCGTCAGGAGGTGAGGCAGGAGCCGAGAGAGCAGGTGGTTTTGGCCCCTCAACCTCTCCGGATTCAGGAGATGCCGAGACCCGGGGGTATGGCGTATCCCCCGCCGGAGTGCTTCCATTGTCACCAGGTGGGACATCTCCGGAGAAACTGCCCTATGAGGGGGGCACCATCTCCAGCACCACAGGGTGGGCCACCTGCCCAGCATTTCGGAGGCCGAGGACGCGGCCGAGGACGTGGTTACCAGGGAGGCGACCGCAGACAGAACGGGGAGCAGATTTACGCTTTGGACTTAGCACAGCCCCAGAACTCGGACAGGATTATTGCAGGAATGGTGATGGTGTGCGGCAAGCCTGCCCATACCCTGTTCGACACGGGGGCGTCGCACAATTTTGTGTCGGAGGATTTCGTCAAGGATCTGGACCAGATTCGACATTATACGGGATTACCCAGGAGGGTGCGTCTCCCCAATGGGATGGAGATCCAGTCCACAGAGAAGTGCCTCCTGGAGGTTACCATAGACGGGGTGACACTCGAGGCTCCGGCGACGATCCTGAGAATGCCGGACTTCGACCTTGTCTTGGGCATGACATGGCTTGTCTGGAACCATGCCCAGATTGACTTCCCGGCAGGGAGGGTCGTGCTGAGACACGGCGACACTTATGCGACATTCGAAGGTACTACTCCGGTTTCCAGCCGCCTGCTTTCATCTATTCAGGCTGTTAAGGCTCACATGCAAGGGGACGAGGTATATCAAGTATTATTCGAGATGACTGAGGAGAAGGTCCTGATTGCTAACATTCCGGTGGTTCGTGACTACGCCGATATCTTCCCAGATAAGCTGCCAGGACTGCCTCCGCATAGGGAGAAGGACTTTCATATTCAGTTGGTACCAGGGGCTAAGCCGGTATCCAAGGCCCCTTATCGGATGGCCCCGAAGGAGTTGTCGGAGTTTCGGACACAGTTGCAGGAGCTGGTGGAAGCAGGATTTGTCAGGCCGAGCTCCTCATCATGGGGAGCTCCTGTCCTATTCGTGAAGAAGAAGGACGTCACTCTACGTCTATGCATTGACTATCGAGCACTAAACAGGCTGACCGTTCGAAATACCTATCCGCTCCCCAGGATAGACGAGTTGTTCGATCAGCTGGAGGGAGCCCATTATTTCTCGAAACTGGACTTGAGGTCAGGCTACTACCAGCTGCGGATCCAGGAGGAGGATATCCCGAAGACGACCTTTAGTAGCAGATACGGACTGTATGAGTTCACCGTGATGCCCTTCGGGCTCACGAATGCTCCGTCGGCGTTTATGAGCCTCATGAACCGGGTCTTCGAGGCTTATTTGGATGTGTTCGTCAAAGTATTCATAGACGACATCCTTATCTATTCTAAGACGGAGGAGGAGCACACACGACATCTGACATTGACCTTGGAAAGACTGCGGGAGCATCGCCTTTATGCGAAGTTCAGCAAGTGTCAGTTCTGGCTGAAGGAGGTGGCTTTCTTAGGCCACATTATCAGTGGAGCCGGGCTGGCAGTGGACCCGGCAAAGATTCAGGCTATTTCGGATTGGCCGCAGCTGAAAACAGCCACCGACGTACGGAGTTTCCTAGGACTTGCCGGTTACTATCAGAAGTTCGTGGAGGGATTCTCTCGAATCGCCCTCCCGCTCACATCCTTGATGAAGAAGGAGGTACCGTTCGTGTGGACCCCGCAGTGCCAGACAGCTTTCCAGGAGCTGAAGGATCGGCTGACCTCGGCTCCCATTCTTACTCTCCCCTCGGGGAGGGAGGGATTTCAGGTCTACACCGACGCATCATATCAGGGGATGGGAGCAGTACTGATGCAGAACGGACACGTCATAGCTTATGCCTCCCGCCAGCTGAAGACCCATGAGAAGAACTATCCAGTGCATGACCTGGAGATGGGAGCAGTTGTATTCGCACTAAAGATATGGCGGCACTACCTTTATGGAGTCCACTGTGATATATACTCCGATCATAAGAACCTTAAGTACGTAGACACGCAAAAGGAACTGAACATCAGATAGAGGCGGTGGGTGGAGTTTCTATCCGACTATCAGTACGAGATGCACTATCACCCGGGGAAGGCGAACGTGGTAGCAGATGCACTGAGTCGGAGAGCCGCCACAGCAGGAGCAGAGCCTCAGTTGATGTCTATGGAGCTGCTGCAGAGACTAGAGGACATGCACATTACTCTGGTGTCGTCTGATGATCCTGAGCTCTATGAGGAGTACTTGGCCGCGATGGGCGTTACCGATGACATCAGAGACTGAGTCAGAGAAGGGCAGAGGCAGGATGCCAAGCTAGAGCCCATCTTCCAAGCTCTGGAGGCAGGCACTGCAGGAGATTACACACTGAGGGACGACCTGGTGTGCTTCAGAGGACGGGTGTATATACCGGAGGGAGGCCAGATCCGGGAGGATATTATGACGGAGGCGCACTGCAGCCGGTATTCTGTACACCCGGGGATCATAAAGATGACGGCTGATTTGAAGAAGACGATGTTCTGGCCGGGCATGAAGAAGGATGTCTCTTACTTCGTGACCCATTGTGGGGCATGTCAGCTGGTGAAGGCGGAGTGCAGGAACCCCGCAGGATTATTGCAGCCACTCCCGGTGTCGGAGTGGAAGTTTGATGACATAGTCATGGACTTCATACATGGGCTTCCCCGATCTCGGACAGGGAATGACTCGATCTGGGTAATCGTTGATCGGTTGACCAAGGTGGCTCGATTTGTACCGATCAGGAAGGACGATTCAGTAGGAGTACTGGTGCGGAAGTTTGTGGAGCAGTTCATTCGTTATCATGGCGTGCCCAGGACGATAGTGTCGGATCGGGATGGCCGGTTCACCTCCAGGGAGTGGAGATCCGTGCAAGCTTACTTAGGCACGTGATTGACCTTCAGTACTGCATTTCATCCGCAGACAGACGGGCAGACAGAACGCACCAACCGGACGCTGGAGGACCTTTTGAGGCTATGCATCTTGCACCGCGGGGAACCGTGGGAGAGACTCTTACCCCTGGTCGAGTTCTCCTATAACAACAGCCACCAGTCCAGCATCAGGATGGCGCCTTACAAAGCCTTGTACGGGAGGAGATGCCGGACCCCGCTTTCTTGGGTTCAGAACGAAGATCTGAAGGTGTTGGGGTCAGAGTTTGTTGAAGACACCGAGGCACAGGTGAGGCTGATCAGAGACAGGATGCTAGAGGCGCAGAGCAGACAGGCTAAGTACTATGACGCCCGACATCGACAGGTAGAGTTCCAGGTGGGGGACCGGGTGTTTCTGAAGATCCGGCCCATGTATGGAGTCTCGCGGGTGCGTGGTCGGAGGAAGAAGCTCAGCCCTAGGTACATGGGCCCTTACAGGATCCTGGAGCGGATCGGACCCCTAGCCTACCGGCTGGAGTTACCACCAGAGCTGGAAGCGCTGCACGACGTCTTCCATATTTCTTCGTTGAGGAGGGCTCTGCTACGCCCGGAGCAGCAGATTTTGACCACCGAAGGGCCGGTAGCTTCAGACCGGTCGGTTCGTTTGGAGCCAGTGAGGATCGACGACCGAGGAGTACGGGTCTTGCGACGCAAGAAGGTCCCACTAGTTAAGGTCCTGTGGAGGAACCACGGCCAGGAGGAGCATACCTGGGAGCCGCAGGACCTGATGCGACAAAGATACCCTGAGCTATTCAGTCAGGTATACCTCTCAGACCCGTCAAGATGTTAATTTATTTTTCCTGCTTTAAATTTACTAAGGGCTGCTCTAGGCAGATAGAGGCTTATCTTTTGTTTATTGGGGGCTTATCCTTGTTTATTGGGACCTTGGTCTGCCAATTGGGCGAAGTGGTCATAGATCTAGGTTTCCCTTTAAACCTAGATTAGCAAACAAGCCGCTATGCTGGGATGTTACAAGGTTCTTGTCTTCGGTAGTAAGTCCCGTAGGCTCAACCTTGATTTCGGGGACGAAATTTTTGTTTTGTTTATTGGAATTTGTAACATCTCATTTCCAACTAGACCCCTAAGAATGGTTTTGGCCATGACTAGGTCATGACAAACCCTAGGAAGCCAGAAATGGGCCAGGAGATAGGGGATAAAAAGGTGGGAGATCATCATGGTCTGTAAATAGTAGAACTCTAAATAATGGTTTAGGATGACCATGGGCTACACCTTAACCCCAAGGCCCTACCACAACACCCCTAATACTTTGGGAGGCCCATTAGAGCCAAAAGGACCCATTAGGGTCAACCCAAGAGGCTCAGTTGACCAAGGTCAACCCTAGCCCTAAATGGGTCAAACTAGCCTACTTAGGGTCAATTGACCTACTCCTAGCCTAGAGGACCCCACCTATGCCCTCCTAACCCTAAAGTGAGGTCAATGGGTCACTAAGGACACATTGGGGTCAGCTCTAGAGGCCAGGTTGACCCAAGTCAACTCAAGCCCTAACCTGGTCAAAGTACCCTTACTAAGGGTATGTGACCTCCAAGGTGCAGGGTAACCCTACATAACCCTACCTAGACCCTAAGGGAAGCCAATGGGTCACCCAGGACCCAATGGGGTCAACCCAGATGGTCAAATTGACCAGTTCAACCCTCATTTAGGTCAAGTCAAACTTAGCCCAAAAAGGGCTAACCCAAGCCCAAGCCACTTCTCCCTTAGGCTAAACCCATTCCCATGACCATCATAATCAAGTGGGCTGCATTTAGCTTGTGAGGTTGACTAGTCAACCAGAGGTGACTGGGAGAGAGAAAGGAGCTCCCCTCCATGATAATGGAGGAGAGAGAAAATGAGGAAGAGGAAGGGGAAGTGAGAGGCCGGCCAAGGAAGGCTAACAGCCACCAATTATGGCAGCAATCAACTCCTCTAGGAGAGAGGAGTTGATTCCAGCCGTTTCCCGGCCACCAAGGGGTGGGTTCAGCTCCCCTCCACACAACCCGAGCCACACCTTTAATGGTGTTAATGGCCATTGAAGAACCAGCCTCCCCTCTCCCCCATTTTCCATTTAAACACCTTCAGGGAGCCAGGGGATCATTTTAGAGCTTTTACCTGGAGGAGACGAGCCATTCCACTGTGCAGTTGCAGAAGCCGAGCGCCGCCGCCATCGTCAATGGCATCCCGCCGCTCCTCACGCATCCAGGCCGCCAGGAAGGTCCTCCTCCTCTCCTTAACTCGCGGGTAGATCTTAGGACTCTTAAGGTTTAAGTTTCGGGCTTAATAGAGCCCGATCGAATCCAGGATTTCTCAATGTTTCGGCAAGAAATCTTCTTGCTATAGCCGCCGGAAAACGCCTCTCCGGCGGCAGAGCCGCCGCCTGGCGATAGCCACCACCTCAACGGAGGTGTTGGTGGCGGTGGCCGGCCGGGGAAGGGGCTGGATCGCCGGCGGCAGGGCTTGGAAGTGGCTCCAGGCGGGATGAATCCTGGCCGTCGGCTCAAGGAAGAAGATGAAGGGATTTCGTCCCTTTTGCTTCAAGATTCGTGCGGGCCTGAGATTAAACTATAGGAAATATTTTATATTAATGAAATTTTGTCACAGTTTTGATATTATTGGTTTTAAACTTTAAAAATAC
Source organism: Platanthera guangdongensis (assembly GCA_039583875.1). Classification (NCBI taxonomy): domain Eukaryota; kingdom Viridiplantae; phylum Streptophyta; class Magnoliopsida; order Asparagales; family Orchidaceae; genus Platanthera; species Platanthera guangdongensis. Next base: position 59,010,178 of record CM077158.1, read on the forward strand.
TTAGGCTCATCTGGTGGAAAATACTTCAACATGAAAGTTGTAGTTCTTTGAGTCTACTTTATTTTAAAATTAGTTTGAACCCATTTGGGTGTAAGGTCTGACCAGGGCACCCATTTTGGTGGGACATACCCTTAGGGCTAGGCAGTCATTAAATTGAGTGCCCACTCTTCACCCCTAGCCCAAATTAGCTGAACATTTGGCAGAGAGTCTATCCTAGATATACCTAGGGCCTGCCCAAAAATGGGAATTTTTGGAGAAAATATTTCTATAGTTTTTGTAAATATGTAATAATTATTAGATAAATTAAATAGGTGCCCTAAACACCTCCAAACCCTCCCAAATTTTGGTGAGTGGTCCCTGGGTTCAAATTAGGTATCTGTATAAAATTTCATTTAATTTGGATGTGTTTTGAATAGGTTTTGACCCAACCCTAACTATACCTTTATAAGGGCATTTTGGTCAAAAGGTGCACTTTTGGTTTTGAGTGACCAAATCACCTCAACAGAGGCTGAAATTTGGGCCACTGGCTTGTTATAGCACTTATCACCTCCCCATGGAATATGGGTATGGAGGAATAGATTTGCCTTAAGTTCCTAGGTCAAACCCTAAGGAGGGACCTTTTGGCCTTGTGAAGGGTATGAGTCCTAAACTCCTTGGATGAACTCCAAATTTTGCAAGGAGGTTCCTAGGATATATAGAACCCTCTGTTAAAAATATTAGCTAATTCTGAAAAGGATAGGGGCCCCAAAACCCTAACCCTAGCTTAGGTCCTAAAACTTGTAGTGTAGGTTTAGGTTAGCTAAACATCTTGAAACTTAACCAAATTTGGGTATTGAGGGGATTAGGGTATTTTGAGCCTCTGATAATTTACTTGAGGAATTTTGGACAATATTTATAGCACTTCATTTGTAATCAATATTAATGCCCTAATTAATATTTTGGCTATTGTGGTCTCACTGCCCATAGAGAGGGTATGAAACATGGGCAGAGTTAGTTTTAGGCTATAATAATCTTGTATGAATTTTGTTAGAATTTTTGGATATCTATTTAGGGCATCTACTTCACAAGTGCTTTATTTTGATTACATATTAAATAATTCTTGTCAGAGCCCATTACTTACTGAAAAATCATGAAACTTGCTGCATAGTATTTTTAGCTCAATGTTATCATATGAGAATTTTTGTGGAAATATTTGATAACTGATTAGCATACTTTGTTCATTAACCCGTAAATTAGAAAGTTCATAAGAAAATCAAATATAGCCTTACTTCCAAATGATAAATTATGAAACTTTTTCTAGGGTACTTGTAGTCCATCACAATCATCCCTGAATTTTCTCTGAATTTTTGGAGGTATATTTTCTATATAATCTTTTAAAATGACTTATTATGGGGCATCTTTGAAATTAAATTTAAAGGTCTAAACCTTGCTGAAAAATTGGAAGACTTAGGATTTAGAGTTAATTAGGCATTTTGTAATTATCATAAATTTAGTGGATTATTATCTTGTCTGAAAATGGTACTTCATGTTCAAACCTGGGCCTTTTGGGACACTAGAATAAATAAATTAATTATCAGACAAATTAGGAAAATTATGGATTTCTGGATTTATGCTTCAAATGTCTTTTTAGCCCTCTAATAATTATCATAAGGGTACTGGATGAGTATTTCATGTACTTCCCTTTTTACGGGTCATGTAGCTTAAGTGATCTGCATATAGCAAAACTGCAGAATTTCATTCGGATGTGAATTAGGGCATGTATGATGGGTCTTGATGGGTTGCTGTAAGGACAAGTGGAATGGGCTGCATCTATGGAAGATGAGTGAGTAGGGTGTGGTTTTGTCTAGGTTTATAGACGTTCGGGTCCGACGAAAGATCGTCCTACCCAAGGAGAGTTGGAGTCAAATTACCCTAGGATTAGCATATCGAAATATGAGAAATAATGGGTAAGGGAATCAACCAATAATAAAATAAGTACCTTGCGAAAGGGAACGCTGGGCGTAATCCCAACACAGTTCCTAGTGCCCCTTGAGAGCCCTTCACAGGGAATACCGGGGGCAGTCCTGGGTTAACGTAAACTGTTTAACAAGCTGAAAAGAGTAACTTAGTAATTAGGGTTGCACATTCCACAACACTGATGGCACCAGATATTGGTTAGGAGCTTCGGCTCGGATGGTTAAAAGGCGGACTTTGGGTCTGGGGAGCTTCGGCTCGATTGTTTGAGTCGGACGTGTTGGTCCGGGGAGCTTCGGCTCGATTCTTGATTACGCTAAATTGCATGGGCATAACAGGAAAGGAAATTAAGGTGGTGGGTCTTCGGTATTGGAGGGTCGATGCACCGACGCCAATACGTTGACTCGGCAAGTGTGGTTAACACTTCGCCATCAGAAGTCCAGTGCGCCAGCCGGCAAGAGTACGCAGGAGTCCGCTTCGTGCACCAAGCGTTGAGGCGTACGATAGGTCTGACCGGTAGTGCTTTACTGGTTTAGAGGTGGGCGAGGCCCAACCCACCGCTTCCGTCTGCCACTACGGAGGTATCCTGGGAGGTTACGGCTCCAAAAAGGGGGAACTAAAGGTCTGTGTGCACAGAGTCGGGTGTGTGAGTTGAAATTGCATGTCCATCATACCCACTTGCATGTCATAGCATAATCGTTACCCTTAACCTTGACACCTAAAGTATAAGTGGAATGGGACGCTTATACTTTAGGACCTGCAAAACGACCCCTTGGTCTATAAGCTTGTGTGGGCAAGTTTATAAATTAAGGTTAATTTTTGATATATATATCCACTATTGTTGATAACCGACACCCCAACGTATAAATTGGTATGGGACTTTTTATACGATGGGAGCCTTGAAGAAGACCCCTTGGCTTATGTGTTTTCACATAAGTAAAGGTTACTTTTCATATTTCAGCTTATTGTCTTATTATGCTATAGAATTTGCTAGAATAGGACCGCTGCCATCTGCTTTTGATATTCTCCACCTTCAAGTCCTCCCCTTTCTTCCTCTCCGCTCGGTGCCTAGGAGCCGTGGGGGAAGGGGCGGGGGATGATAGGACTTAGTCTTTTAGACTAACGGTTTTCGAACCGCATCATTTAGGGGATCGCGGAGACCAGCATGGAGGAGCAGCCCCAGAGACCGGTGCGCTTGGAGGTGGGGCAGTCTAGCTCCGGAGTTCATAGAGCCGGGACCGTGAGTCTCGACATTGAGTAGTCTTTCTGCTTTCGCATGAGTGATCTTTTGTAGTGAGGATTTGATGTACCGGGCATAAGCCCGTTTTTGCTACTCTGATGTTTGTTTTTGTGGACACTCCCTTCGTGGAGTTATATTACTTATGACATGTGATTCTCTGTGGACTGATGGTTTACTTTTACTTCATTATTTTGCTACTTTTCTGTGATCGAACTGGCCGGCAGAATCGGCGCTTTGTGGTGATGACTCTTCAGGGCGTGAAGGAGTCACCGCAAAACGGCGGTTCTGGGCCTAAGACCCCGGTGTCCAAAAAGAAAAAAAGGGGGGGGGGTCTTACATGCACATAGCAAGTTGATCCGAACACCCGAAGGTGTTCCACACTATGTATCTCCTTCAGCAAAAGCTCAAAAGGAGTCTTCATGTTGATCGGGCTGAGCGGCATCCGATTGATGACATAAGAAGCACAAGACATCCCCTCTGCCCAGAAGGACCTAGGAATGTCTTTCGCATGAAGCCGACATTTGCAAGTCTCTGTCAGATGACGGATCTTCCGCTCTGCTACTCCATTTTGTTGTGGAGTGTGAGCACAAGTAAGCTCTCTATGGATCCCATGCTTCCTGCAAAAGTTAGAAAATTCAGAGAAGACAAACTCACCATCGTTGTCTGTTTTAAGCTTCGTGATCCGCAAGCCAAGCCGACCCTCCACCAACTCCTTGAACTCCACAAACAAACGGAAGGCTTCAGACTTCTCCTTCAAGAAATATACCTAAGTGTATCTTGAGTAGTCATCAATCAGAACCAGCATGTATCTGCTCCCACCAAGGTTTGCAGTGACGGTTAGTCCCATCAAGTCTCTATGGATGCACTCCAATGGTCTCTTGCTCCTCGTTTGTGATTTATCAAATGAAAGTAGATGAGCCTTGCCGTACTGACATCCCGCACAAACGTGATCGTCGCCAAATGAAGATAGCTTAGGTAAGCCTCTTACAAGGCTTCTGTTAGCCATAACTCTTAGCTTATCCATTCCTACATGCCCCAGCCATTCATGCCATATAGCAGCGCTATCATTTGCTCTCATCCGCTCAACATAAGAGTTAGTTGCAAGAACAAACAAGTTCTTCACTCTCCTCCCAACATGAGAAACATCAGCCTTAACTGCCGATACGTTGCGAAGGAACTTCACTTCTGTTGGCCCAAACAGAACGTGATAACCCGCGTCTACCGTATTGGTCACAGAGTAGAGGTTCATCTTCATGCTCGATATGTGATATACACTCCTTAATGTGAGTGGCCCCTAATCACTACCCAAAGACACAACCTCCTCTTTCTCTACTGCATAAACAGTATTATCAGCAGTTATAATATCTTCATTACCTGAGTAATCTTGCAATGAAGAGAACTTCGACTTATCTCCGATGAGGTGATGACCACACCCGGAGTCCACGATCCAATCATCGTTGAAGTCGACAGTGGACAAGGCACGAACACAAGTGCCTGTCATGAAGGATCCGCCCCATCCAGCTTCCTCACTCTTAGAGCAAGCTTCATCCTTGCCAGCAGCATGCCCAGGCTGCAGTTTGACCTTGCAGTCACACTTGATGTGTCCCCGCTGATGACACCTGTAACACTTCAGGTTCTTCTTCCAATCCTTATTAGGAGCAACGCACCTCTCTGGTTGATAAGAAGTTGAAGGCTCATTTTCAGCAACAGTCTTCTTCTTCTTCCCTTCCCATCCCTTCTTCTTCTTGCCTGAGAAGAGAGCTTCACTGCCTTCCTGATTGATATTAACTCCAGCCATCTGTCTTGCCAAACTCTCCTATGAAGCAAGCAGCTTCTCAAGCTCCAGCAGAGATGGTTGAGTAGCCCAGCCTTGAACAGATGTCACAAAGGCAACATACTCCTTCCACAAGCCGCGGATTATGTGCCTTTTCATCTTAGCCTCAGAGATAGGCTCATCAGGATCAAGTGCTGATAGCTCAGCACATAAGCTCTTCAACTTTAGAAAGAACTTTGAGATGGTCAAGTCTCCTTGAGTTGTCCTAGCCAACTCATTCTCCAGAAACTGAAGTCTAGGCACATTCTTCCTATTGAACAACTCATCCATAGTTGTCCAAATATCAGCAACAGACTCACATCCAATGATGTGATCAAACAGTTCTGGTGACACGGCCCTCTTGAGAACAAACTCCGCCTTTGCATTTGTTTTTCTCCAGAGCCTCACCTGATCAGCAGTACCAAACGCAACAGTAACTTCCTGTCTGTCGTCACCACCGACGACTTCCCATAGCTCCTCACCCAGAAGGTAACTCTTCATGCACAAATTCCACTTCTTAAAGTTAGTCGACATTAAGAGTTCAATAACAAGACCTCTTGCATAGCTCACTTCCATTGCAACAACTTTTGGTTAAGCGTCCAGCAAGCACAGAGCAACAACACAGGTTGATCACTGCTCAAGAACAGAGCAACAACATAGGTTGATCACCGCTCAAGCAACTGAACCTAGCTCTGATACTATGTTGAATATTCTCAAGGTGGTCAGCAAGATAGCCTAAAACTAAATTAATATTCTCAGAACTATCCAGTTAACACTTTGATCATGCGGAAGCCCAAGAGCAAGCTTAACACCAAACACAAATGGAAGACAAGCAAGTATTATATTCATTCACACTTCTTTACAAGGCAAGGTATACATAGCGAGACGTGATTTCGCTAGTATACAAGCTACAAACAGAAATAACAACACAAGCCAGGTGGACAACATTGGAGACCGCCGAGACCGTTGAGTCCGCCAAGGTCTCCGAAGCCTCCCGAGCTGAAGCTGCTACAAGCTAAATAAAGAACGGAGTCCGCCGAGACCGCGAGGTCGCGCGGACACACCGTTATTCGCTGACTGCTGATGAACTGAAGAGCAGACCGCCTACCTGCCTGAGACCGGCGGACAGGTTGTAAGACCCCATTTTTTTTTTCTTCCTCGCCACCGGGGTCTTATGCCCAGAACCGCCGCTTTGCGGTGACCCTTCACGCCTTGAAGCGACATCACCACAAAACGCCGTTTCTGCCGGCCAATTCGATCGCAGCATAGTAACAAAATTAGAGTAACATCATGCGCAGCACAACTCTAAGTAAAAGTCCACAGAAATATCACATCAAGTAAAAATATCTCCACGATGGGAGAGTCCACAAAACCAAGCACTGTAAATAAGGGCTTATGCCCGATACATCAATTCCTCACTACAAGATCTCTCATGAGGAAATAAAGTAAAAACTACTAGAGTAAGGGCCTCACGGTCCCAGCTGTCTGAACTCCTGTGCTAGACTGCCCTATCTCCAAGCGTGTCAACCTCTGGGGCTGCTCCTCCAGTCTGGGCTCCGCGATCCCCTAAATGATGTGGTTCGAAAACCGTTAGTCTAAAAGACTAAGTCCTATCATCCCCCACCCCTTCCCCCGTGGCTCCTAGACACCGAGCGGAGAGGAAGAAAGGGAGGACTTGAAAGTGGAGAGTATATCAAATGCAGGTGACGGTGGACTTAAATCTAGCAATTTATATAGTAACGAATCATATATGTAAACAAGTAAAGTAAAGTGACCTTAACTTATATGGGTACATATAAGCAAGGGGTCTTTTGCAAGGCTCCCATCGTATAAAGAGTCCCATACCAATTTATACGTTGGGGTGTCGGTTATTAACAGCAATATATATATATGTAAAGAAAATTAACCTTAATTTATAAACTTGCCCACACAAGCTTATAGACCAAGGGGTCGTTTTGCAGGGCCTAATGTATAAGTATCCCATACCACTTATATTTTAGGTGTCGAAGGTTAAATGAATCGCTTATGCTATGACATGCAAGTGGGTATGATGGATCAAGCAAGTGCAACACACACACCCGACTCTGTGCACACAGACCTTTAGTTCCCCCTTTCTGGAGCCTCACCTCCCAGGATACCTCCGTAGTGGCAGACGGAAGCGGTGGGTTGGGCCTCGCCCACCTCTAAACCAGTATAGCACTACTGGTCAGACCTATCGTACGCCTCAACGCTGGTGCACAAGCGGACTCCTGCGTACTCTTGCCGGCTGGCGCACCGGACTTCTGTTGGCGAAGTGCTATCACAACACTTGCCGAGTCAACGGATTGGTGTCTGTGCTAAGATCCTCCAATACCGGAGACCCACCACCTTAATATCATTCCTTTTATGCACATGCAAGTTTAGCGTAATCAAAACCCGAGCCGAATCTCCCCGGACCAACACGTCCGTCGCAAACAATCGAGCCGAGGCTCCCCGGACCAACATCCCGTGCCATCAGTGTCTGTGAAATGTGCAACCCTAATTACTAAGTTACTCTTTTCAGCTTGTTAAACAATTTACGTTAACCCAGGACTGCCCCCGGTATTCCCTGTGAAGGGCTCTCAAGGGGCACTAGGAACTGTGTTGGGATTACGCCCAGCGTTCCCTTTCGCAAGGTACTTATTTTATTATTGGTTGATTCCCTTACCCATTATTTTCTCATGTTTCGATATGCTAATCCTAGGGTGATTTGACTCCAACTCTCCTTGGGTAGGACGATCTTTCGTCGGACCCGAACGCCTTTAAACCCTAGACAAAACCACTCCCTACTCACTCATCTTCCAAAGATGCAGCCCATTCCACTTGTTCTTGCAGCAAACCATCAAGACCCATCATACGTGCCCTAATCCACATCCAAATGAAATCCTGCAGTTTTGCTATATGCAGACCACTTAAGCTACATGATGTACTCAATAGGTGATACTCTAAATTCTCCTCCAATAACTCTACAAATTTTACCAGAGGTCTATTATGATAAATATAGTCTAAATTCAGAAAATTATATTTTTCCTAATTAATCTACTATTTATTGAATTTTCCTCAACAGCTAGGCCATAGTCAATTTGAACATGAACCATAAGATTTTCTCAGGTAATGGCCTCCTAAAATTTGTATTCACTAAATAACAGAGAAAAATCATTGGTTGCCAATTTTCATAATTTTCCAGATAATTCTTGACCTCTAAAGGATTTATTAAAATAATTCCTAAAATCAAATATAATGAAGGAAGTGCCACATTTATGTCTCCAATAATTATGTAAAAATTACTAGGGCTTCATAAGGAACTAAAAACATCATGATCAAGAAATTAGAATTTTTCAGACAATCTAAAAGTCATTATTAAATTTCCCAAGGTTCCATGGAATTAAATAATTAAAGAAGCAACTACTAAATATCATTCTTCAAAAATTTCATAAAAATTTACAGAGATGGGTATCATGGTTATAAGCCCTTTTGCTAAGTTTTATCAAGTTTAAACAAGTATAGTTCTCTGCAAAAATTCTTAAGTGGAAATTATAAAATATAACTTTGTGAATAAAGTACCAAAAATATTCATCCAAAATTTATTATAAAATTTCCAGAGACATGTATGCCCTAAGCAACTACCTATTCAAAATCTCAGCCCTTTTCAGATAGTTTTGGTATTAGTTCTTATGGTTTCAAAGCTAGTGCCCTAAACTAGGGTTATGGATTTAAGGGGTCTTAAGTCTTCCAAATGCCCTAAAATTTTAACCACAGGACCATAGTAACCCTATGGACATCATTCCCAAGTTTCAAGTCCATCCAAGATCTTTTGACCCCAATTTCTTCAAACCCTAGAAATTTACCCTAAAGGGCCTACCCTAAAATTCTAGGGCTACCCTAGTCCAAACCACTCCAAACTTCATAAGTGAGTGTAACAAGTCAAAGTATATCAGTGGCCAAAATTTCAGCCTCTGATGAGGGAATTTGGCCACTCAACCATCAAATAGTGGTTTTTGACCAAAATACCCTTATAGGGTCATATATAGGGTGGGTAGATTACCTATCCTAAACATCTCCAAATGAGCTAGAGTTTTAACCCTATACCTATCATGACATCTAAGGCCACCCACCAAAATTTGGGGGAGTTTTAAATTAATTAGGTCACATAATTAAATTAATCATGATTTATTAAATTTTTCTAAAAACTATAGAACAATGTTCTCCAAAAATTCTAAATTTTGGACAGGTTCTAGATATGCCTAAGACCTTCTCACTGCCAAAATTTCAACTTGTTTGGACAAGGAATGAAGTGTGGGCACCAAAATTAATTTCTGTTTAGGTCTAGGTATAGGTCCTACCAAAAAGGGTACCCTGGTCTAACCAGTGGCCAAAAAGGGTCCAAACAATTTTTGCTACAAACTAGACACCCTAAGCTACAATTTTCATGTTGGGCAGATTTCCATTCAGGGTCCCTAAGTATTTTTAAAAATTAAATACATTAAATACAATCAGTGTGACAGAAATGAAATGTTTCTTATTTAATTCCTATAGTATCTAATCTGATGCCGCACGAATCTTGGCGCAGATCGACGGCATCTGGTCATCGTCCCCGATGAGCCAACGGCCAGGATTGCTCCTTCCTGCGCCGACTTCAAACGTCTGCCGCCGGCCACCCAGTCCCTTCCCCGGCCGGCCACCGCCACCATCACCTCCGTTGAGGTGGTGGCTACCGCCAGACGGCGGCACAGCCGCCGGAGGGGCGGATTCCGGCGATCCAACCAAGAATTTTCTCGGCCGAAAGCCATGAATTTCCTGAATTGGATCGGGCTCAATTGAGCCCGAACCTCAGCCCTAATGGAACCTAAGATCTACCCATGAGAAAAGAGGAGGAGGAGGACCTTGTTGGCGGCCTGGAGACGAGCGGATCTGCGGGTTGACATGGTGGTGGCGCCGCCGATCGGATTTCTGCAACCTCCCAGTAAACTCGCCGGATTTCTTCAGTTAAGGATTGGGAAATCCTCCCCCAAGCTCACTGGTGGTGTTTAAATCATCAGAGGGGGAGAGGAATGGGAGAAAACTGCCATGGCCATCATGGCCATTAAAGGCTTGTCTCGGCCATGATGGTGGAGGCTGTAACTGCCCCTTGACAGCCAGGAAAACGGCTGGAAACTCCTCCCCTTCACTGGAGGAGATGAATGCTGCCATCAATGGGGACCATTGGCCTTTCCTTGGCCAATCTCCTCCTTCAACTCTCTTCCCCCTTTTCTCTCTCCTCCATTAGTGTGGGATGAAGCTTTCTCTCTCTTTCCTAGTCACCAAAACTGACCATGCTGACTCCCCAGCCTATTGGCAGCCCTTTCCACCCGTAATATTTCATTATGTTGTGGTTAACTCAAAAGGAAAAGGGGTTGAGCTTGGGTTGACTCATTTAGGCTAATTTGACCTAACTCTAGCATAGGGTTGACCTTGGTCAACATGACCATTTGAGTTGACCCCAATGGGTCCTTGGTGACCTATTGGACTCCCTTAAGGTCTAGGAAGGGTTATGTAGGGTTACCCTGCACTTTGGAGGTCACATACCCTTGGTAAGGGTACTTTGACCAGATTAGGAGTTTGAGTTGACTTGGGTCAACCTGGCCTCTAGGGCTGACCCCAATGTGTCCTTAGAGACCCATTGACCTCACTTTAGGGTTAGGAGGGCATAGGTGGGGTCCTCTAGGTTAGGAGTAGGTCAATTGGCCCTATGTAGGCTAGTTTGACCCATTTAGGGCTAGGGTTGACCTTGGTCAATTGAGCCTCTTTGTTTGACCCCAATGGGTCCTTATGGCTCTAATGGGCCTCCAGAGGCATTAGGGGTGTTGTGGTTGGGTTTTGGGGTCAAGGTGTAGCCCATGGTCATCCTACACCATGGTTCAGAGTTCCACTATTTGCAGACCATGGTGATCCCCCACCTTCCTGTCCCCTATCTCTTGACCCATTACTGGCTTCCTAGGGTTTGTCATGACCTAGTCATGGCCAAAACCATTCTTAGGGGTCTAGTTGGAAATGGGATGTTACAAATCCCAATAAACAAAACAAAGATTTCGTCCCCGAAATCAAAGTTGAGTCTACGGGACCTACTACCGAAGAAAAGAACCTTGTAACATCCCAGCATGGCGGCTTGTTTGCTAAAATTGGTTTAAAGGGAAACCTAGATCTATGTCCATTTCGCCCAGTCGGCAGACCAAGATCCCAATAAACAAGGATAAGCCCCCAATAAACAAAAGTTAAGCCTCTATCTGCCTAGAGCAGCCCTTAGTAAATTAAAGCAGGAGAATAAATTAACATCTTGAGGGGTCTGAGAGGTATACCTGACTGAATAGCTCTGGATATTTCTGTTGCATCAGATCCTGCGGCTCCCAAGTATGCTCCTCTTGGCCATGGTTCCTCCACAGAACCTTGACTAAGGGAATCTTTTTGCGTCGCAGGATCCGTACCCCTTTATCATCGATCCGCATCGGCTCCAAGTGAACAGATCGGTCCGAAGCTACCGGCCCTTCGGTGGTCGTAATCCGCTGCTCCGGGCGTAGTAGAGCCCTTCTCAGCGAGGATATGTGGAAAACATCATGCAGAGCTGCCAGCTCTGGTGGCAACTCCAGCCTGTAAGCCAGGACCCCTACCCGCTCCAGGATCCTGTAAGGGCCCATGTACCTGGGGCTGAGCTTCTTCCTTCGGCCACGCATCCGAGAAACTCCATGCATAGGCCGGATCTTCAAAAACACTCGGTCCCCGACCTGAAATTCCACCTGACGATGGCGGGCGTCATAATACTTGGCCTGCCTGCTCTGTGCCTCTAACATCCTGTCCCTGATCAACCTCACCTGAGCCTCGGTGTCTTCAACAAAATCCGATCCCAAAGCCTTCGGGTCCTCGTCCTGAATCCAAGAGAGTGGGGTTCTACATTTCCGTCCATATAGAGCCTCGTAGGGGGCCATGCCTATGCTGGCCTGATGACTGTTGTTGTACGAGAATTCCACCATCGGTAACATCTTTTCCCAAGGCTCTCCTCGGTCTAGGATGCATAGACGTAGCAGGTCTTCCAGTGTCCGGTTTGTGCGCTCTGTCTGCCCATCCGTCTGAGGGTGGAAGGCGGTGCTAAAAGTCAGTCGAGTGCCCAAGTATGCCTGAACCGACCGCCATTCCCTGGATGTAAACCGACCGTCCCGATCTGACACGATCGTCCTGGGTACTCCATGATAGCGGATGTACTGCTCCACAAACTTCCGAACCAGAACCCCCACTGAATCGTCCTTCCTGACTGGTATAAATCTAGCCACCTTCGTCAATCGATCTACGATGACCCATATCGAATCATTTCCCGCTCGTGATCGGGGGAGACCATGAATAAAATCCATCGCAATATCCTCAAGCTTCCATTCTGGCACTGGAAGAGGTTGCAACAATCCCGCGGGGTTTCTGCATTCCGCCTTCACCAACTGGCAGGCTTCGCAATGGGTCACGAAGTGCGTAATATCCCTCTTCATTCCTGGCCAGAACATCATCCTCTTCAGATCGGCCATCATCTTGGTGATTCCCGGGTGTATCGAATACCTACTGCAATGTGCTTCCGCCATGATATCCTCCCGGATCTGACCTCCTGCGGGTATATAAATCCTCCCTCTGAAGTACAATAGCCCATCCTTCAGAGTATAATCCCCTGTCGAACCCTCCTCCAAGGTTCGAAATATCGGTTCCGTCCGTGGGTCTGTCTTCTGCCCTTCCCTGATGCGGTCCCGGATATCATCAATAGCGATCATCGACGCCAGATACTCCATGTATAATTCTGGATCGTCCTCGGATACTAGGGATATCTGCATGTCCCTGAAAGACCGGACCAGCTCCATAGACATAAGCTGAGGTCCCTTCCCTGAAGCATTTCCTCTCCGGCTCAACGCATCTGCCACCACGTTCGCCTTCCCGGGGTGGTAGTGCATAGTATACTCATAATCTGTCAGGAACTCCACCCAACGCCTTTGTCTGATGTTGAGGTCTTTTTGCGTGTCCACGTATCTCAGGTTCTGGTGGTCGGAGAAGATGTCGCAATGAACCCCGTACAGATAGTGCCGCCAAATCTTCAAGGCGAAGATTACTGCGCCCATCTCCAGATCGTGGACCGGGTAATTTTTCTCGTGGATCTTCAACTGTCGAGAGGCTTAAGCTATCACATGCCCGTTCTGCATCAGAACGGCACCCATCCCTTGGTAGGAGGCGTCGGTATACACCTGGAATCCCTCCCTTCCTGACGGAATAGCGAGGATGGGAGCCGAAGTGAGCCGACTCTTCAGCTCCACGAAGGCTGCCTCGCACTGTGGTGTCCAAACAAAAGGGGATTCCTTCTTCGTCAGAGTCGTAAGAGGGAGCGCGATCCGGGAGAATCCCTCTACAAACTTCCGGTAGTACCCGGCAAGTCCCAAGAAGCTCCGTACATCTGTCGCCGTCTTCAATGGTGGCCAATCCTGAACGGCCCGAATCTTGGCCGGGTCTACCGCCAATCCAGCCCCACTGACGATATGGCCCAAGAAGGCCACCTCCTTTAGCCAAAACTGGCATTTGCTGAATTTTGCGTACAGCTGATGTTCCCGTAACCTCTCCAATGTCAAGGTCAGGTGTCGTGCGTGCTCCCCTTCCGTCTTTGAGTAGACAAGGATGTCGTCAATAAAGATGATGACGAATACGTCCAAATATTCCTTGAACACCCTGTTCATAAGGCTCGTAAATGCTGATGGTGCATTCGTGAGCCCGAACGGCATCACTGTGAACTCGAACAGTCCGTATCGGCTACTGAAAGCGGTCTTCGGAATGTCCTCTTCTCGGATCCGCAGCTGATAATAGCCTGACCTTAAGTCAAGTTTCGAGAAGAAATGTGCTCCCTCCAGCTGATCGAACAACTCATCGATTCGTGGGAGTGGGTAGGTATTCCGAACCGTGAGTCTATTCAGCGCTCGATAGTCTATGCATAGGCGGAGACTTCCGTCCTTCTTCTTGACAAACAGAACCGGGGCTCCCACGGTGAAGAACTTGGCCGGACGAACCCTGCCTCTACAAGTTCCTGCAGCTGACTCCGGAACTCCGCCAACTCCTTCGGGGCCATCCGGTAAGGGGCCCTAGACGCCGGCCTGGCTCCGGGCACTAACTCTATCTGAAAATCCTGCTCTCGACACGGAGGTAGTCCTGGCAATTTCTCTGGGAAGACGTCGACGAAGTCCCGCACCACTGGGATGTCTGTCATGGCCCCCTTGGCCTCCTCTATCTCAAACAAAATCTGGTAAACCTCCTCCCCCTGTAGGTGGGCCTTAACGGCCTGTACTGAAGATAAAAGCACACAAGAGGTGGATCTTATACCTTCGATGACAATAAACGAGTCTCCATGCCTCACTGTGATCTTCTTTGCTTGGCAATCAATCTGGGCATGGTTCCAGTGCAACCATGTCATGCCCAGGATCAACTCGAAGATTGGCATTCTAAGAATCGTTGCCGCCACTTCGAATGGCTTCCCGCCAATCTCCGCCTCCATGTTGCAGTGGGCAGAGGTGAATAGTTCCGATCCATCAGGTAAGCGCACCCTCCTCGTCAGGCCTGTGAACCGTTCTACGCCTTCTAGCCCTTCCACGAAAGCCTCTGATACGAACGAGTGCGAAGCACCCGTGTCGAACATGTGTAGGCGGGTTTGCCGCTGACGAAGACTATACCTGGATCGGTTAAACGTCTTAGGATTCTGTAACTAGTTTCTTCCTATTTAATCATTTTTTTTTTGAAAAGTTCTAGAAATTTACAGCAGAGATAATGGAATTTTTTTTTTTTTTTTTTTTTTTAAATGATTTTTTTAAAAAAAAAAACTCTTGTCGTACCTGTTATGACTTGCTCCGGGTTTCGAGGCTGTGCCAGATCCAAGGCATACGCCTGCTCCCTTTCCGGTCTACGATCGCCACCTGGGTATCCACGTCCTCGGCCACGACCCCGGCCTCCGAAGTATGGCGCTGGTGGGGCAGTCTGTGGTGCTGGTGGGGGTGCCCTCCCCATGGGACAGTTCCTCCTAATGTGCCCCACCTGGTGACAATCGAAGCACACTGGCGGTTGATACGCCATTCCCCCGGGTCTCTGTTCGTCCCGCCTCTGAACTGGTGGTGGAGCCATCAACACTGGTCTTCCTATCTCCTGTCTCGCCTCCTGATGAGGCTGGTCTTCTACCCTTCTTCCATCTGTGATGCGGCCCGCCGCTGATCATTTCGGGCTCCCCGGCTCTGGTCTTCATTTGGCCGCTTCCGGCCCCGAGTAGTAAGCCAATCCGCCTCGATTCTTTTTGCCATCTCCAAAATCCGGGAGATGGGCCCGTCAGATACAAATAGTAAGGACTCCCTCAGCTCCTCCCGCAGGCCCTTGTAGAACCTCTTCGTATACCCAGCTTCGTCCAACTGATATGAGTCTGCAAACCGGGCTAAATGATCAAACTCTCGGTGGTACTCCACCACCGTCTTGCTCCCTTGCCTCAACTGCAAAAACCTGTCCTCCAGCTCATCTCTGGCTGATTGCGGAACAAAGTGCTCCAATAGAGCGCCCTTGAATTCCTCCCAAGCTATCTCCGCAGCCGTCCTGTCAGCAAAAATCGTATCTAGGGAAGTCTTCCACCACCTCTTAGCATGAGATTCCAAGCAAGACACGACCAAGGGCACCCTTTCCTCCCACGGGCACTTGATTCCAGTCAACATCTCGTACATGATATCTAGCCACTCCTCTGTCCGGACGGCAGACTCAGTCCCACAGTAGGATGGGGGAGCGAGTCCTCGAAAGATACTCAGCCAGTTGACGCTCGGGTTTGGCTGCGGAGCCAGAACCGGTTGAGCCCTGAAAGCATCCAAAATGGCTGTCAACGTCTGTCCCACCTCCGACTGTAGGAAAGGAGTAGGGACCGGGGGAGGTGGTGCAACGTCCGGAGTCCGCTGGGCCCCGCCTTGTGGTGTGGGCTGAGCTGGAGGCTGCGAAACAAACTATATTAGTGGGTAATCAGCTCAATTATATGCAAAGTGGACTATTTTACCAGTGATTCCTCCTTAGGGTCTCACCACTGCTTCCGCTGCTAGTTTGTCCGCAAACTATGCTCGCGCGGGGGTGGACCAGGGGTTGTGGACTGTTACTTGTCGATCGAGGTTTGCTTTGATACCACTTGTAAGACCCCATTTTTTTTTCTTCCTCGCCACCGGGGTCTTATGCCCAGAACCGCCGCTTTGCGGTGACCCTTCACGCCTTGAAGCGACATCACCACAAAACGCCGTTTCTGCCGGCCAATTCGATCGCAGCATAGTAACAAAATTAGAGTAACATCATGCGCAGCACAACTCTAAGTAAAAGTCCACAGAAATATCACATCAAGTAAAAATATCTCCACGATGGGAGAGTCCACAAAACCAAGCACTGTAAATAAGGGCTTATGCCCGATACATCAATTCCTCACTACAAGATCTCTCATGAGGAAATAAAGTAAAAACTACTAGAGTAAGGGCCTCACGGTCCCAGCTGTCTGAACTCCTGTGCTAGACTGCCCTATCTCCAAGCGTGTCAACCTCTGGGGCTGCTCCTCCAGTCTGGGCTCCGCGATCCCCTAAATGATGTGGTTCGAAAACCGTTAGTCTAAAAGACTAAGTCCTATCATCCCCCACCCCTTCCCCCGTGGCTCCTAGACACCGAGCGGAGAGGAAGAAAGGGAGGACTTGAAAGTGGAGAGTATATCAAATGCAGGTGACGGTGGACTTAAATCTAGCAATTTATATAGTAACGAATCATATATGTAAACAAGTAAAGTAAAGTGACCTTAACTTATATGGGTACATATAAGCAAGGGGTCTTTTGCAAGGCTCCCATCGTATAAAGAGTCCCATACCAATTTATACGTTGGGGTGTCGGTTATTAACAGCAATATATATATATGTAAAGAAAATTAACCTTAATTTATAAACTTGCCCACACAAGCTTATAGACCAAGGGGTCGTTTTGCAGGGCCTAATGTATAAGTATCCCATACCACTTATATTTTAGGTGTCGAAGGTTAAATGAATCGCTTATGCTATGACATGCAAGTGGGTATGATGGATCAAGCAAGTGCAACACACACACCCGACTCTGTGCACACAGACCTTTAGTTCCCCCTTTCTGGAGCCTCACCTCCCAGGATACCTCCGTAGTGGCAGACGGAAGCGGTGGGTTGGGCCTCGCCCACCTCTAAACCAGTATAGCACTACTGGTCAGACCTATCGTACGCCTCAACGCTGGTGCACAAGCGGACTCCTGCGTACTCTTGCCGGCTGGCGCACCGGACTTCTGTTGGCGAAGTGCTATCACAACACTTGCCGAGTCAACGGATTGGTGTCTGTGCTAAGATCCTCCAATACCGGAGACCCACCACCTTAATATCATTCCTTTTATGCACATGCAAGTTTAGCGTAATCAAAACCCGAGCCGAATCTCCCCGGACCAACACGTCCGTCGCAAACAATCGAGCCGAGGCTCCCCGGACCAACATCCCGTGCCATCAGTGTCTGTGAAATGTGCAACCCTAATTACTAAGTTACTCTTTTCAGCTTGTTAAACAATTTACGTTAACCCAGGACTGCCCCCGGTATTCCCTGTGAAGGGCTCTCAAGGGGCACTAGGAACTGTGTTGGGATTACGCCCAGCGTTCCCTTTCGCAAGGTACTTATTTTATTATTGGTTGATTCCCTTACCCATTATTTTCTCATGTTTCGATATGCTAATCCTAGGGTGATTTGACTCCAACTCTCCTTGGGTAGGACGATCTTTCGTCGGACCCGAACGCCTTTAAACCCTAGACAAAACCACTCCCTACTCACTCATCTTCCAAAGATGCAGCCCATTCCACTTGTTCTTGCAGCAAACCATCAAGACCCATCATACGTGCCCTAATCCACATCCAAATGAAATCCTGCAGTTTTGCTATATGCAGACCACTTAAGCTACATGATGTACTCAATAGGTGATACTCTAAATTCTCCTCCAATAACTCTACAAATTTTACCAGAGGTCTATTATGATAAATATAGTCTAAATTCAGAAAATTATATTTTTCCTAATTAATCTACTATTTATTGAATTTTCCTCAACAGCTAGGCCATAGTCAATTTGAACATGAACCATAAGATTTTCTCAGGTAATGGCCTCCTAAAATTTGTATTCACTAAATAACAGAGAAAAATCATTGGTTGCCAATTTCATAATTTTCCAGATAATTCTTGACCTCTAAAGGATTTATTAAAATAATTCCTAAAATCAAATATAATGAAGGAAGTGCCACATTTATGTCTCCAATAATTATGTAAAAATTACTAGGGCTTCATAAGGAACTAAAAACATCATGATCAAGAAATTAGAATTTTTCAGACAATCTAAAAGTCATTATTAAATTTCCCAAGGTTCCATGGAATTAAATAATTAAAGAAGCAACTACTAAATATCATTCTTCAAAAATTTCATAAAAATTTACAGAGATGGGTATCATGGTTATAAGCCCTTTTGCTAAGTTTTATCAAGTTTAAACAAGTATAGTTCTCTGCAAAAATTCTTAAGTGGAAATTATAAAATATAACTTTGTGAATAAAGTACCAAAAATATTCATCCAAAATTTATTATAAAATTTCCAGAGACATGTATGCCCTAAGCAACTACCTATTCAAAATCTCAGCCCTTTTCAGATAGTTTTGGTATTAGTTCTTATGGTTTCAAAGCTAGTGCCCTAAACTAGGGTTATGGATTTAAGGGGTCTTAAGTCTTCCAAATGCCCTAAAATTTTAACCACAGGACCATAGTAACCCTATGGACATCATTCCCAAGTTTCAAGTCCATCCAAGATCTTTTGACCCCAATTTCTTCAAACCCTAGAAATTTACCCTAAAGGGCCTACCCTAAAATTCTAGGGCTACCCTAGTCCAAACCACTCCAAACTTCATAAGTGAGTGTAACAAGTCAAAGTATATCAGTGGCCAAAATTTCAGCCTCTGATGAGGGAATTTGGCCACTCAACCATCAAATAGTGGTTTTTGACCAAAATACCCTTATAGGGTCATATATAGGGTGGGTAGATTACCTATCCTAAACATCTCCAAATGAGCTAGAGTTTTAACCCTATACCTATCATGACATCTAAGGCCACCCACCAAAATTTGGGGGAGTTTTAAATTAATTAGGTCACATAATTAAATTAATCATGATTTATTAAATTTTTCTAAAAACTATAGAACAATGTTCTCCAAAAATTCTAAATTTTGGACAGGTTCTAGATATGCCTAAGACCTTCTCACTGCCAAAATTTCAACTTGTTTGGACAAGGAATGAAGTGTGGGCACCAAAATTAATTTCTGTTTAGGTCTAGGTATAGGTCCTACCAAAAAGGGTACCCTGGTCTAACCAGTGGCCAAAAGGGTCCAAACAATTTTTGCTACAAACTAGACACCCTAAGCTACAATTTTCATGTTGGGCAGATTTCCATTCAGGGTCCCTAAGTATTTTTAAAAATTAAATACATTAAATACAATCAGTGTGACAGAAATGAAATGTTTCTTATTTAATTCCTATAGTATCTAATCTGATGCCGCACGAATCTTGGCGCAGATCGACGGCATCTGGTCATCGTCCCCGATGAGCCAACGGCCAGGATTGCTCCTTCCTGCGCCGACTTCAAACGTCTGCCGCCGGCCACCCAGTCCCTTCCCCGGCCGGCCACCGCCACCATCACCTCCGTTGAGGTGGTGGCTACCGCCAGACGGCGGCACAGCCGCCGGAGGGGCGGATTCCGGCGATCCAACCAAGAATTTTCTCGGCCGAAAGCCATGAATTTCCTGAATTGGATCGGGCTCAATTGAGCCCGAACCTCAGCCCTAATGGAACCTAAGATCTACCCATGAGAAAAGAGGAGGAGGAGGACCTTGTTGGCGACCTGGAGACGAGCGGATCTGCGGGTTGACATGGTGGTGGCGCCGCCGATCGGATTTCTGCAACCTCCCAGTAAACTCGCCGGATTTCTTCAGTTAAGGATTGGGAAATCCTCCCCCAAGCTCACTGGTGGTGTTTAAATCATCAGAGGGGGAGAGGAATGGGAGAAAACTGCCATGGCCATCATGGCCATTAAAGGCTTGTCTCGGCCATGATGGTGGAGGCTGTAACTGCCCCTTGACAGCCAGGAAAACGGCTGGAAACTCCTCCCCTTCACTGGAGGAGATGAATGCTGCCATCAATGGGGACCATTGGCCTTTCCTTGGCCAATCTCCTCCTTCAACTCTCTTCCCCTTTTCTCTCTCCTCCATTAGTGTGGGATGAAGCTTTCTCTCTCTTTCCTAGTCACCAAAACTGACCATGCTGACTCCCCAGCCTATTGGCAGCCCTTTCCACCCGTAATATTTCATTATGTTGTGGTTAACTCAAAAGGAAAAGGGGTTGAGCTTGGGTTGACTCATTTAGGCTAATTTGACCTAACTCTAGCATAGGGTTGACCTTGGTCAACATGACCATTTGAGTTGACCCCAATGGGTCCTTGGTGACCTATTGGACTCCCTTAAGGTCTAGGAAGGGTTATGTAGGGTTACCCTGCACTTTGGAGGTCACATACCCTTGGTAAGGGTACTTTGACCAGATTAGGAGTTTGAGTTGACTTGGGTCAACCTGGCCTCTAGGGCTGACCCCAATGTGTCCTTAGAGACCCATTGACCTCACTTTAGGGTTAGGAGGGCATAGGTGGGGTCCTCTAGGTTAGGAGTAGGTCAATTGGCCCTATGTAGGCTAGTTTGACCCATTTAGGGCTAGGGTTGACCTTGGTCAATTGAGCCTCTTTGTTTGACCCCAATGGGTCCTTATGGCTCTAATGGGCCTCCAGAGGCATTAGGGGTGTTGTGGTTGGGTTTGGGTCAAGGTGTAGCCCATGGTCATCCTACACCATGGTTCAGAGTTCCACTATTTGCAGACCATGGTGATCCCCCACCTTCCTGTCCCCTATCTCTTGACCCATTACTGGCTTCCTAGGGTTTGTCATGACCTAGTCATGGCCAAAACCATTCTTAGGGGTCTAGTTGGAAATGGGATGTTACACAGGTTATTGGAACTTGGAAAAGTTGAAGCAAAGAACTGACAAGCCGCAGAAGCAACCTGCTGAGACCGCAGAGACCGCACCCTTCACAGCACTTGACCGAAGTCACAACCAAACTCCTGGCTCCTGGAAGCTAGTCGCGCGACCTGCACACAGAAAACCGTCAGCTCTCCTCAACCCGCGCGGACATAAAAATCCAGACCGCAACAATTGCCCAGCCCCACTTACTGTTCACTCAGTTACTGTAAACGTGCCGGGGGGGTCTATTTATAGGCGAGGTGAGCAGTATGGTCACCACCCTAGTGAATAGAGTCACCACCCCAGCTCGCGCACTAGCAAAACACCTGTCTGTTGAGTCCGCAAGGACTTAGCCGGATTTCAAGAAAACTGCCATGTTGAAGTTGGTGACCGGGAGGTCTGGCGGTCTGTCTTGGCGGGTTGAAGACCGCGCGGTCTGGTGGTTTCCCTTCAGTGGTTTGGTTGTTGTGCTGTTGTTGTCTGGAGTCCGAGCGGTCTAGCGGCTTGCCTCTAGAGACTTGGAGACCGGGCGGTCTAGCTGTCTCCCATAGTGATCTCTCTCTCTGGTGGTAGCCGAGCGGTTAACCCTTCTGTCTAACCGCGCGGCTTGTGCGAATTGTTTTGTATTAGTCCGCTTAGTCCTGCAAATATTTAGTCCCACATCTCTTATTTGTATTCTCTCATCTCTCCTCCATTCTATATAAGGGAGGTCATACCTTTGTAATACATACCTTTTTGGAATAATAAAGTTTACATTACTCCACTTTTTGGTCTATATTTTTCTGTTCGCACATGGTATCAAAGCACTCGGTCCTTTCCTCCTGATTGTGTGCGCGCTCTTTGATCTCGCGGCTTGTTTCTTCTGTCCACGACCTGTCTTCGCGGCCTGACTCCTGCTCTAACCATTACACTATTTGTGCGGCTTGTCCCTTTCCGTACCCTGTTCTCACGGCTTGATTCTGCTTTCTGCTACCTGTTTTCGCGGTTTGTCTCCTCTTCTAACCGCCGCCCTGTTTGCACGGCCTGTTGATCTCCTTCCCTAGCCGCTCATCTTCTTAGTCGCCACACCCTGGTTTTAGTCGTCGCGACCTTGTTTCCTCGCCTACTCCTTCGGCGTTGAGACATGTTTCCTTCTAGCCGATCCTGCTTGCTAATCGCCACGACCTACTCTTTTGTCGTACGACTTGTTCCTCTCCTACCCTCCCGGCCTTCCTCGGGCTGCTCGATTTCCTTCCCTACTTTGCTCTCCTTCTTTGTCGTGGCCGCTGGTGTGTTGTTACCGTGACCGCTATAAATCTGTTCTCTGACCGCTGCGGCCTTCCTCGCTGCGCGACCTGCTTCTGTCTGACCGGCTTGTGTCTTGTTTTAGCCGTCACGACTTGCTGTTCTATCGCCGTCTCTCTTCAATGGATTCCACCTCCTCCGAGCCGTCCGCCTCAGTGGTCATCTCCTCTGGTAGTGCCCACACTGTTACTCGCGGACGATGGTTGATCGATTCTGGTGCTACAAATCATATGACAGGCAATCATCAATGTTTCTCTCATCTAGACACACATGATCGGTTGCCCCCTGTCATAGTTACGGATGGTTCTCCCTCCCCGGTCAATGGGACAAGCATGGTTCAAGTCACTACATCTCTCTGCCTTGCAGATACCCTCTATGTGCCCGGTTTCCTTGCAATTTATTATCGGTTACCTCTTTATGCAAGCAACTACAGTGCTCCGTCACATTCACTCCTACCACTTGTTCTTTTCAGGATCCGGACTCCCAACGGACGATTGCTACTAGGACTAAGAGTGGAGGCATCTACTTCCTCGACAACGTCTCTGCTCTATCTGTCTTCTCCTCCTCCTCCATAGATCTTCTCCAATGGCATCTTCGCCTTGGTCATGCCCCCCTCGCCTTCTTCGCCAACTTCTCTCCCACCTCCCTTCCCAACATCCTCCTCGTAATTGTGGCTCATGTCAACTTGGCAAGCATCACCGCTCTTCCTTTCCACCAAAGCAAGATTGTGGCTCTACCCGTCTGTTTGATCTTGTTCACTCTGACATCTCGGGTCCTGCTCCTACCCTTACCGTTGAGCGGGGTAGTTCTTACTTTCTTACGTTCATTGATGACTTTTCTCATTGTACTTGGGTCTATCTCTTACGAGACCGTTCTGAACTTTTTGATATATGGACATCCTTTTATCATTCAATTCAAACTCAGTTTGCAGTTTCCATTAAAATCTTACGCTCGGATACCACAAAAGAATATCTTAGTCAAGCCTTTTCCTCTTTTTGTACGCAACATGGGATTATACATCAAACCAGTTGTGTTTACTCCTCCCAACAAAATGGAGTGGCGGAACGCAAAAACCGTCACCTCCTTGATGTCGCTCGCACTATGCTTACGCAAATGCATGTCCCTCGCTCCTACTGGGGCTATGCTATTCTCATCGTTTGCTATCTCATCAATCGTATTCCCTCCACCGTTCTCCATGGTCAAACTCCTTTCTCCATTCTCTATACGGGCAAAGAACCCTTTCCTCTTCCTCTACGTATCTTTAGATGCACAGCCTTTGTGCATGCTACCTCTACCACCCACGACAAACTCTCCCCTCGGTCCACCAAATGTATCTTTCTGGGGTACTCTTCCACTTAGAAAGGTTATTGTTGATTTGACCCCGTCACCCGCAAATAATTTGTCTCTGCGGATGTGACCTTCTTTGAAAATGCATCTTACTTCTCTTCCGCTTCTTCCTCTATTCCTACTAATCCTCCTTCTCTCACCAACCCCACTATTCCCTCAACTCCTACTAATGTTCCGCCACCTCTACCATCTCCACCCTCTCCACCATCTCCACTATCTCCACCATCTTACCCCGCTCCTTCTCCTCCACCTTCCTCCTCTTCGATGTCGTCGCTCTCTTCTCTCGGGTCAGCTTTCTCCACCGCGGATGCTCCGGATACTGAGGTACCTGCTGACCTGGACCTCCCCATTGCCCTTCGCAAGGGGGTTCGGGCTTGTACCCAGCATCCTCTTGCTGTTGTTGTTTCCTATGATCGTCTGACGCCTGCTCGCAGGGACTTTGCTCTGGCTATCTCTTCTACTTCCACCCCCCGTTCCTATCAGGAAGCTCTTACCCTTCCGCATTGGAAGGCTGTCATGGATGAAGAGATCGCTACTCTCACTGAACAGGGTACATGAACTCTTGTTCCTCCTCCTGTTGGCATAGATGTTATTGGCTGTCGCTGGGTTTTTGTGGTGAAATTCCTCCCCGATGGCAGTGTGGATCGCTACAAAGCCCACCTGGTGGCTAAAGGATTCACTCAGACCTATAGTGTTGATTATTTCGATACATTCTCTCTCGTTGCTCGTCTCAGCACCATACGGGTCCTTCTCTCTGTGGCTGTCAACCGGGATTGGTCGATTTCGCAACTGGATGTTAAGAATGCTTTCCTCTACGGTGATCTACAGGAAGATGTTTATATGGAGAAACCTCTGTGGTATGTTGCTCAGGGGGAGACCCGTGTATGCCGACTGAAGAAGGCTATTTATGGCCTCAAGCAAAGTCCGCGTGCCTGGTTTGACAAGTTTAGCGGCATTGTTGCGGCCATTGGTTTTACAAGAAGCTCGGCCGATCACTCCTTATTTGTTCGGAAAACCGCCTCTAGTATGGTTGTTCTTGCGGTTTATGTCGATGACATTCTTCTTACTTGCGATGACCAGGAGGGGGTAACGTTGACAAAGAAACACCTCCGTCAACATCTGGTCACAAAGTATATGGGATCTCCGAAGTACTTTCTGGGGATCGAAATCTCTCGGAAGCCCAACTCCTTAGTCCTCTCCCAACGTAAGTATGCCCTTGATCTTTTAAAAGAGGCAGGATTGAGTGGAGCTAAACCTGCCCGATGCCCCATGGCAACTGGAGAAGACAAAACCTGGACAGATGATTCGCCTCCTCTTTCAGATATTACGCGGTACCAGCGTCTGGTTGGTAAGCTCATATATCTCACCATGACCAGGCCCGACATTTCCTATACTGTGGGCAAAGTGAGTCAATTCATGCAAGCACCTAGGGAGTGCCATCTACAGTCCGCCTTATGGATCTTGGAATATGTCAAAGCAGCGCCTGGGAAAGGATTACTCTTTCAGAAGAATGGTCATCTGAGGGTTGAAGCATACTCATATGCGAGTTACGCTGATGACAAAGGGGATCGCAAGTCAAGCTCGGGTTTTTGCACCTTTGTTGGGGGAAATCTGGTGAGCTGGAAGAGCAAGAAGCAGTCGGTTGTTTCCAGGTCTAGTGCTGAAGTAGAGTATCGTAGTATGACATCGACCACTTGTGAGTTAAAGTGGTTACGGGCTCTCCTGCTGGATTTAGGAGAGGTGTACAACCATCCTCTACCTATGTTCTGTGATAACAAGGCTGTCATATACATCTCCAAAAATCCGGTCTTCCATGAAAGAACCAAGCACATTGAAGTCGACTATCATTTCATTCGTGAGGAGATTCTGAAGGAACAAATTTGCACTCCCTTCGTCACTTCTGATAAAGAGCTGGCTGACATCTTCAACAAGCCAGTCTCCGCCTCGTTTCTTCATATTTGTGACAAGCTGGGCATGATCGATATATATGCTCTATCTAGAGGGGGAGTGTTGAAGTTGGTGACCGGACGGTCTGGCGGTCTGTCTTGGCGGGTTGAAGACCGCGCGGTCTGGCGGTTTACCTTCAGTGGTTTGGTTGCTATGCTGTTGCTGTCTGGAGTCCGAGCGGTCTAGCGGCTTGTCTCTGAAGACTTGGAGACCGGGCGGTCTAGCGGTCTCCCATAGTGATCTCTCTCTCTCTCTCTCTCTGGTGGTAGCCGAGCGGTTAGCCCTTCTGTCTAACCGCGCAGCTTGTGCGAATTGTTTTATATTAGTCCGCTTAGTCCTGTAAATTTTTAGTCCCACATCTCTTATTTGTATTATCTCATCTCTCCTCCATTCTATATAAGGGAGGTCATACCTTTGTAATACATACCTTTTTGGAATAATAAAGTTTACATTATTCCACTTTCCGGTATATATTTTTCTGTTCGCACATGCTAGGAGCAAGACACAGATGTTCACAACTAGGCAGACTTGCACCAGTCCGCCCACACTATGCGGACATGTATAGTCCGCATAGTCCGCAAACATCATCACACGGACATCCACAACCCCTTCAACAACAGTCTGCACACGAAAGAGGCAGTCCGCTCAGTACAAGACCAAAGCCTCCATCCACCACAAGTCCACGACCAAAAGGCAGTCCGCCCTGTCAACAACGGACTTGTAGGATACTGCGGATGCACTGGAGTTGTCACAGAATATGACCAAGTCCAGTAAATCACCAAAGGCCTAGCGCGAGCTCGGCAGACAAGGCCCAATCCTCCAACACCCAAAGCAGATCGCCAACACTACACCAGAGTAAGGCAGAGTCCGCAAGCTATACTCGCACAGCTGCCCAAACGGCCAACTGCTGGACTCCGACACCAGTCCGCGCAGTCCTCTAGAGCAGCTAACACCCACTGCAACACCGGAGAGCTCGGCAAGGGCCACAGCTGATCTCCAAGGCTAGCCCACAACAGCGGACACTGCGGACTCGCCAGTCCGCAAAGCCTCCCGCAGATTCAATCTCCACCCGCCTGACTACACAAGAGCTTGCAAAAACACAAGGCCGGTGATCAACAAGCACAGCCAACAGCTCGCAAACCGCAGTCCGCTCAGTTTGCTTCACAAGAAGCCCACCATCCTTGGTCATAGACCAACCAGGCCGCACAATAGATCGCTCAGTCCGCACACCAGGCCGCTCAGGCCGCACAGGCTGCTCAATAGCCAAGCCACCAAGACGGCCAACACCCGGCCCGCAACCAGCAGTCCGCCCAGGATGCGGACTCAGTCCGCACAGGCCGCTCAGTCCGCCCGGCCTGCCCATCACCCACTTCCACTTCATAAATTTCAACAGATAGAGCATTTGCTGCTTGCTTCTTATAAAAGTGGCGAACAAACGACTAAAAAACAAGCCGAAAATTTGAATAATTGAAGGTTTTATTATCCAAAAAGATATCATTTACAAAGGTATGACCTCCCTTTTATAGAATGGAGGAGAAAGGAGAGAGTACAAGTACACAATGTGGGACTAAAAATTTACATAGCTGTGCGGATAGAAAATAAAGAGACCGAACAGTCCGAGCGGTTAGACACATGGGCTAACCGTTTGGCAACACCAGAAGGAAGAGAATAAGCCGTATTAGGAGACCGCTAGACCGCCCGGTCTCCAAGTCGTCTGAGAGAAACCGCCAGGCTACTCAGACTACAAATAACAACAGTTTGGATACCAAACCGCTGGAGAGTAACCGCTAGACCATGCGGTCAACAACCCTCCAGACTTAGACCGCCAGGCCGCTCGGTCTCATACTTCAACACTCCCCCTCAAGCTGGAGCATAGATATCAATCATGCCCAGCTTGTCACAAATGTGGAAGAAGGAAGTAAAAACCGGTTTTGTGAAGATATCCGCCAACTCTTTGTCAGAGGTGACGAACGAAGTACAAATCTGTTTCTTCAAGACCTCTTCCCAAATGAAATGACAGTCGACTTCTATATGTTTTGTTCTCTCATGGAAGACCGGATTTTTGGATATGTATATAGCGGCCTTGTTGTCACAGAACATAGGAAGAGGATAGTCGTATACCTCTCCTAGGTCAAGCATGAGAGCACGCAACCATTATAACTCGCACGTGGTTGACGTCATACTTTGATATTCGGCTTCTGCACTGGATATGGAGACAACAGACTGTTTCTTGCTCTTTCAGCTCACAAGATTTCCTCCAACAAATGTGCAAAAACCTGATGTAGATTTACGATCGCCTTTATCATCCACATAGCTTGAATCTGAGTAGGCTTCAACCTTCAGATGACCATTCTTCTGAAAGATTAACCCTTTTCCTGGTGCTGCTTTGACATACTCTAATATCTTGAAGGCAGACTGAAGATGACATTCCCTAGGAGCTTGCATGAACTGACTAACCTTGCTTACAACATAGGAGATGTAGGATCTGGTCACCGTAAGATAAATGAGTTTGTCCACCAGACATCTGTACCTCGTGACATCAGATAGAAGAGGTGAGTCATTTGTCCATGTTTTGTATTCTCCAATAGCCATGGGATACCGGGCCGGTTTGACACCAGTCAATCCCGCCTCTTGTAGAAGATCAAGAGCATACTTTCGTTGGGAGAAAACCAATGAGTCAAACTTCCGAGAGATTTCGATCCCCAAAAAGTATTTCGGGGAGCCCATATCCTTCGTGACCAGGTGTTGACGGAGGTGTTTCTTTGTCAAGTCCACCCCAGCCTGGTCATCGCCAGTAAGAAGAATATCATCCACATACACCGCCAAAACCACCAGTCTCGAGGTGGTTTTGCGAATAAACAAGGAGTGATCGGCTGAACTCCTTGCAAAGCCGATGACAGCCATAATGCCACTGAACTTGTCGAACCACGCCCGAGGGCTCTGCTTTAGGCCATAAATGGGCTTCTTCAACCGGCATACTCGTGTCTCCCCCTAAGCAACATACCCAAGAGGTTTCTCCATGTAAACGTCCTCCTGAAGATCCCCATAGAGAAAGGCATTCTTGACATCAAGTTGGGAAATAGCCCAATCCCTATTTACAGCCACAGAGAGAAGAACCTGGATGGTTCTGAGGCCAGCAACCAGAGAGAAAGTATCAAAGTAATCAACCCCATAAGTATGAGTGAAGCCTTTGGCCACCAGCTGGGCCTTATAGCGATCCACAGTTTCGTCGGGGCGAAATTTCACAACAAACACCTAGCGACAGCCAACCACATCAGTACCCACTGGTGGAGGAACAATGGTCCAGGTGACCCTTTCAGTAAGAGTGGCGATCTCTTTATCCATCACAGATTTTCAATGAGGAATAGCAAGAGCCTCATGGTAGGTACGAGGAGGGGCAGTAGCCGAGCTAGCCAAGACAAAACAACTGCAAGAAGGAGTAAGCCGATCATAGGAAACAACTGCCGTAAGTGGGTGTTGAGTACACGCCCACACCCCTTTACGAAGAGCAATGGGAAGATCCAAGTCGACGCGTGCCTCAGTGACCGGAGCGTCCGTGGCGGAGAAGGCTGGCTCGGGACTAGAGAGAGACGGCTGCAGAGAAGGGGGAGAAGGTGGAGGGGGTATGAAGGAGAGAGGAGGAGACAGAGGAGGAGATGAAGTAAGAGGGGAGACGTCGATATGCGTGGAAGGAACAGAGAGAGATGGTGGAGAATCAGGAGGAAGAGGGGATGCAGGAGAGAAGTAGGAGGCATTCTTGAAGAAGGTCACATCTACGGAGACAAACTGCTTGCGCAGAACGGAGTCAAAACAACAATAGTCTTTTTGAGTGGTAGAGTAACCCAAAAAGACACACTTGGTGGAACGGGGGGAAAGCTTGTCACGGGTAGCGAACGGAGCGTGAACAAAAGTCTTACACCCAAAGATACGGTGAGGGAAAGGAAATGGTTCCTTGCTTGGGTATAGAATGGAGAAGGGGGTCTGGTCGTGGAGAACCGTAGAGGGAAGGCGATTAATGAGATAGCAGGAGAGAAGCATAGCATAGCCCCAGTAGGAGCGAGACACCTGCATCTGCATCATGAGAGTGCGAGCGACATCTAGGAGTTGACAGTTTTTACGCTCCGCCACTCCATTTTGCTAGGAGGTGTAAACACAGTTGGTCTGATGAACAAGACCATGTTGCATACAAAAAGAGGAAAACTCATGACTAAGATATTCCTTAGCATTATCAGAGCGAAAGACTTTAATAGAAATATCAAACTGAGTTTTAATCATATAATAAAAGGATTGCCAGACAGAAAAGAGTTCAGAGCGATCTTTTAATAGATACACTCAGGTACATCTAGAGAAATCATCAATAAAAGTTATAAATTAGGAACTACCCTGGCCAATGTTAAGAGTAGGAGCAGGACCCCAGACATCAGACTGAATGAGATCAAGCGGGCGAGAAGAGCCATGACCTTGCTTCGGCGGGAAGGAGGAGCGATGATGTTTGCCAAGCTGACACGCCTCACAGTTGAGTGGAGGACTGGTCTGAGGTAAGTGGGGCAGAAGCTGATGAAGAATCTGAGGAGGAGGATGTCCCAGGCGAAGATGCCATTGAAGCAGATCTGTAGAAGAGGAGGAGTAGGCGGACAGAGCGGAAACGTTGTCGAGGAAGTAGAGGCCGCCACTCTCAATCCCAGTAGCAATCGTCCGTTGGGTCCTCGGGTCCTGGAAAGAACAAGAAGTTGGAGTGAATAAGAAGGAGCACTGGAGTTGGTTGCATAAAGTAGTAACGGATAATAAATTGCAAGGGAACTTCGGGACATAGATGGTATCCGCCAAGCGAAGCGACGGGGTGACTTGAACCATGCCCGTCCCATGAACCAGGAAAGGTGAACCATCCGCAACACGAACCGGGGTCAACCGATCATGCGTTTTGAGGAGAGAGAAGCAATGAGGATTACCAGTCATGTGATTTGTAGCACCATAGTCAATCAACCATTTACCTTGGGTAACGACGTTGGCACTACCTAAAGTCGTGGCCACAGAGGTAGACGACCGAGAGGAGGCGGAGGGTGAGGAAGATGCATCACCGGAGGGGCGAAGATGAGGATGTTTCTGCCAGCAACGGTCAACAGAATGGCGGTACTACCACAGTGAGAGTAGAGGAACCTGGACGAACCGCGCCCGCCTGACTGGCTGCAGCCACTAGTGCCACCCCGCTAAGCCTGGTGTGCACGGGAGTCCTGTGGAGGAGGGGAGGACAACAAAGGACGCTGGAGTAGCAAAGTAACAACGGCGATGCGAGCCGCGGTGGAATTCAAAGTGGGAGGCTCTGCCTCGCCCAAGATCTGCTGGAGGATCATATCAAAGGATTTGGGAAGGCGTAGAAGATAACAAACAACCAGGAGTTCCTGGAAGTGCTTGTGCTGCTCGGCCAAGTCCGCGGAGAAGGGGCGATTTTGGAGGATCTCGGCGCCAAGAGCCTAAACCTGCTGATAAGCCGCAGTAGAAGACATGGAAGGGCGGGCGAAGAGGTCTGCATAGAGAGTATAAATGTGGGACGTCTGACCCCCCTTTGAATAGAGAGCAGCGAGGTAAAGCCATGCAGCCTTGACCGTCTCATCATGGCAAATGACGGGAAGACATTCATCAGAAAGAATGTTGGCCAGCCAAGTACGGATAAGCGCATCACTCGCATCCCAGTCAACAAATTGAGCATAGTTAGGAGGAGGAGGGTCATAGGTGAGGTGATGTCGTTTGCGCTGAGAACGAAGAAGAAAGGTGAAAGAAACGCTCCAATCCGGATAGTTGGAACCAACTAGTTTAGAAAGTGTGCCAAGGTTTCCAGAAGGAGTAGGAGGAGGAGGAGCCACAGGAGTGGTGGAGGTAGAGATAACGAGGGTGGAGAGACCGGAATTATCCATAGAGAAAACAGGAAACTGCGCGAGTAGAAGAGAAGTCACGTGGATAGAAAAGGGATAAAGCCGCGCAAACAAAGGGGGAGGCCGCGACAAGAGAAGGAGACCGCAGCGGAAAAGAAGGAAACCGCAGGGAGCTAAAGAGAAGAAGCTGCAATGGTCACGGTGGCAGCACACCAGCGGCCAGAAGAGCCACGACCAGGAAGTAGACCAAAGCACAGGGAAAGAGGTCGCGCGAACTGAAAAAAGTCTAAGCGAACAGAGAGAAGAGAGAGCGGAAGGAAAGCAGAGAGCCCGTGAAAGAGGTCGCAGAAAAGAGGGAAGGACGTCACACAAACAGGGCAGCGACAAGGCAAATAAGCCGCGTGAACAACAAACAAGCCTCGCGGACATAATAGTCAAAGAAGGAATCAGGTCGAATCGATCGCTTGCTTTGATACCATGTAAAAGTAGCGAACAAACGACTAAAAAACAAGCCAGAAAATTGAATAATTGAAGGTTTTATTATCCAAAAAGATATCATTTACAAAGGTATAACTTCCCTTTTATAGAATGGAGGAGAAAAGACAGAGTACAAGTAAACAATGTGGGACTAAAAATTTACATATCTGTGCGGCTAGAAAATAAAGAGACCGAACAGTATGAGCGGTTAGACACATGGGCTAACCGTTCGACAACACCAGAAGGAAGAGAACAGGCCGCATTAGGAGACCGCCAGAATGCCTGGTCTCCAAGTCGTCTGAGAGAAACCGCCAGACCGCTCGAACAACCCGCCAGACCGCTCGAACAACCCGCCAGACTTAGATCGCCAGGCCGCTCGGTCTCATACTTCAACACTTCTTCGAACTCCACGAGAACACAGTTGTTCCCACATGAAATGCATATCCGAAAGTGCTCTTCCGGTCATTCACATCACCACCATAATCACTATCGGAGTATCCGACCAACTTCAACTCTTTTGTAGTAAAATACATCAAATCATGATCTCTCGTCCCATTCACATAACTCATGATCCTATTCACTACTGTGAAAGGATCTTGCTTCGGCTCCTCCATATATCTACTAACAACTCCAACCGCATACATGATATCAGGCCTAGTAAAAGTTAGGTAGCGTAGACTTCCAACTAGACTCTAGAACATTGTAGAGTCAACAACTTCCTCCTTTGAATCCTTCCTCAACTTCACCCTTAGATCTGCAGGAGTAGAGATAGCTTTGCTATTCTACATACGGAACTTCTTCAGAATCTCCTCCTCATACTTCTTTTGAGAAATGAAGATCTCATCTTCACTTTGTTGTACCTCAATCCCCAAGAAGTAAGTGAGTTCTCCTAGATTAGTCATCTTGAACTCCTTCATTGTCTTCTTGAACACTTCAAACATAAGTGGGTTGTTGTCAGTGAATAGCATGTCATCAACGTACAAGCACAGACCATGATATCTCCATTATTCTCCACCTTCGTGTAGAGTGCGTACTCATATGGGCTCTTCATGTACCCATTCTTCTGAAAACATGCATCTATTTTTTCATTCCACACACGAGGCGCTTGCTTCAAACCGTACAACGCCTTCTTCAGCTTGTAAACTTTCTTCTCTTGACCTTTCACTTCATATCCAGGCGATTGCTGGACATACACATCTTCTTCTAGATAACCATTCAGAAATGCGGACTTGATAACCATTCAGATCTTCCACTTTTACTGAGCATTTAGTTCAATGATCAGTCTGATAGTATCAATCCGCGCCATTGGAGCAAAGACCTCATCATAGTCCACACCTTAGACTTGTTGGTAGCCTTTCGCGACGAGTCTTGCTTTGTGCTTCTCCACTTATCCATCTTTATTTGTCTTCACTATGTACACCCATTTCACACCAATGGACTTGTGACCAACAGACAGAGTGATTAACTCCCAAGTATCATTCTTCTTGATGGATACTATCTCTTCATCCATTATCTTCCTCCATGTCTTCTCTTGAGCAGC
Organism: Platanthera guangdongensis; assembly: GCA_039583875.1. Lineage (NCBI taxonomy): Eukaryota > Viridiplantae > Streptophyta > Magnoliopsida > Asparagales > Orchidaceae > Platanthera > Platanthera guangdongensis. Next base: position 59,043,793 of record CM077158.1, read on the forward strand.
TTCTTCGTATGAGTATGGTTCGCAATCTGCTAAAAGACAATACAAAGAAAAATTTGCATGAATTGGCTCTGTCTCCTCATAGATCTCCTCCAACCTTCTCATCCTAGGTTGAGTACTTTCAGAGCTTCTCCTACTTGTGCTTGCTCCATCAGAACTGCTTCTGTTGGTGCTTACTCCACTTGAGTAGGGAGTAGAAGCTCCCCCTGTGTCTCTGCTCGGTGGTGATGGTGGTTCAACTCCACCATCCGCAGCTTCAGCTCCGTGACCACCTTCTTCTTCATCATCGTCATAGAACATTCCTTTGATGCTTCTTTCCTTCTCATCGCAGCTCCAACAGCTTTCTTCTTCAAATAATACATCTCTAGAGATGATTGCCTTCTTCGTTATTGAGCTGTATAATTTGTAAGCTTTACTCATCGGAGTGTAGCCTACAAATATACACTTCTCACTCTTATCATCCAGCTTTTTCCTCTTCTGCTCAGGGATGTGAGCATAAGCTATACACCCAAACACCCTCAAGTGTTGCACACTAGGCTTCTATCCATTCCATGCCTCATATGGAGTCTTGAACTTTACATTTGAATGAATTGATTTCAAAATTGTCTAAACACCTAGAGGGGGTGAATAGGTTCAATTCCAATCCTACTTAGACAGTTAATAAATTGCTCACAACACAAATAAATCTTACAGCTATCATAGTACACAATCATCCAATCATAGTATGCACACAGATTTATAGTTGTTCCCCAAATGATGGGTACATCCACTTTCCCCCTTCGCCTATCTAGTAGTACACTAGATTCGGCCAAACTTCCTTCCACCTTCTCAGATCCTCATATCTTACAACTTAGAACCCAAATTGGTTCCTATAGCTCACACTTCAACAAGTACTACACCTCAGGCTCTTCCCAAGAACCCTACCTCAGAGTGATTCCACACTCCTACCACTTAGACAATCAAGCCCTACCTTAGCCTTTATAATCACAGGATTACAACTCAGAGATTGAAATCTCTTACACTCAGATCTAAAATAGATCTTACAGAAAATTGATTAGGAGAATGTTTCTTCCTTCACCCAGATAAAGTGAGGTGAGGGAATCTTTATCAGATCTTGATGGATCCGCTTTCTCCAGATCTTTGCTGTAATGAATCTGATTCAACCTGACTTAGCTTATTCAAAGCTTCTTGAAAGAGAGAACCTAGATTGAATCTTCTTGAGAAGTTGGTGTAGATCCAGCTTCTTCCTCCTTGCAGAATTAAATCTGTAAAACATTAATAGATCTGATGAGATGCTATCCCCTTATCTAATTTAGAATCAGAATCTTCTTGCTGTAAAGAATTCCGTGAATTCTTCTTAGAGAATTCCTCTTTATTTTCTCTCTGTCTTCTATTATTTATTTTTTGGTAGCTCAGCTCTATTTATAGATCACATCTGAAGCAACCGGCTGATCCGGTAGTTGACTGACATCTGACAGTTATGACATGTCTATCAGTCTTGATGAATCTGGCAGCTGTCAAGTTTACAGTCTTGAGATTTGGCACTGAGAGTTATTTAACTCAGCTGAATGTGTCGAGACATAAGGATAGTATGTGTCAACGTAGATGAAGTATGTGTCAACACAATTACCCGGGTGTCGACACACTTCCTTTAGTGTTGTCGACAAACTTTAGAACCTGTCGACATAGCTCTTCATTCAGTCTCAACATTGCCTTTGTAGAATGTGTCGATATACTTCAAAATCTATCGACATAGCTCTTCATCAAGTTCTCGACACAACCTTTGTAGAATCTGTCGACACAAGTCCTGTGTAGAATCTGTCGACACAAGTCATGTGTGTCGACACAGCTTCTCTAAATATCGACCCAAGTCCTGGATGTCGACATAGTTGCTTCTTTACAATTTTCAGTTCAACAAAGTCTAAGTGTGTCGACAGAAGTTATGAGTGTCGACACAGTTGATGTCGACTTAACTACTGGGTGTCGACACAAGTCCTGTGTGTCGACACATACTTGCTTCTTATCTCGACACAGCTTTTGTAGAATGTGTCGACACAAGTCCTGTGTGTCGACACAACTTCTCCAAAGGTGTCGACACTAAATAAGTGTCTCAACACTTTTGTACTTAGAATATTTTCTGCATTATTCTACCTGCATAAGTAAACTCAATATACCATCAAATACAACCTGATGTATATCACTGAGTCAGGTGAGGCTTCTCCAAATCAGCTACACAATTTCCAATGTACCCAAAAATCTCCCCCTATTTGGAGAAGTCATAACTCATAGTCAATGATATACACCACTATACAAAAATGATAAGCATGAAGTATTCAGACATTTCAAATAAAATTATTCAAAAGCAGAGATAACATATTTGTAACATAATCTAACACTGAGGGTGAAGTTTGTACCTTACTGGGACCAGCCTTTTCCTGGCTGAGTCCATCCTCAGCTATAGCCATCAGCCCTATGCATTGGTTGTCTTCTGCTTTATTGATATCATCCAGCAACTGCAAAAATTTTGTTTCTACAGAATCTTCCTCAGCTGAGAATAGCCCAATGTAGGGCTCAGCATCCTCTTCATTTTCTGACTCTGATGAAGAAGAGTCAGTCCAGCTTTTCTGCTTCTTGGCCACAAAGGATTTCTCTTTCTTACCATTATGCTAGTGTTTCTTTTTCTCACGAGACTCCTTTCTTTTGATGGGGCAGTCTACTATAAAATATACTGGCTTGCTGCAACAATAACAAATAATTTTAGTAGAAGTTTGTTTACCAGGTTTGGAATCATACCTTTCCTCTTTAGAGGTTTTCTCCTTTCCTTTGTAGCTGTCATCCTTGGAGTAAGAGGAAGAGGAAGGCCTTCTCCTCCAGTTCTTTTTCTTCAGGAACTTCTGGAATTGCCTGAAAAAGGCAGCAAGCTCCTCATCAGAATTATGGCCATCTGTTGTGCCTGTGTTTGAACTTTCTGACTCAGCATCAACAACTTTTCTCGGAGGAGAAGGTGTCTTTCTCCTGCCCTTCTTTGTAGCTTCAACTTTGAAAGCCACAGACTTATCTTTGCCATAAGACTTGCTGCTCTTTTCCTCTTCCTTTTTGGCAATCAACTGCATTTCATAGGACAATAATTTTCCAAATAAGGTTGATGGAGGAGTTTCTGCAAGTCTGGCCACTTCTCTGATGAACCTTGGTATCCCAATCCTTGATTAATGATCTGAGAAACTTGTCATTCAGTTCATAAGTGTTGAAAACTCTTCCATAAGTCATCAACTCATTTACAATTCTGAAGAACTTTTCATAGTATATTGCTATTCTATCTATCTTGACTTGTCTGAAACTCTCATATTCTTGATTGAGCATAGATTTCCTATCCTCTCTTACTTCTTCTGTCCCCTCCATGTAGACAATCAAAGTGTCCCACATTTCCATTGAAGTTTTGCAGTGGACTAAATTCTAAAATGTAGAATCATCTATGACAGTGACAATTATGTTTTGTGCCCTCTTATCTAAAGTGGCTAAGATGATCTCATCTTTGGTCATCTCAGAATAACTCTTTGGAGTTTTCAGATTTGCATCTAGAATAGATGTCTTCATAGGAATGAAAGGCCCTTCTTGAATTGTGATGTAAATTCTTGTATCAGATGCCTCCAAGAATAATCTGACCCTTTCTTTTCATATATCAAAGGTTTATTTTCCACAAATTGGGAGTTTCATGGATCCAAGTTCTTTGTGATTTTCTCCTAAACCCATCTTGGCTATCTGATTACTGCCTTGATGATACACTCAGACTGTTAAGCTTAATTTTAAGTATCCTCCCTCTATACCACTTGAAATAATTGATTTCAAGATTGTCTAAACACCTAGAGGGGGGGGGGGTGAATAGGTTCAATTCCAATCCTACTTAGATAGTTAATAAATTACTCACAGCATAGATAAATTTTACAGCTATCACAGTACACAATCATCCAATCACAGTATGCACACAGATTTATAGTGGTTCCCCAAATGATGGGTACATACACTTTCCCCCTTCGCCTATCTAGCAGTACACTAGAATCGGCCAAACTTCCTTCCACCTTCTCAAATCCTCAGATCTTATAACTCAGAACCCAAACTGGTTCCTACAGCTCATACTTCAACAAGTGCTACAACTCAGGCTCTTCCCAATAACCCTACCTCAGAGTGAATCCACACTCCTACCACTCAGGCAATCAAGCCCTATATCAGCCTTTATAATGTAACGCCCCCACCTGTCACAGGACATATAACGGTGGGTCCGGCCGGGGCCCCACGCCATATATCACATACAAGCGAAGAAATTACGTGTGGGAATCAAAATCTATGCGTATCCTTAACTCATTACATTCTAGCGCAGCATTTTTATGTTAGCATGAACTCAAACCAGAATGTCCACCAATATATATAAAGACCACATTTATATATAACAACACCAGGAATGTATACAACCCACACACCCTGGCCTTATGGCCTTACAGGTTCCTCTTTACACATCACCAATTTCGTACATCGGCACGCAGACCGGCCACACATGAAATCCAAACACAACTCTCGCATGGCCTTCAAGGGCCTATAGCAGCAAGCTAGCCAGTCTTTCCACTTATCCATTTCACGCCACAACACCTGCAAGTAGACATCCAAACCAACACCAAAACCAAAGTAACGGTCAGCATTTGGCTGACCCATTATAACGACCCTACCCCCTACCCGGGGTAGTGGTTCCTTTCCTGTATACAGTGCTATCATCTATCATCAAGTATCATCAAGCATATATCATTCTCTTTATCCCGCTAGCAAACACATGACATCACAAACGCTGTAATCCACCAGACGTTCCGTGCACTCAGGGCACCTTCTTGGCGTACCGGAATCCACCAGTCATACACCGCCGATTCGAGGTTTTAACTTGATGGTTGACCGGCCCTAGTCCACCAGTCTCGCAAGCTGGAGACGTCCCGCCCAAACCACTCAGAGTTACAACCTCACAGCATCCAAAATAACCAGAGTAGATCGACCCACAACATGTAGTGTAGCACGCCGGGTTTATCCAAGCTCCCCAGGCAATGTCTACCCATCCACCCCCCTCCTATTCCGATCGACCAACACCATGTGGTGCAGCAAGCCGGGTTTAACTCGGCTCCCCAAGCATTGCCACCAATCGATCCCTACCTAACTAGATCAACCCACCTCAGTGGTGTAACAGGCCGGGTTTATCTCGAGCTCCCCAGACGTGCTACCAATTGATCATATCATAACCAGGAGCTTTGCCAAAGCCTCCTCACATTCAGCATCAAATCCATACATTCATCACAATAGAAATCCATTTCCATCTCATCAAATCCACGGAGTCTCCTCCGGTTTACCCATGAACATCACCAATCCAGACTACCGGTCCAGATGGGCTTCACCCAGCATGCCTGTGCCGTACTCCATATTTCCGGCTCTAAATACAGACTCAACAAAGGAATCACTTCTGCAAATCCACCTCTTGGTGGAGGATTCCAAGCACATGCATAAAGGAAGGACTTCAATGTCCAAGAATGAGATCGTTATCCTTGAAGATCGCTTCGGTGCCATGAAGTAGCCGGATGGAAATCACCGCCTCGGCTCTGCCTTCACGAATCCGCTCTCGGATCTTCGCTCCGCACTCCGCAGCTCCTCCAGCAGCTGGTAGTCTCCTCCCTTCCCTCTTGCCTTAGGCTTTTCTTCCTCCCTCTCTTGGAATAAAATGAAGAAGAAAAAGAAGAAGAAAAGAGGAGTAAATCCCTTTTTTCTCGGCCTTCAACACACCTGGACAGAGCCCAACCATTGGATCAAGGAAGAGGGAAACAAAAGGCTCAGATTTGGCCAGAAAAGCTAAAACACGGCCTGACACGCCCTGTGACACGCCCGTGTCACAGGCCGTGTCCCTCTAAGCGGCAGCCAACCGACTCAAAACCAACATTACACGGCCATGGGACACGCCCGTATTCCATGTCGTGTCCCCGACACGCTCTCCGACACGCCCGTGTCTGAGGTCGTGTGCCTCAACGAAAATAATCGCAAAATAACCCGAGACTTCACACGGCCTGGCACACGCCCGTGTTCCTGGTCGTGTGCACCTGGACACACTCGTGTCCCGCAAACACGCCCTCGCTCGAAACGTCGAGTTGAGTTCGACGACCACTGACACGCCCTGTGACACGCCCGTGTCACAGGCCGTGTCCTCACTCGACACTCGACGATCGTCGAGCAAAATCGTCGACATCAAGGCCGATCGTCGACACGGCCTTGACACGCCCTGCGACACGCCCGTGTCGCAGGCCGTGTCCGCTGTGTCGACTCCAAATTTCGTCGACTTCACGACTCAACACAACCCAGGCCTGACACGCCCTGGGACACGCCCGTGTCCCAGGCCGTGTCACCCATGCCTGAACCCAAATTTGCTCAATTTGATCTGATTGACTTCGGGGTGTTACAATCCTCCCCCCTTCAAATAATTTCGTCCTCGAAATTTGACTCCAATCAGCCACAACATCATAAAATCTTACATCACAAGCCTCCGCACAAACTAACAAACAGACAACACAAACAAACATCCCTAGCTTCCCCTTGTGCACATTCAGCCACAGAAGACCTCAAAACAAAACAACATGATTTATTTATCTCCGCACAATCACAAGTGCACCAAGGTTTTAGCACTATGTACACCAGCTGTTATTCATCACAACTATAGATATAAAATACACAGTAATGGGACTATTCAGTCATAGCATTCAAGGGAGTTAATTCATGAGTCACCTCCGCTCAGCCTCCCGATTTTGGAATTCTCGGTTAAGAGACAAATTAAACACCCGGGGCTGAATTTCACCAACGGAGCTTTGCGGCTCTTGCACTTCCATCGCATGCAATCGAGGTTGCGTCCGGGGTGCAGATGATTCGGCCACTGCTTTACCCTTTTCTTCATATGACGCACCTGTCTTTTTCGCACTCCCTGGAGGGGCAGTCTGACAGAATTTTGCTATATGTCCTTGCTGCCCACAGTTATAGCATATACGCGTATCAATCCGTCATGGCCCATAAGTAGCCTCCGAAGAAACAGTCGACGGCGTTGATTCCGTAGGCCTAAATCTTTTCTTCTCTCGTCGTCTGACCTCCGATTGATCCGACTGCGGCACTTTCGATTCTGCCTTTTCCGCTGCCAGTCTCTTATTCTTGTATACTCGCTTCATATCTTTTTCCAAGGTACGAGCTGTATCGACCAATGCTTGAAAGCCTTGGCTCACTGAACTCGGGAGTGCCAACCTCAATTCATCCCGCAGTCCTTCATAAAACTGATTTGTCTTTCGCGCTTCCTCCGCAAAGGTAGATCCCGCATATCTTCCCAATCTCGTAAACTCATGCAGGTAGGTATCAATATCTCGCTCACCCTGCACCAAACGGAGAAACTCATTTTCCATCGCAATCCTCTGCGACACCGGCACATACTTGGCTAAAAATATTTGGGAGAATTCATCCATGGAAACTTCAGTTAAACCTCGACCTGCCAAGTGATGCACTTCAACGTCATCCCACCATAATCTCGCATCTCCTTCCAACAGAAAAGTGGCCAACGTCACTTTCTGCTCCTCGACCGTCCTGATTGCGGTTAGGATCCTTTTTACCCTAGCCAACCAATATTCTGCCTGCGTTGGTGAAAGCGCTCCACCAAACGTCGGTGGATGAAAGTGCATAAAACGTGTCAATGAGTCATCACTTGCTTGCGCTTCCACCACCACTGCAGCATGATCTTGCCTTGCACCAGGCCTTGCCTGTCCAGTAGGTTGTGCTTGTAACACTGCAAGCACTGTCTCCGTCACCACCCGTATGGCTTCTGCCGAGGGAGGCATAGGCACTTCCACGGGTGCTGCACTCTCATCAGACCGCTGGGGCTCAGACGGCCCAGCTCCATCCCTCGCCACCTATCAATGTACAGAACACCATTAATACTTCCAATCATAACGGTACTGCTACATTGACTACACACTCACGCACATCATGTGCATGACCTACATTCCTAGTGGACATTCATGAGTTCAAAGATGTTCTCTCCTCCCAAACAATCTAAACCTGGCTCTGATACCACTTTGTAACGCCCCCACCTGTCACAGGACATATAACGGTGGGTCCGGCCGGGGTCCCATGCCATATATCACAGACAAGCGAAGAAATTATGTGTGGGAATCAAAATCTATGCGTATCCTTAACTCATTCCATTCTAGCGCAGCATTTTTATGTTAGCATGAACTCAAACCAGAATGTCCACCAATATATATGAAGACCACATTTATATATAACAACACCAGGAATGTATACAACCCACACACCCTGGCCTTATGGCCTTACAGGTTCCTCTTTACACATCACCAATTTCGTACATCGGCACGCAGGCCGGCCACACATGAAATCCAAACACAACTCTCGCATCAAGGCCGATCGTCGACACGGCCTTGACACGCCCTGCGACACGCCCGTGTCGCAGGCCGTGTCCGCTGTGTCGACTCCAAATTTCATCGACTTCACGACTTGACACAACCCAGGCCTGACACGCCCTGGGACACGCCCGTGTCCCAGGCCGTATCACCCATGCCTGAACCCAAATTTGCTCAATTTGATCTGATTGACTTCGGGGTGTTACATATAATCACAGGCTTACAACTCAGAGATTGAAATCTCTTACACTCAAATCTAAAATAGATCTTACAGAAAATTGATTAAGAGAATGCTTCTTCCTTCACCTAGATAGAGAGAGGTGAGGGAATCTTGATCAGACCTTGATGGATCCGCTTTCTCTAGATCTTTGTTGTAATGAATTTGATTCAACCTGACTTAGCTTATTCAAAACTTCTTGAAAGAGAGAACCTAGGTTGAATCTTCTTGAGAAGTTGGTGTAGATCCAGCTTCTTCCTCCTTGCATAATTAAATCCGCAAAACACTGATAGATCTGATGAGATGTTATCCCCTTCTCTGATTTAGAATCAAAATCTTCTTGCTGTAAAGAATTCCGTGAATTCTTCTCAGAGAATTCTTCTTAGAGAATTCCTCTTTATTTTCTCTAAGTATTCTATTATTTATTTTCTGATAGTTCAGCTCTATTTATAGATCACATCTGAGGCAAACGGTTGATCCGGTAGTTGACTGACATCTGACAGTTCTGACATGCCTATCAGTCTTGATGAATCTGGCAGCTGTCAAGTTTACAGTCTTGAGATTTGACACTTAGAGTTATTTAACTCAGCTGAATGTGTCGAGACATAAGGATAGTATGTGCCGACACAATTACTCGGGTGTCGACATAGATGAAGTATGTGTCGACAAAATTACTCGGGTGTCGACAAACTTCCATTGGTGTTGTCGACAAACTTCAGAACCTGTCGACATAGCTCTTCATTCAGTCTCAACAGTGCCTTTGTAGAATGTGTCGACATACTTCAGAATCCGTCGACATAGCTCTTCATCAAGTTCTCGACACAGACTTTGTAGAATGTGTCGACACAAGTCCTGTGTGTCGACACAGCTTCTCCAAATGTCGACCCATGTCCTGAATGTCGACATAGCTGCTTCTTTACAATTTTCAGTTCAACAAAGTCTAAGTGTGTCGACACAAGTTATGAGTGTCGACAAAGTTGATGTCGACTTAACCTCTGGGTGTCAACACAAGTCCTGTGTGTCGACACAGACTTGGTTCTTGTCTCGACACAGCTTTTGAATAATGTATCGACACAAGTCATGTGTGTCGACACAGCTTCTCCAAAGGTGTCGACACTAAATAAGTGTCTCGACACTTTTGTACTTAGAATATTTTCTGCATTCTTCTGCATGCACAAGTAAACTCAATACACTATCAAATACAACATGATGTATATCATTGAGTCAGGTGAGGCTTCTCCAAATCAGGTATATAATTTTCAATGTACCCAACAACACTCTTCATCGGACATTTGTTTAGCAAGTACACGACACATTGTACTGCTTCAACCTAGAACATCTTCGGCAACTTCTTGCCCTTTATCATAATCCTTACCATGTTAAGTTATTTCTCTCAACAACTCCATTCTGCTGAGGTGAGTAAGCTGCATTCAACTAATGAGCAATCCCATGCTCCTTACAGAAAGAATCAAATTACTTTGAGGTGTACTCCCCACCTCGATTAGTTCTGAGTACCTTCAGATATTGTCCACTCTCCTTCTCTGTCGTTGTCATGAACTCCTTGAACTCTTCAAGAGACTCAGACTTCTCCTTCAAGAAATAAACCCAACACTTCCGGCTAAAGTCATCAGTAAAGGTAATATAGTATTTGCATCCTCTAAATGAGGCAATATCAAATGGACCAACAATGTCTGAATGAACCAATTCAATCTGTCTCCTTTCTCTACGAGACTTTCCTCCTTCAAAACTCTGCCGCTTCATCTTTCCCTTACAAGCTTCACAGATCTTCTGTGGTGGTAAGACCTTAGGCAAACCTTCCACCATCTTAGCATGTGACAGAAGCTTAAGACCACTAAAGCATAAGTGACATATCTTATGGTGTCACAACTAAGCTTCTTCTTCCTCTTCAGTTCTTACTAGGCATGCTATTTCCTTGGCATCCATATTCAATGTAAAGAGACGATTCGTCGTCATCTTTACTTTCACAACCTTTTTACATTGATGTTTCTTCATAGCCAACGAACCATCCTTCAACTGAATACAGTAGCCTTCCTCCACCAACTCTCAAAGGCTTAAGATGTTACTCTTCTGGACGGGAACATAGAACACATCATTGAGATGCACCTTCTCACCATTTAGGGTGACCACTATCAACCATTTTCCTTCTACCGAGATCTTTGAAGCATCACCAAAACTAACCTCACCAATACTTGGTTTGAGGTTAGTGAATATCGCCTTCTCACCATACATGTGGTTGCTGGCTCCTGTGTCCAAGTACCAGACTTCATTTCTTCCTCCTTCAGCTCCTCTGTAAGTTAAGAAAATCATTGGATCACCACCAGTGTTTCTTGCTTCATCATAGTGGTTGGTCTCCTCATTCCTCCTCGGAAGTTTGTAGTCATAACTCATATGCCCAAACCTGTTACAATTGTAACATTGGACTTGGGCCATTCCACCATGGTATCTACCTCGGCCTCTTCCACGACCTCTTCATCTTCATTCTTGCTCTCTGCCTTGAGGTTGCTCCGCCTCTCTCTGGAAGTTTTGATGTCTTCCTCTTCTTCCTCTGTCTCTGCCTTGGTAGTCTCGACCTCGCTGACCACCCCCTCTTCCTGAACTCTCTCCAAAGATTAGCTGAGTCTGAAGTGTTTTCTCCAAGTCACTTGACACTTCATCATGTAGCATGCGATATTCATGAGCTTGCAGAGACCCTATAAATTCATCGATAGATATTTGAGTGAGATCATTTGACTATTCTATCGCCACCACGATATAGTTGAACTTCTTCAACATAGATCGCAGAAGTTTCTCCATGAAACTCACATCATCAATCGTCTTTACATTATGCTTCATTTTGTTTGCAAGCGTCCGCAGACGAGTCACATAGTCACTAAATTTCTCAGAGTTTTGCATCTTTGTAACTTCATACTTTGCTCTGAGAGATTGCAGCTTCACCTTCTTTATCTTGTCAACTCCTTGCAAGGAGCGCTGCAAGGTCTCAGATGTGGAATGACTATTTATAGTATCTTCAATGTAGAGCCTTGTCCTAAAATGACACAAAACTGTAAAAATTTGTAATAACGAAAAAATGGGATACTAGGCGCAGGAACAGTCAACCACACTAAGCCCAAACAAACCAAATAGCAAACAGAAGAGTAAGAAACTTGTACTTCTCACAAAAATCTTTACACGGCGAGTCATACATGACGAGACATGATTGTCAATGTATCCGAAGGAAGCAAGAAAATTACAAGCCGAAAACAAACCGCATGGACTCAATGAGTAACCGCCGATTATGTTGCAAACCGCTAAGGAGTCCGCTGAAGTCGCCTGGTCGCAAGATCGAAACAAGCCGCGCGGACTGCCCATTATTCCAGTGCTGAAGAAAGAAAACTGTCCGCTGAACTGCAAGCCGCCTGACCGCGAGGTCGCTTAGCCGCCAGAACACACGGACTGCTGCCACCGAACTGAACAAGCTTCCTAGTGGCGGACAACTTACTGAACTGGGAAACAAGTTGTAGAAGAGAAACCGCCTAGTCGCAAGCAGCGACCTGCTGTTACCCGATGGTTGCTACCCGCATAGTCCGCACTGCCCTGACTGCAGTCAGAACCATGTCTCTGGCTTTCCAGTGCTATCCGTATAACCTGCACAACACAAACATGTCAAACTCTTCAAACCGCGCGAATAGAAAACCCTAACCGCAGCAACTTTCCTCGATTTCACTTACCGTTCACTCGGTACCATCTGATGTGGCAAGGGGGGGGGGTCCTATTTATAGGCATGAAGAGGAGTGTGATCACCGTCATAGACAATAGGATAACCGCTCTATCAAGTGCAAACACCAAGTGTATCCGCAAAGGCTGCCGATACACAACAGACCGCTGCGTCTTGGTCAAGCGTGAGTCCGCCAAGTTAGAACATCCAAGGACGGAAACAAGCCTCCGACAAGCAGTCAAGCCTAGCAAGACAAGACCACCAAACAGGCGGACTCAGCGAGTACCACCCTAGTCCGCGGACACAGCACCAGATCACAGAAAACGAGCTCGCAGCCAAGTCGCACATGATGGACAGCTGCCGTGCTCGACGAACAGAGAAAATAGCCCGCGCAGGCCGCGCGACCTCCTGGACTAAGCCAACATGGACTTGGTCAAAATCCAATCCAAGTCCATACCACCAGACATCCCTGGTGCGAGCACAACACAAGTGGATACAAAAACAGTCCGCACAAAAACCGGCGAACTCCAGAGCCAGCTGCACATACCGACAGCTGAGCGGATAACCATCATATCCGCCTTGAGAACAACCCGGGGAACAAGCCGCAGAACACTAGCCGACCTAGCTAGTTGTCAGCTCTGTCCGCTTAGACCGCACGGTCTGAGCACTGAGATCGCCAAAACAGACCGCACAGCCTACCCGAACAGACTGCCCAGGCTACCACTTTCACTTCAACAATTTCAACAAAAACTAATTAGGTCATTCTCAGTCGGGCTCAACACGTGTATACATGTAACCTATTTATCTAACATGTAGTCCCAGTGACAATGCACCTTGTAGTACTGTAGTGCCCTATTATTATACAATAGAAGAAAGGCAGAGAGTAGTGTGGGTTAGGGGTGAAAATTTTGGGAAGAAGAAAAAATGATAATAAAACAATGAAGACCAAATTTACATTCCCTAAGGGGTTCATTACATAATTTATTTAAACCAGGTTTTGAAAATCGGAGTAGAGCGACTGATTCAACCGATTGAACCGCCGACCGCGAAAATGAAAAACAGCAGCGGCCGACTGCGATCTGCTCTTATCTGCGACGATAGGCAACATTACTATTGCAGCTAGTAAGATTATTGTTGATCTGCAATAGGCGCACAAAACAGAGATGCTGGAATCTCCTCCTTTCCAATCAACGACAAGAGAGAACAACTGCGGTGTTTGTCTTCCCCTGGTTTGGCTGAAGCGTCGGAAACACGTGAGAAAACTTTTCTCGATCCATGAATTGCGGACACAGATCAACCCTAGACTCGAAGCGGAAGTCTCCCCTTATTGCGATCTTTGGCGACATAGGCGGCGTTCCTCGATCATGCCCTAGATCCGGCGGAAGCAGATAAAGGAAGAAGCAGGATCTACCTTTTCCCGATCAGTGAATGATGACGAGATGAAGGGCGGGCTGCGCTTGAAAATCAGAATCAGTAGCGGCTTTCTCTTCCCTGCGATCGATGATGGCGGAATTCAAGATAACATCTCGCGATTCTGAACATCGCATGGGAAACCAATGAGCAAATCGCTGGCGGCGGGATGCCCAGGGGCGGGGGAAACATAGATTTGAAAAATTATCTTGAGAATGTTAGATGCTCCGCTCAAGATAGTTCTCAATAGCTCATTATATGTGTAATTACTATTTATAGTATCTCCAGTACATAGTCTTTCCCTAGAATGACACGAAACCCATTAGATCATTCTGAATCGGTCTCCACACGTGTGGACATATAACCTATTTATCCAACATGTAGTACAAATGACAATGCACCTTATAGTACTGCACTACCCTATTATTTGTAACATCCCTCAAACAACTAGACCCCTAGGAATGGTTTTGTCATGACCAGGTCATGACAAAACCCAAGGAATCCCAAAGAGACCAAGGTCAACCCAACCCTATTTCTGGTCAACCTAGCCCAAATAGGGTAACCCAAGCTCAAGCCTCCTCATGTGGCTTCTTTAGGGAATAATGTGTGTGGAAGGGCTGCAAATAGTCCTTCAGATTGACCAAGTCAACTTGGTGACTAGGAGAGAGGGTGAGTGTAACAGCCCAAATTCTGGGAGTAGCAAAATTTGGGTGACACGACCTGGGACACGGGCGTGTCCCAGGGCGTGTCTCGCTCGGGTTGAAGAGTTGGGCACTTGGTCGACGAATTTTGGTCGACGAAGTTTTTGAGTGGTCACGCCCTATAACATGGGGGTGGCAGGGGGCGTGTCCCCTCGGTTCGACGAACTGTCGAGCGTCGATCGTCGAGTGCCGATCGTCGATTGTCGATCGTCGAGCACGGGGTACACGGCATGTGACACGGGCGTGTCACAGGGCGTGTCCAACTGTGTCGAAAGGTCGAGTGCCGATCATCGATCATCGAGTGTCGATCGTCGAGCATGGGTACACGGCCTGTGACACGGGCGTGTCACAGGGCGTGTCCCGCTGTGTCAAAAGGCCGAGTGTCGATCGTCAAGCATGGGGTACACGGCCTGTGACACGGGCGTGTCACAGGGCGTGTCCCCCTGTGTTGAGAGGTCGACGATTTTCTCTCGACTGGGTGTCGAGTGGGATACACGCCCTGCGTCACGGGCGTGTCTTGGCCGACACGGGCGTGTACCGCGTGTCACAGTAACCTCCATTTCCACGATAATGGAGGAGAGAGAAATGATGAAGGAGAGGGAAGTAAACGGTTCACCAAAAGCCATATTTAATGGCAGAATTCAATTTCCCAGGGAAGGGGAGAAGTTTCCAGCTGTTTCCCCTGGCCATCAGACTTGGTTCAACCCCTCCCCTCCTCCATGGCCGAGCCTAGCCATTAATGGCTTTGAAGGACATTAATGATCCAGCCCCTCCTCTCCACATCTGAAGCTTTAAACACCACCAGTGAGTTGAGAGGAGGCTTTCCAAATCCTTACCCGAAGAAGCCGAGCCTCCCCACCTTGTAGTTGCAGAAGCCGAGCGATGCAACTTTCAGAAATGGCTTCCCGGCGATCTTCCCGACCTCAGGCCGCCGGCAAGGTCCAATCCTTCTCCTCTCTGTGCGTTCTAGATCTAGTCTGGTTTAGGTTGAGAAGTCGAGCTCAAATGAGCCGGATCGGAGAGAACATTTCCTTGAAATTCCATGAAAAATGGTGGTGAGGGTTCACCGGAAACCGCCGTCTCCGGCGGCATGGTCACCGCCAAACGCTAGCCACCACCTCAACGGAAGTGGTGGTGGTGGTGGCCGGCCAGGGAGGTGGTCGGGGTGGCCATAAAGTGGGCTGGAAGAGGTTCCAGGTCGGGCTAATCTTGGCCCTTGGCTGGAGGTTGAGGATGAACGTATGCCATCTGTTTTGATCAACGCGATTCAAATGATATTAATGTTATTGATTTTTTTGGAGATTATTAGGAGTTGATATTTTTAATTATTAAAAATACTTAGATGCCTCTAATGTAAAAGTGGACAACATAGAAAATGTAGCTCTTGATGTCTAGTATAATGTAAAATTGATTTCACTCAGTTTGGAATCCTGGTGTGACCACAACACTCGTTTTGGTGCAACCTATACATAGGCATGACCAGACATTAGAATTAGTGCCCACACCAAACCACTCATCCAAATGATTTGAAATTTTGAACATAGGCTCCTCATAGCCTTCCCCTAAAATTGTCCAAAAATTAGAAGTTTTCGAAAAAAAAATTTCTATATTTTTTGTGAAAATTTAATAAACCAATTATAAATTAATTAGGTGTCATAAACACCTCAAAAGCTCCCCAAATTTGGGTGGGTGATCTTAGAGAGCACGTCAGGGCTCTGGTAAAAATCTCATATTCTTTGGAGATGTTTTGATTAGGTTTTATCCAACCCTAAGTTGACCCTTATAGGGTTAATTAGGTCAAAACACCCCCTTTGGGTTTGAGTGGTCAAATCACCTCAACAGAGGCTGATATTTTGGTCACTGATTCTATATGGTATGACACACCCTCCAATGGAATTTGGGGTGGTTAATAGTAGGGTAGCCCTAGAACCCTAGGGTAGGTCCCTTAATGGGGATTCTTAGGGTTTGAAGGTCATGGGGCCAAATGACCTTGGAATGACTTGGAAATTGCTGGAGAGGTCCATAGGGTTGGTATAGTCCTCTGGTTAAAATTTTAGGGAATTTGAAAGTTTTAAACCCCCTCAAAACCCTAACCATAGTTTAGGGCACCAAACCTAATTTGCAGTATTAGGCTATCAAATCACTTTAAAATCACTTGAAATTTGGGATGAGTGGTGTTTTAAAGTTTGTAAAAGATCTGGAGATTTTTGTTATGAATTTAGGATTATTATTTTGGATACTTCATTAACAATTTAGTAATTTGTAATATTTGCTTAGAAATTTATTATGAAGGAACTTCTTACTGGAAATTGATGAACTTTAGCCAGGGAACTCCTTATTATGTTTTAAAGCTCTGTGAATATTTATGGGATTTTTGGAAGACTATTTCTAAGGGTTGCTTCATTAAGTGTTGTTTCCCATGAAAACTTAATTTAATTTATTTTGGAGTCTAGCAAGCCTCTAAATTATGATTTTTGTACAATGATCTTTTCTGAACCATATTAAGATTCTGTAATTTTTACATAATTTTATGATGAGTAATTTTTGTACTTCCTTCTTTACATATGATTAAGGGAATTATATTGGATAAATTAATTAGAGGTCACATTTTTTCTGAAAAATTATGGAAATTAATATCTAGTCATATATCTCTGTTATTTAGTGTTCAAAATTTTTGGGTGGCCACTACTTGAGTAGATCATATAGTTCATGTTCAAAATTGCCCATGGCCAAACATTTGGGAAAATTCAATAAATATTAAATTAATTAGAAAAATTATGATTCTCTGATTTTAGACCAAACTTGTTATGATATACCTCTGGTAAATTTTATGGGAGATTTGGAAGAAAATTCGGAGTACCTCCTTTATACATCTCATATAGTATATGGTGGTCTGCATATAGTAACTGCGGAAACTGAACTAGAGTGGGTAATGAATTTGAAGAGTTGAAACCTTAGTAGGTTGCTGGTTTGGGTAAATAAACGAGAGATCTGATTAAGGGTTGAAATCAATAATATTAAGTGTCTTGCGAAAGGGAGCTTTGGGCGTAATCCCATCATAGTTTCTAGTGCCTTCGAGAGCCCTTCACGGGGAATAACTTGAGCAGTCCTGGGCTAACGTAAACCTTAGGAATAATTTGGGCAAGAGTAAACCTAATAATAGTTTCACCTTACACTCACACTTGTACACGTAGGTAGATGAATTGGTATAGATAGGCTACCGTATGCCCGTGGCCTAAGGGCTTACTGGTAGAGTTAAATGGAATCGGGATTGATTTGGAAGTCCGAGGAGCTGGATGCTCGGGGACTTGGAAAAAAGGAGACTTGATTAGTCCAGGGAGCCGTGGGCTCGGGAACATGGTGAACTAGTAGGCTCTGTAGTGTAAAGAGCTAGAGGCTCGGTACTATAATTAGATACAAACTATCATGGTTGCATGTGCATAATAGTGGTGGGTCCTCGGTATTGGACGATCGATCACACCGTCGTCGGTACGTTGACTCGGGGAGACTAGATGGTTTGCTAGGAATAGTACGGAAACGTACGTGAGGGGCTAGACGGGGTAGTGTGATTACCAGTCTAGGAGTGGAGAGGCCCAACCCACTGTCTCTGTTGGCCACGACGAGAGGCTCCTGAGAATTTAGCTAACTCCAAAAAGGGGAACTAAAGGTCTGTGCGTACAGAGTCGTGTGTGTGAGTTGCACTTGCATGTGCGTACCATAACATACTTGTATGTCATAGCATAATCATTGCATTTAACACCTAACACCTATCATATAAAATGGTATGGGATGTTTTATACGATAGGCCCTGCAAAACGACCTCTTGGTATATATGGGTAATCCCTATAAATCAGCGGTTATATTTCTCGTTGCTCTTACTTACTCTTCTTACTGTTTTTACTTACTTGCTACTCCTTACTGTTTACTTTTGTTACATACTTATTTACTCATGTTTAATTATTGTGATACCCATGCCATACCTTAATATTTTATTCCTTAGGGTAGATGTCACCTGCTTGATTATGCCCTGCTTTTGATCCTCCTTTTCACTCCTTCCCGCCCGGTGCCTAGGAGCCACAGGTAGAGGGGTGAGGGATTGTTGACTGAGTCTATTTTGACTGACGGTAGTTTGACCACCATATTTTAGGTGCTCCGGATGGGAGATAGGGAACAGCCGCAGGAGACGCAACACCAGCAGGGTACGGTGCAGCTGGAGATGAGCCAGTGTAGCTCGGGTGGACAGGCATCCAGATCCGTGAGTGGAGCCGAGTATTAGTAGTTTTACTTCTATGAGTGAATTGTAGTGAGGTTATTATGTACCGGGCTTAAGCCCGTATTCACTTTCTCGCGTTGGTACTTAGACTTTCTTCTGGTGTTGACTTGTTTTATCGCTTGATTTCCTCCTTTATACTATTGTGGACTTGGATGCTTACACTTTCATTCAATATACATTCTGTCGATGGTGATCGATTTGGCCGGCAGGATCGGCGTTTTGTAGTGATGACCTTCCCGGGTGCGAAGGTGTCATCGCAAAGCGGCGGTTCTGGGCCTAAGACCCCGGTGGTTGTTGCCAAAAAACAATTTTGGGGTCTTACATTATTAGTAAGAGAAGAAATGCAGAGTGTAACAAGGGTTAACGGTGAAATTTTGGGGAAGAAGAAAAAAAATGGTAATAAAACAATGTAAACCAAACTTTGCATTCCATAAGGGGTTCATTACATAATTTATTTAAACCAGGTTTTAAAAATCAAACCGGACCAGGTGGTTCAACCGGTCGAACAGCCGACCGGGAACTTAGGCAGTCCAATCCATCCCAAAGAACCACTCCCGTCATAGACCTGGTGACAACCGGGGAACTGGACAGGCAGGTCGTAGAACCTGCATTGCCCTATTTATCTAACATGTATTCCCAGTGACAATGCACCTTGTAGAACTGCACTGCCCTATTATTATTCAAGAGAAGAAAGGCAGAGGGTAGTCCGGGTTAAGGGTGAAAATTTTGGGAAGAAGAAAAAAATGATAATAAAACAATGCAAACCAAACTTTCCATTTCATAAGGGGTTCATTATATAATTTATTTAAATCAGGTTTTGAAAACCGGACCAGACCGACTAGTTCAACCGATTGAACCGCCGACCGTGAAAATGAAAACCAGCAGCAGTCGGCTGCGATCTGCTCTTACTTGCGACGATAGGCGACATTACTATTCCAGCTAGTAAGATTACTGTTGATATGCAACATGCGCACAAAACAGAGATACTGGAATCTCCTCCATTCCGATCAACGACAAGAGAGAACAACTACGGTGTTCGTCTTCCTTTGGTTTGGCTGAAGCGTAGGAAACGCACGAGAAAACTTTTCTCGATTCACGAATGGCGGACACAGATCAACCCTAGACTCGAAGCGGAAGTCTCCGCTTATTGCGATCTTTGGCGCCGTAGGGGGCGTTCCTCGATCATGCCCTAGATCCGGCGGAAGCAGATAAAGGAAGAAGCAAGATCTACCTTTTTCCGATCAGTGAATGATGACGAGATGAAGGGCGGGCTACGCTTGAAAATCCGAATCGGCATCGGCTTTCTCTTCCCTGCGATCGATGATGGAGGAATTCACGATAACACCTCGCGATTCTGAACATCTCATGGGAAACCCACGAGCAAATCGCGGGCGACGGGATGCCCAGGGGCGGGAGCGGAAACATAGATTTGAAAAATTATCTTGAGAATGTTAGTTGCTCCACTCAATATAGTTCTCAATAGCTCATCATATGTGGAAGTACTATTTATAGTATCTCCAGTACATAGTCTTGTCCTAGAATGACACGAAACTCATTAGATCATTCCGAATCGGTCCACACATGTGGACATATAACCTATTTATCCAACATGTAGTACAAATGACAATGTACCTTGTAGTACTGCACTGCCCTATTATTACTAAGAGAAGAAATGCAGAGTGTAACAAGGGTTAAGAGTGAAATTTTGGGGAAGAAGAAAAAAATGGTAATAAAACAATGTAGACCAAACTTTCCATTCCATAAGGGGTTCATTACATAATTTATTTAAACCAGGTTTTGAAAATCAAACCGGACTGGCTGGTTTGATCTTTGTTGAACAAGCTAAGTTTATATTATATAAATATAAATAACATATTATATAAATGTAAATAACTTGAGTGTATTTATTTTATATGACTAATGATAAAAAATAATAAAATTAGAATATGTTTTATAATATTAGAGTATTACGGTTCAAACTTGGTCGGACCGGTTCGACCGATTCGACCATGAATCTCTCCTTTCTCAAGTCTAATTTTCGGTCTGATTCTCAAAACCTTGTATTTAAACCTAACATAACAAGTTTACGACTCAATTGAGTCAATTTTACCGAATTTAATAAATTTAAAAAAAATATGATTTAAGGACATAAAAGGATTAAAAGCTAACACCCTTTACACCATTGATTTAATATCTCTAATATAGACCTTTGAATAGTGAACAACTGGCATGCTACTATAAGAATGCTTAACACTTTAAAAAGTGTTGCCATCAATATCGGCCCTATAAGGCCGCTGTCGATCTTTGATCAATGACTTGTTGCATCACAAAATGTCATTTTGCTTTCTGATCGGGGATCAGTCGCCCGGTCCGCGAACGAGTCTTTGATCAATGATCGCTGGACAGACGATCTCCTCGTCCATTTGATCAGCATATTCCACTTCTTCTAACTCTTCTGTTTTTTTTTTCTGGATAGCTACCATCTGTTTTCATCTTCCTCAGTTATTCTGACAACCTTCTATTATGTATAAGTACCATTATCATGAATGGTTTTGTACTTTTGTTCTGTTAAATCAAAGGAAGATTTTCTCAACAATCTTCTTATAATTTAAGAAACAATTTTTTTTTAGAAAAACTAATGATAAGTCTTATACAAAAGGAAGGATTGCCATCTCCACCTACTTCCTATATCCATCCAATTATTTTGTATGCGTGTCCCAAATGTTTGGATTTCCGGTCGCGGAAGCGCAATCTCCAGTAACAACTAAATTCAGAGTCACAAGAAAATACGTACTTTGCACAATTTTATTAGCACAATAAAATTAGGATATACTCAAAATTAAGAGATACAAATCCGAAATTATATTGCAGAAGAACTCGGACTACGAAAATCCGCATGAGTAATATGAACTTAACTACAATCCGTAAAACAGACGCACAATATTCGTATCATAACGAACCTTCATCCTCATCAGACGACCAACCACCTCCACCACCACCACCGAGAAGAGATCCAAGTCAGGACTTGACCTTACCGCGAACGTGCAGCCCGCCAACGTCACCACTTGTGCACAACCACCACCGCTTACGAACATGCAACCATCGAGCACCCCACACCTTTCTGCAGCCCGCTTATCAGATGCCTTGCCGCTACCTGCATGCTTTCGCTCTTCGCGATGCAACCCGCAATCGGATATCGATGCCCACCGTTGTCTTCGATCGTGCACTACCACTCTCCTCGTCAAGACTTTACCTCTCTTTGGTTTGGATTTTGGTGTATCTTCATAGCTTTCCTTCCTCTCCTTTTATAAGGTCATTTCACATGCCTTTGCTTATTTCCAAGAAGCTTCTTCGCATGTGAAATGTAACACCGCAAATCCCAAGATTGGGTTCAAGTTGGGTGACACGACCTGGGACACGGGCGCGTCCCAGGGCGTGTCCTGCTCTGTATGGCTAAGCATCCTGTCGAATGCTCGACGAACTGCACTCGACGAGTTCTCGAGAGAGAACACGCCCTGCGACACGGGCGTGTCAGAGGGTGTGTCCCCCTCTGGTCGACGAACTTCGCTCAACGAAGCGCATGTTGGAGGCATGTCTATTGTCGTGTAAGGGCACACAGCCTATGACACGGGCGTGTCACATGGCCGTGTCCTTTTCTGAATTTGGCCTGGGCAGTGAGGTCTGGTGAGCACGGGCAGGACACGTGTGTGTCTCTGGGTACACGGCCAGTGACACGGGCGTGTCACATGGCCGTGTCTTGCTCGGGTTGAGATGGTTGTGTACCACCTGAGGTATACGGGCTAGACACGGGCGTGTTTGAAGCCGTGTTAAGTCACACGCCCTATGACACAAGTGTGTCATAGGGCCGTGTACTGTTCTGGATGAGTCGATTGTGTGCCGCTTAAGGTACACGGCATGTGACACGGGCGTGTCACAGGCCGTGTCAGCCAAAAATTAGACTTTTGTGGCAAAATTGTGGCCGTCCATTTTCTTCAGCTTGGATCTGATGGCTCAGGCTCCTCCCTGCTGCTTTAAGGCCGAGAATGAGAAGGGAATTCTCATTTTGATCTTGGACATTCTCTTTCTAAGAAACTAGAGAGAAGAGAGAGGAAGGAGGAGGAGGAGAGGGGAGCCGACCGAGGCTAGCGTTTGGAGGACAGTATGGCTAGCGTTTGGAGGCAAGGCCACTGTAGTGCTTTCCAACCGGCTATAATTCCATGGCTCCAAAGCGATCGTCAAGGGTAACGATCTTCCTTCGTGGACATGTGAAGTCCTCGTTTTTGGCATGTGCATGGATTTCCCCCACCAGAGGGTGGATTGTGAAGGGATTTCCTTGGGTTGATTCTTGGAATCCCCACTAATGTTGCATATAGATCCGAAAATGGAGTACGGAATAGGCATGTTGTGTGAAGCCCATTTGGACAGATTGGTCTGGATTGGTGATGTTGCATTTACACACCGGAGAAGGCTCTGCGATGAAACGTGTAGTTTATGGAGTCGATGAGTTGGACCTGTGAAGGGCAGTCGCAGGAAGTACGGGAGTGGTAGTCCAGGAAAAGACCCTTGTGATGCTTGATGGGTTGTGCCTGTGAAGGGTAGTAGTAGGAAGTACTGGTGTGGAAGCCCAGGAAAATACCCGCAAGTGCTTGTGTTGTATGCTTGAAAGACCAGTGTTTCTGGCACTGCACATGGCTGCAGGAATTGCTGGTCGAGTGAGCCAGCTAAGGTTGGGTCTAGGGACAGAAAGTGAGTACTGTCGCTAATGCAGGACGTGTCTCCTAGCTAACCTGTGATTGTGAAGCCAGTCTGTGGTGGATATCGTGGCAATTGTGAAGTCAGTCTTTGGTGGACAGTATGGCTATTGTGAGCTTGATGAGCTCTTGAAAGGCTGAGTGCCGAACAAGAAAGGTGAAACCGACCCGTGCCTTATATATTGGGCCTCGAGTACATTGGTATTCAGTGATGACAAGGCAATTTGAGCATGGGGGGTGGGTGGTGGCTGATCCGTACTTGCGTTATGTCCGTCCGACTCGAAGACCTGAAAGTGAGGTCAGTTGGAGCGCATAATGAGAGTCTTAGGCCTGCGCGTCAGAAAGACTAAATGCTCAGTTTTACCGTTGGGCTTCGGCCCTGATATTGTTGTGAGACCCTGGTTCGCCGGTACACAAAAAATGTGCCCAGAGTGCACGGATCGTTGGGCCGCGTGGCTGACGATTGTGATGGAATGTTTGTGCGTGAGAGTACAATGTGTGATATCTATATATCTGCATAAGAATTACTACGCCTGCAGGGAAGGAATACCACTGCCCCGGGTAAGGGGTAGAGTCGTTATAAATTGGTCAGCTGAATGCTGACCGTTGCCTTGTTTGCCACCGTTGGGTGGGCTGTCCTTGTACAGGTGTTGAAGAGCCGAGCGGGACAAATAAAGACTGAAGTCCCTGCTGCTGCTGCTAGCCCATGAAGGCTAAGCTGAAGAATGTTGTGTTTTGTTCACGTGTGGCCGGCCTGCTCGCCGATGTTTGGAAGCCACTCTTCTAAAGAGCAACTATAAGGCCATAAGGCCAAATGATACTGTATTTGGTGTACATTCCTATATAAATGTGGGTGTTTATATCAGTGGACATTCATGGTTGGAGTTCAGTATTTCTGTTAAAAGCTTTCGCTAGAATGCTATGAGTTAGGATGCGGAACTCCGATATCAACCCATGACTTCGCCGCCTGTTTTGTGATATATGATGTGGGGCCCCGACCGGACCTTCTATTATATGCTATGTGAACGGATGGAGTCGTTACATTTTTGGTATCAGCTATCTCGGTCTTTCCCTTTCGAATTCGTGGTCAAATTCTTTTATGGGGTGGCGAGCACATATACGTGTGAACTGCATTAACACTAATGAACTCTTGAATGTCCACATAGGAATGCAAATACACTTGTTTGAGGAACCTGCGTGTTCCTAGATTGTTACTATTGCTTGTGCGAGGTGTCTAATGTGTGTGTCTTGTTCACCTATAGGTGACTCAGAGTGGTGCTGGGCAGTCAGAGCCCCAGCATTCTGATGAGAGTAGTTCACCAGCTGAGGTGCCTACACCTCCCCCTTTTGCGGAAACTATCCGCTTAGTTGTTGAGGCCCTATTTGTGATGATTCAGGCATAACCTACTGGGCAGGCGCAGCCGGCATTGAGGCCAGAACAGGTTGCGGTGAGGCCAGAACCTGTTGCGGCTTTGGATCCTCGAGCAACTGAAAGGCAGTTGAAGCAATTCACGAGCTTTAATCCGCCGACGTTTACGAGTGTGGGATCCCCTATGCAGGCGGAGGACTGGTTGTCGCACGTCAAGCGTATCTTGACGGTGATCAGGACGGATGAAGATCAGAAGGTCACCTTGGCCACCTTCTTATTGGAAGGAAATGCTCGGTTATGGTGGGATGAGATCGAGTTACACCACTTAGCAGGCAGGCAGTTAACACAAGTGTCGATTGAAGAGTTCTCGCGACTATTCCTGGCCAAGCACCTACCAGCGGCACAATGCATTGCCATGGAAAATGAGTTCCAACAGCTAACACAAGGAGAAGTTAATGTGGAGACGTACCTGCATGAGTTCACATGGTTGGGATGGTATGCGGGCTCCATTTTTGTCGATGAGCATCGGAAAACCAATAGGTTCTATGAAGGATTACAGGATGAGTTGCGATTCCCGCTTTCGAGTTCAGTGAACCAAGGGTTCCAGGCAGTTGTTGATACTGCGTGTGCGCTGGAGAAGGACATGAAGAGGGTGCAAGGAAATCGTATTATAAAACGAAATGTGGCAAGAGGTCCAAGTCGCCTAGATAAGCTCGTTCTACGGTTGCGTTGGGTGCAACGTCGGGGGCCACTTCGAGGCCGGAGACTCGTACTTGCTTTACTTGCGGAAGAGTGGGGCATATCCCCCGTGATTGTCGGGTTGGTCCGCCAAAGGGAGAAAAGAAGGCGAGAGCGTCTTATGCTGAGAAGGGAAAGGCAGTGGTGGAGTCCTCTACATCCCAGGCCCAGCCCCGAGTCTACAACCTTGGCCTGTAGGAGGCCATAAAGAAAAGTGACGTCATCACAGGTACGATTTAAGTTATTGAATTACTTTGCTTATTGCATGCTTTGTATGTGGCTTCTATGTGATATGGTTGCCACAGGCTTTGTTATGATTCAGAACACGCTGGCGAGAGCACTGTTTGATACATGTGCTTCACATTCATTTCTATCTAAGGACTTCGTGCTCGAATTGGAATACCGAGTCATGTGAAGTCAGATAGTGTAAGAGTGTTACTACCGAATGGTTGTTTGATGCTTGTGGATAGGGCTTGTGATGTGGCGGTTCAAATTGGAAGTCGGGATTTCTGTTTGACTGCATCTGTACTGCCGATATCAGAATTTGATGTGATTTTTGGTATGGACTGGCTTGCGGAGCAGCATGCCTTGATTAATTGCCAGTCCAAAGAGATCACACTGGGCCAACATACCGAGCTGCGGTGCTTTCCAACCGGCTAGAATTCCATGGCTCCAAAGCGATCGTCAAGGGTAACGATCTTCCTTCGTGGACATATGAAGTCCTCGTTTTTGGCATGTGCATGGATTTCCCCCACCAGAGGGTGGATTGTGAAGGGATTTCCTTGGGTTGATTCTTGGAATCCCCACTAGTGTTGCATATAGATCTGAAAATAGAGTACGGAATAGGCATGCTGTGTGAAGCCCATCTGGACAGATTGGTCTGGATTGGTGATGTTGCATTTACACACCGGAGAAGGCTCTGCGATGAAACATGTAGTTTATGGAGTCGATGAGTTGGACCTGTGAAGGGCAGTCGCAGGAAGTACGGGAGTGGTAGTTCAGGAAAAGACCCTTGTGATGCTTGATGGGTTGTGCCTGTGAAGGGTAGTAGTAGGAAGTACTGGTGTGGAAGCCCAGGAAAATACCCGCAAGTGCTTGTGTTGTATGCTTAAAAGACCAGTGTTTCTGGCACTGCACATGGCTGCAGGAATTGCTGGTCGAGTGAGCCAGCTAAGGTTGGGTCTAGGGACAGAAAGTGAGTTCTGTCGCTAATGCAGGACGTGTCTCCTAGCTAACCTGTGATTGTGAAGCCAGTCCGTGGTGGATATCGTGGCAATTGTGAAGTCAGTCTTTGGTGGACAGTATGGCTATTGTGAGCTTGATGAGCTCTTGAAAGGCTGAGTGCCGAACAGGAAAGGTGAAACCGACCCGTGCCTTATATATTGGGCCTCGAGTACATTGGTATTCGGTGATGACAAGGCGATTTGAGCAAGGGGGGGGGGGTGGTGGTGGCTGATCCGTACTTGCGTTATGTCCGTCCGACGCGAAGACCTGAAAGTGCGGTCAATTAGAGCGCATAATGAGAGTCTTAGGCCTGCGCGTCAGAAAGACTAAATGCTCAGTTTTACCGTTGGGCTTCGGCCCTGATATTGTGGTGAGACCCTGGTTTGCCGGTACACCAAAAATGTGCCTAGAGTGCACGGATCGTTGGGACGCGTGGCTGACGATTGTGATGTAATGTTTGTGCGTGAGAGTATAATGTGTGATATCTATATATCTGCATAAGAATTACTATGCCTGCAGGGAAGGAATACCACTGCCCCGGGTAAGGGGTAGAGTCGTTATAAATTGGTCAGCTGAATGCTAACCGTTGCCTTGTTTGCTACCGTTGGGTGGGCTGTCCTTGTACAGGTGTTGAAGAGCCGAGCGGGACAAATAAAGACTGAAGTCCCTGCTGCTGCTGCTATCCCTTGAAGGCTAAGCTGAAGAATGTCGTGTTTTGTTCACGTGTGGCCGGCCTGCTCGCTGATGTTTGGAAGCCACTCTTCTAAAGAGCAACTGTAAGGCCATAAGGCCAAATGATACCGTATTTGGTGTACATTCCTATATAAATGTGGGTGTTTATATCAGTGGACATTCATGGTTGGAGTTCAGTATTTCTGTTAAAAGCTTTCGCTAGAATGCTATGAGTTAGGATGCGGAACTCTGATATCAACCCGCGACTTCGCCGCCTGTTTTGTGATATATGATGTGCGGCCCCGACCGGACCTTCTATTATATGCTATGTGAACGGATGGAGTCGTTACATTTTTGGTATCAGCTGTCTCGGTCTTTCCCGAGCACGTGTACGTGTGAACCGCATTAACACTAATGAACTCTTGAATGTCCACAAAGGAATGCAAATACACTTGTTTGAGGAACCTGCGTGTTCCTAGATTGTTGTTATTGCTTGTGCGAGATCTTTAATGTGTGTGTCTTGTTCACCTATAGGTGACTCAGAGTGGTGTTGGGCAGTCAGAGCCCCAGCATTCTGATGAGAGTACTTCACCAGCTGAGGTGCCTACACCTCCCCCTTTTGCGGAAACTATCCACTTAGTTGTTGAGGCCCTATTTGTGATGATTCAGGCATAACCTACCGGGCAGGCGCAGCCGGCATTGAGGCCAGAACAAGTTGCAGTGAGGCCAGAACCTGTTGCGGCTTTGGATCCTCAAGCAACTGAAAGGCAGTTGAAGCAGTTCACGAGCTTTAATCCGCCGACGTTTACGAGTGTGGGATCCCCTACACAGGCAGAGGACTGGTTGTCGCACGTCAAGCGTATCTTAACGGTGATCAGGACGGAGGAAGATCAGAAGGTCACCTTGGCCACCTTCTTATTGGAAGGAAATGCTCGGTTATGGTGGGATGAGATCGAGTTACACCACTTAGCGGGCAGGCAGTTAACACAAGTGTCGATTGAGGAGTTCTCGCGACTATTCCTGGCCAAGCACCTACCAGCGGCACAATGCATTGCCATGGAAAATGAGTTCCAACAGCTAACACAAGGAGAAGGTAATGTGCAGACGTACCTGCATGCGTTCACATGGTTGGGATGGTATGCGGGCTCCATTTTTGTCGATGAGCAGCAGAAAACCAATAGGTTCTATGAAGGATTGCAGGATGAGTTGCGATTCCCTCTTTCGAGTTCAGTGAACCAAGGGTTCCAGGCGGTTGTTGATACTGCATGTGTGCTGGAGAAGGACATGAAGAGGGTGCAAGGAAATCGTATTATAAAACGAAATGGGGCAAGAGGTCCAAGTCGCCTAGATAAGCTCCTTCTACGGTTGCGTCGGGTGCAACGTCGGGGGCCACTTCGAGGTCGGAGACTCGTACTTGTTTTACTTGTGGAAGAGTGGGGCATATCGCCCGTGATTGTCAGGTTGGTCCGCCAAAGGGAGAAAAGAAGGCGGGAGCGTCTTATGCTGAGAAGGGAAAGGCAGTGGTGGAGTCCTCTGCATCCCAGGCCCAGCCCCGAGTCTACAACCTTGGCCTGTAGGAGGACATAAAGCAAATTGACGTCGTCACAGGTACGATTTAAGTTATTGAATTACTTTGCTTATTGCATGCTTTGTATGTGGCTTCTATGTGATATGGTTGCCACAGGCTTTGTTATGATTCAGAACAAGCTGGCGAGAGCACTGTTTGATACGGGTGCTTCACATTCATTTCTATCTAAGGACTTCGTGCTCGAATTGGAGTACCGAGTCATGTGAAGGCAGATAGTGTAAGAGTGTTACTACCGAATGGTTGTTTGATGCTTGTGGATAGGGCTTGTGATGTGGCGGTTCAAATTGGAAGTCGGGATTTCTGTTTGACTGCATCTGTACTGCCGATATCAGAATTTGATGTGATTTTTGGTATGGACTGGCTTGCGGAGCATCATGCCTTGATTAATTGCCAGTCCAAAGAGATCACACTGGGCCAACATACCGAGCATGAGACTAAGTTCTCTAGTATGCGAGGAGTGAGCGGAACCTTGATGTCTACACTACAAGTCGTCAACGCTGTTCGGAAGGGCGCGGAGTTATACTTCACGCTCATTCAGGCTGTTGAGCCAAAGTCCAATGTGTGTGATGTTCTGGTTGTATCAGAGTTTGCGGATGTGTTTCCTAAGGATCTTCCTGGTCTACCACCACAGCGGGAGATCGACTTCACAATCGAGTTGGTGCCATGTGTGAAACCTGTGGCCCGCTCGCCATATTGCATCGCGCCAAAGGAAATGACTGAGTTGAAAGTCCAATTGCAAGAGTTGTTGGAGCAGGGATATATCCGCCCAAGTATGTCACCTTGGAGCGCACCTGTTCTGTTTTTGAAAAAGAAGGACGGTGGTTTGCGGTTATGTATTGACTACCGTGAATTGAATAAGCTGACAGAGAAAAACTAATATCTGATTCCACTGATAGATGAATTATTCGATATAGCTAGTGGGATCAACCGTCTATTCCAAATTTGATTTGAAATCTGGATATTACCAGTTGGGGATTCAGGAAGGTGACATTCCCACGACTGCATTTGGAAAACGCTACGGGCATTATGAGTTCACGGTAATGTCGTTTGGGCTATGCAATGCTCCATCGGTATTCATGGACCTGATGCACCGAACGTTCCGAGAGTACTTGGACTTGTTCGTGATTGTGTTCATTGATGATATTTTGGTGTACTCTCAGTCTGAAGCTGATCATGCAAACCACGTGCGGTTGGTGTTGTATATCTTGCGAAGGAATAAACTCTATGTCAAGTTCTCGAAGTGCGAGTTGTGGCTATCGTCAGTGGCTTTTTTTGGCCATATGGTAAGTGGAGAGGGCATAGCAATGGATCCGTCAAAGATAAGAGCCATACAGGAGTGGCCGGTGTTGTCTTCGGTGGCCGAAGTCAGGAGTTTCCTTGGACTAGCAGGCTACTACAGACATTTTGTAGAAAACTTCTCGTAGATCGCTTTGCCTCTGACCACACTGACGAGGAAGGATCAGAAGCTTGTTTGTACGTCGGAGTGTGCGCGAGCTTTTGAAGAGCTAAAGAGTCGGTTGACCACGGTGCCTGCATTGACATCGCCATGTGGTACCGACGGATATGAGATCTATAGTGATGCTTCAGGAAGCAGCTTGGGCTGCGTTCTTCTATAGTTTGGAAAAGTGATTGCTTATAGCTCGCGCCAGTTGAAAGTGCATGAGCGAAATTATCCCGTCCACGACTTAGAGTTGGCGGCAGTGATCTTTGCACTGAAATTGTGGCAGCATTATCTTTATGGCATAAAAGTGGATATCTTTACGGACCATAAGAACCTAAAGTACTTGTTGGAGCAGAAGGATCTGCATATGCGACAACGAAAGTGGCTGGAGTTCCTTGGGGACTACACCTTTGATATTCATTATACTCCCGGGAAGGGAAACATAGTCGCCGATGCCTTGAGTCATGGGATTCCGTCGAGGGCAAATTAGTTGCAGATGCACGATGAGCGTCTGATCCAGGAGTTGGAAGCGTTAGAGATTTCTTATGTTGACAAGTATTCCAGAGCCGATGCATACTTGAACTACACGGAGGTGCAGTATGACCTAGTGGACAGGGTTCGACGAGCAACGAAGCTGGATGAAAGTATCCAACGCTATGCAAAGGATGTGCTAGATGGGCAATTCTCCTGGGATGACGGCCTTTTGCGGAAAGAGGGTCGGTTGTGCATCCCATGTATGAGTAAGTTGCAAGAAGAGTTGATGTACGAAGCTAACTTTACAAAGTACTCAATTCACCCTGGGAGCACAAAGATGTTCAGGGACATGAAGAAGCTGTTCTGGTGGTCGGGACTAAAGAACGATATCGCTCATTATGTGGCTAAATGCCAAACTTGTGCTTTGGTGAAGGCGGAATGCAAGAAGCCCGGCAGTTTCTTGAAGTCGTTGCCGATCCCGGAATGGAAGTTCGATGATATTTAAATGGATTTCGTGCACGGGTTGCCGAGATCTCAACGCGGGAATGATTCAATCTGGGTGATTGTAGACCGGTTGTCGAAAGTGGCACACTTCCTTCCGAATAAGCGGGACGACTCAGTGGAAAGTTTGGCAAAGCTCTATGTTGAGCAGATTGTACGGCTACACGGTGTTCCTCGTAGCATCGTAAGTGATCGTGATGGGCGATTTACATCAAATGATTAGAGGCTATTCCATCAGCTGTTGGGAACGAAATTGACGTTTAGTACGACCTTTCATCCCCAAACAGATGGCCAAACTGAGAGAACCGACAGAACAATGGAGGATATGCTCTGAATGTGTGCCCTGGATTTTGGTAAGAGATGGGAAGATCATCTCTATATGGTGGAATTTTCCTACAACAACAGCTACTAAGCGAGCATCGGTATGACACTGTTTGAAGCTCTGTATGGTCACAAGTGTCGTACACTGTTAGCTTGGGAAGAAGCGGGCGAATCCAAACTGTTTAAGCGTAAAGAAGTCAATGAAGCTAACTCGACGATACGCGCTATTCGGGAGAGGCTACTGATAGCCCAGGATCGACATGCAAAGTACTACAACGCCACGCACCAGAACATGGAGTTTGCGTTGGGCGATTGGGTATATTTGAAGATCAAACCCTTCAAAGGCCTGTCCAGGATTCGACGTCTGAAAAAGTTGAGTCCGACATATCTTGGTCCGTTTGAAGTGGTGGAGCGAATTAGGGAGGCTGCATATCGGCTTGCTCTTTCTGCAGACTTGGATGGATTACATGATGTGTTTCACATCTCGGTGCTTTAGAAAGCCATCAAAGATCCAGCTCAAGTGATCGAGAATGATCGTGTGCTGGTGGAGTATGGGCTAACGATGAAGGTTAGGCCCATTCGGATCGAGGATCGAGCCGATAAACAGTTGCGGAACAAGATAATCGAGATGGTCAAAGTCCGGTGGGACAACTGTGGCCATGAGGAGCTAACGTGGGAGCGAGAGCAGACCATGCGAGCTGAATTTCCCGAGTTGTTTGTGTTGTGTTGTATGCTTGATAGACCAGTATTTCTGGCACTACACATGGCTGCAGGAATTGCTGGTTGAGTGAGCCAGCTAAGGTTGGGGCTAGGGACGGAAAGTGAGTTCTGTCTCTAACATGGGGCGTGGCTCCTAGCTAACCTATGATTGTGAAGCCAGTCTGTGGTGGACATCGTGGCAATTGTGAAGCCAGTCTTTGGTGGACAGTATGGCTATTGTGAGCTTGATGAGCTCTTCAAAGGCCGAGTGCCGAACAGGAAAGGTGAAACCGACTCGTACCTTATATATTGGGCATCGAGTACGTTGGTATTCAGTGATGGCAATGCGATTTGAGCAACGAGGGGTGGCTGATCCGTACCTGCGTTATGTCCGTCCGACTCGAAGACTTGAAAGTGCGGTCAGTTGGAGCGCATAATGAGAGTCTTAGGCCTACGCACTGAAAAGACTAAATGCTCAGATTTACCATTGGGTTTCGGCCCTAATATAGTGGTGGGACCCTGGTTCGTCGGTACACCAAGAATGTGCCCTGAGTGCACAGATCGTCGGGCTGCATGGCTGATGATTGTGATGGAATGTTTGTGCGTGAGAGCATAATGTGTGATATCTATATATCTGCATAAGAATTACTATGCCTGCAGGGAAGGAATACCACTACCCCGGGTAAGGGGTAGGGACATTATAAATTGGTCAGCTGAATGCTGACCGTTGTCTTGTTTGCCACCGTTGGGTGGGCTGTCCTTGTACAGGTGCTTGAGAGCCGAGCGCGACATATAAAGGATGAAGTCCCTACTGCTGCTGCTACTAGCCCTTGAAGGCTAAGCTGAAGAATGTTGTGTTTTGTTCACATGTGCCTGCGCACCGATGTTTGGAAGCCACTCTTGTAAAGAGCAACTGTAAGGCCATAAAGCCAAATGATACTGTATTTGATGTACATTCCTATATAAATGTGGGTGTTTATATCAGTGGATATTCATGGTTGGAGTTCAGTATTTCTGTTAAAAGCTTCTGCTAGAATGCTATGAGTTAGGATGCGCAACTCTGATATCAACCCGTGACTTCCGCGCCTGTTTTGTGGTATATAACGTGGGGCCCCGGCCGGACCTTCTATTATATGCTATATGAACGGATGGAGTCGTTACATGAAACACATGAGCGGCTTGGAGAGTCAACATTGATGGTCGGTAGGTTGAAGCATGAATCATATGGGTTTGAAAAATCAAATCAACTAAACTCAACAATCACTACCTTGGTTTGAATTTCAAACATCACATTCTGCACAAACCATCATATGCATAAAACACTATATGTACGACGCAATGCTTGCATGAAGCACCAATCTGCATAAAACACCACCTCACGCCTGAGCCGTCAGCCGACTTATCGCAAGTCGAACTTCATCTCTGCTCTGGTTCACCTATGGGGTGTCGACACATCCGGATCGCAAAAACTGACTCGCCAAACTCGAACCACAGAATGGTGATCCACTATACCAGCTCAACCATCCACCATATCATCCGCAGAAATCATGGGCATACCACCTCGCATTGTGGTTCCCATCAATCGGTATAGACTACCAGACCGCACAACCTTCATAAGAACGATACACCAGCGTATCACCGTCAGAAATCCTGTTCTCGCCGCAAAATTATAGCCACCTGAGTCCAAAATGCCCAGCGATATCAAATTCTTATTCAGCTTGGGCACCGGATGCACCCGCTCAATGCTGCACACCACCCCATCATGCATTAGTAGGTCCACCATTCATGTACCTGTAACATCAGAACCTGAGCCGTCACCCAAATAGACCGACCTAGTCGTCACCTCTAGAGAACTAAACATCGATGCATCTGAGCATATATGTTGTGATTCAACAGAATATAATATCCATACGCTGTCAGAATCATCATGACTCTCAATGAAGGTATAGAGATCATCATTCTCCACTCCTAGATCTAGCGTCACCACACCCAAATCCTGGACGTCTGCAGAACTCTGTGCACGCTGCGGGCAATTTCTCCTGATGTGACCACTCTGCCTATAGTGGTAACAAACAACTCCCTTCTTAGATTCTAATCGAGCTCATGCACTCCTTGATCCCCTGTCGAATGCTCTCCCCCATCCATCTACTGCCAAAATATGTTCACCCCCAGGAGTGGGGTCCTTTAACATCTGACAGGACAGTAATGTTGATGTGATCTCCTCCAACACCACTGTATCTATAACATCACTCACACTTCTAGGCATCCTAAAGTAGGGTTAGGGCCTGAGTGGTGCATGGAGGCCCTAGTGTGACCCTAGCTTAGCTTGAACTTAAGGAAACTGTTATGTGCACCCTCACTGTGCACAAGTCAACTTAGGCCAATTCACACTCACAAGAACTCACCACCTCAAGGTAAGCTCACTAACACTTTCTTAACCCTAAGAGAGAGGCAACCGAGCGATGAACTCAAGGCTAGGTCAATCAAGTGGGCCGAATCGACCAAAGTTAACTTTAGGTCAATATAGGTCAAACCTTCACCAAAGAGGTCTCATGGGCCTTAAAACCTAAAATTGACCCCGACCCTAGCCTTTTAATGTCAATAGGGGCCAAGTGAACCCAAAATCCCCATCATGGGGTCACCAAGTTGGCCAATTTGACCAAAGTCATACTTGACCCTATTTAAGTCAAAATCACACTATTTGGCAAAGTGGGCCCAATTAGGGCATCACTATGACCCAATCAACATTGGGTAGTGTCAAGGGACTCAAGACATACTATAGATATTAAAGTAGACTCATAGGCCAGAGGATTCTTGTTGAAACCAAAAATTCGGTCTCTGTGGAGTTCACCCTTGGGGAAGGGGTGATCACACACTTACTTCTCTCTAGCGAGCCACACAACCAAAGAAAGAGAGTAGGGGACAAACCTAAGGGCATGGCGTGGAGGTTCCACCACACACCCAAAAGATCTTATAGCGCTTCCCCTCTTTAGCCAGAAGTTGAGCTAATGATACCTCAGAAAGCGCGAGAAGACTGGGACACAAGTAAAACATGCCTTCTGAGGTACCCCCTTGGGTCTACTTATAGATTTCTAAAAATGGCCTGCAAATAGACAACCTCCGCTGTTTTGAACAGCTATGTGCAGCCCAACAGGATCTGCCAACATCTAAACTCCGCTGTTCTGGGGGGCTATTGAAACCCCATATAAGGGCATTCAGGTAATTTTCTTCTGGGCCCCACTGGGGAGGTTGCAAGGATCAGGGGGTCGGCAGGCCACTCTATTGGGAGGACGCGACCTGGCTCCCACAGCTCGCCTTCTATCCTTCGGCGAGCGTGAGCCGGGTCGCGATGGCTCGCCTACCATATTCGGAGGCGGGCTGGCGACAAGGTCGCCTAGGTAGGAGCAGGCTAGATGGACTGGCTCGCGCAGCTCGCCTGGCTAGCACTGGAGAGAGCGAGCCGGCCATCTAGAATCGCCCTCCCAGTGTAGTAGGGTGGGCCGGTTCACGCTGGCTCGCTCGCCTGGCCTGGTTGGCCCCCTCGGCGAATACGGGGTTGTACACAATCCCCGCTCTTTTTGAGCTTTGCAAAGCTCGGGAAGAATCATCCAACCTCCAGTGTTCGGTGAGTGTTTTGCTGAGCTGGAGAGAATATTTTAGTGGGTCCCACCAGTATGCTCTAAATATGCCACCGAGCCTTCAAAAAAATTCTCGCCTTTCTTTAACCTCCCTTGCGAACTGTAGCTGAATGGTGCCTGCGTCCGAAGAGATCCGAGCGCACCTAATGACCCTCGAGGGAGGGGACAAGGGAGCAAGTTCTTGATGCTGCCCCATGGTTGGCGCGCGGGTCGCCCGACCCCCTCTTTAGGCCAAAGAAAGGGAAGATCGTCAGGCGGTCTCCTGCGAATGACCCCCCGAGGTCCAGCTCGGCGGCCGGTGCCGAGGTCGCCAATGAGGTATGCGGACCTCCTGCCTGATTTGTTATTCTGCTTCTGATTTCCTTTTTTGCAGGAGACACCCCACGAAGATGGAGGCAATGGAGGGTGGCGGGGCCATCCCCTCCCAGTGATAACTGAACAGGCTGCCAGCACTTCGGCCCAGGGGCATGCCCCTCCAGCGATTTACCAATCACCAATTCCCCCTGGGCTGGGGAAATCCTTCGTAGTTTTTTAAGGAGGGGTCTTTCAGGGCCGGCCAGGCACCTCCCGGCCATCTGCCTATGCGGGCGACGTGCCGACTCCCGTTGAGTTTGTACTTTTCCCTGTTTATTACTGCTTTTTTTGACCTCTCCCTCTATAGGCTTTAACGTGATCTCCTCCTCCAACGTTGACATAAGCGAGGGGTATTCGCCCCCTGATACGGATCATATCTCGGAATATTTGGGCGACCCGCTAGATTTTGAGGGGATGAAGAAGCGGGTGACGCGACTATTTCAAAAACAATCCTTGCTGCTATAAGAGGTCTGCAATAGGGTAGACGAGGATAAGGCCGAGGCAGAGGAGCAATTTACCGTTCTGGAGGGCATTGAAAGTTATGGTACCTAAACACCTAGAGGGGGGGTGAATAGGTGACCTAAACCTTTTTAAAACTTTGTTGGCAGCAAAACAGTTATCTCACAGTTTTCTACAGCTAACAGCAATAACAGAATATAAACAGTTAATGCACAGCACAGCACAGCACAGCAGACACACAGATTTATAGTGGTTCCCCAATCTTTGGGTACATCCACTTTCCCCTTCGCCTATCTAGCAGTGTACTAGATTCGGCCAAACTTCTCCATTATCTCAGAACCCAACTAGGTTCCTACACCTCAGGCCCAAAGCCTTACACTCAGCCACAAAGGCCTACACTCAGCCACCCAGGCCTACACTCAGCCAATTAAGGCCTACACTCAGAGTTCTTCAACTCCTACACTCAGGCAACCAAGCCCTACCCTCAGCCTTTATAATATAGGCTTACAATTCTCTCAGATCCAATGGATCCTACAAGTTAAGATTGAATTACAATAACTAACTCTACAACTCAGAAAATAAGAGAGGAGTTGAGAGTTTCTTGAAGAGTTCTTGGAAGAACTCAGCTAGATCCAAACTGACTTAGCTTCCTTCAAAGCTTCTTGAGTTAGAACTGAATTAGTCTGAATCCTCTGCAGTTGATCCTTGACCTCTGCTTCTTGAGATCCAGATGATTCTGAATCCTTCTTCTCAGCCTTAGTTCCAAAGACTGAATTCTTGATTGGAGCTCTCTTTCTCCAACTTCTTAGATCTGCTGTTGGACAGCAAGATCTTCTTGATTTGTATCACTTGGATAGCTTGATCAGCAACCACTTGAACAATTCTCTTAGATTAATCCTTTCAACAACTTCTGCATTAACAACTCTTTCTGTAAACAGTCTGTGCCTATTTATAGGCCTTCTTCATGGTAACCGGCTGATCCGGTTTATAACAGACTTC
Organism: Platanthera guangdongensis; assembly: GCA_039583875.1. Lineage (NCBI taxonomy): Eukaryota > Viridiplantae > Streptophyta > Magnoliopsida > Asparagales > Orchidaceae > Platanthera > Platanthera guangdongensis. Next base: position 59,081,802 of record CM077158.1, read on the forward strand.
TGACTTCCCTGACAGTTGTTGTAGACCAGCTGGATCGGCAGCTGTCATATCAATCAGTCACTTCTTGAAATTCTCTAACTGTCAGATAGTGTCGAGACTTTCTGTTCTTAAGTGTCGACACTTATAGACCAAGTGTCGACACATGTTGTGTAAGTGTCGACACAAGTCTACAAGGTGTCGACACAACTCCTTGTATGTCTCGACACAGATTCTTCTTCAAGTGTCGACACTGAAATTAAGTGTCGACACAAGTACTTGATCTTCATTCTTTAACTGTATTCTTCTAAGTGTCGACACATCTCCTTTGTGTCGACACATCTTCATGTGTTGAAACTGTCAAGTGTCGACACTGCTTCTTGATGTTGACACAAGTCTTCAATTTTATTTCTTCAGCTGAGTGTAGACACATTCCCTTAGTGTCGACACTTGTACTTAGAATATTTTGTAAACTTTTCTGTTCTTTGCTAAGTGTCGACACAGCTCCTTGTGTCGACACTTTCTTCAAGTGTAGAGTCTTCAACTAAGTGTCGACACATTGTGCTGGGTGTCGACACTTTCTTCAAGTGTTGACTCTTCTGGTTGTGTGTCGACACATTGTGCTGAGTGTCGACACATACTTCAAGTGTTGACTCCTTTGAGTGTGTGTCGACACATTGTGCTGAGTGTCGACACATTCTTCATATGTTGACTCTGCTGATTGAGTGTCGACACATTGTGTTGAGTGTCGACACTTGTCCTTAGTCTCTGCAGAATTTTGCTGAGTGTCGACACAACACCAAGTGTCGACACTTTCTGATGTAGACTCAGCTCTTCTAGGTGTCGACACTTCTGCTAAGTGTCAACACAGCTTTTCTGCATTCTTCTTCACTGAGTGTCGACACAGCTCCAAGTGTCGACACTTTCTGTCTGGTGTCGACTCTTCATCCCAGGTGTCGACACAATGACTCCAAGTGTCGACACTGCTTGTCTGGGTGTCGACACAAGCTTTCTCAAGTGTCGACACTTTCCCTCTGGGTGTCGACACATGGACTTAGAAACTTTTAGCTTCAGTCCAGTGAGTACCTAACCTGCACAAGTAACTCAAACAAACATCAAACACATTATGATGTATATCATTGAGTTAGGTGAGGCTTCTTCAAATCAGGTACATTTGACCAATGTACCCAACAATCTCCCCCTATTTGGAGAAGTCATAACCCTTAGTCAATGATATACACCATTCATAATTAAAAAATTACAAAATGATGAAAAGCAGATTATAATCAACAGGGTTAACATGAACATGTAAAACTTCACACATATACACATTCAACATTCCAGAACAAATAAGAAACAAACACATTTCAGAACAATCATACTATATTTATCACATATTGTTCTAACATTGTTCCTTATACATTTTCAATGTTGTACAAAAATGTTTTTCATTTAAAAGATTACAACAAGCTTCAAGTTTAATTCCTAATTTATTTCTGATCAGGTTCTTTGATAACAATTCCTTTTCCAGCTTTAACTTGAGCTTTGACAGCAACAGCAGCAGCAGGCTCAGCATCAGCAGGCTTCTTGCCCGCCTGATGCTTTTGGTGGGTGCGAATCGCGGCTTGCCCGCCTCTAGGGCGGACGTGAGTGGGCAAACCACGCTGCCAGATATTCTTTATGGCACAACAACGAGCTGGTATGAGTCCGTTGTGGGTCCAGAACTCGAAACGTCAGGGCGTATTTTGCGATCCGCACTTTTCCCGCCGGCGAGACATTTTCCCTCCTTTTTTCTTCCTATAAATTGGCCCTGCCAACCCTTTCTTACCTACCGCATTTAAGACTTCTGTTCTTTCTCCACTTCCCGCGACTCTTAGATCGCACGCTCCCTGTGAGAACTACATCGTCCTGCTTAACAATATATCTGTGAGATGGGCGGTGGTGGTGGCGACCCTGATGGGTGGAGCAAGTGCACCTGGACTCTCTCCGAGCACAACTTCTCCTTCGTTGCCATTTCCGAAGGTGAATTCTTTGATGTGATCGGTGATTACATCCCGCCTGGCTTCGTATCTAGGCGACCCGGAGAGGGCGAAAGAATCAACGACCTCTCAAGAGAGGAACTCGCCATCCACACGGTGCACTTCGATGCGGGCCTCCAACTTCCCCTATGGCCAGAGGTCCTCCAAATACTGAAGTACTTCGGGGTCGTCCCCGACCAGATGACCCCTAACTCCATAGCTATGGTGGTCTGGTTCTCCCGCTTCCTGCGCTTCCTGCGGGAAGAGCGGATCGAGTTCAGCCTCGCGGTCTTTCGCAAGCTGTTCACCTTCCGGGCGAACAAAGACGGGACCGCCTACTTCTCCACCAATCACGTCAAAGTGCGGGAGACCGTCAATAAGAGCCACAACTGGTTCAAGAAGTTTGTTTTCGTCAAGCGGGACTTCGACAATGTCCCCTTCTCGCCAGTCCAGCTCAGCAAGGTGAGCTACCGCCCCTAGCCTAGGGGGCCATGAAGCTGAGCTGTGCGGGTTCTTCACAAGGAAGAATTTTGAGGTCGCATTTTTGCGCAGGAACTTGGACAGCCTCGCCCCCGTCACTCCCGGGGGATGTAAGCTACTCGCGCTTCTTCCTTTTTACTTCGCTATTTTCCTATCATAATTCCCTTTCTGCAGGAGAGAGGGACATTCCCTTGCACCATCCCTATGAGAGTGCGCGAGTCGCTTTCAGCGAGCTCACCCGCACCGAGGTCGCAGCTGCCGCGCATTGCGATACCCCGACCTCTACCGTCCAGAGGCGGCCTAGCCGCGAACAGCCTCTACCGCCGCCGCCGCCCAAGAAGCCGAAGACCGCGGCGACGCACCTACCATTGCCCAGAGGAAAGTCAAGGCACCGGCAGTCCAGCAAACCGAGGATCCCGCCCCCGTGGCCATCTCAACCAGCGGCTCCCCTGGCGAGGCGGTCGACACCTCCCGGTCGCAAGGAGAGAAGCAACCCGCCGTGAAGCCGGTGCCGAGTGGGCACCTCAGCTTTCGCCTCAACGAGCGGCCCTTAGATGAACTCGACATTCCCTTTCTCCAGTGGGACAAGGAGGCAAACCGGTCCATCATCTCCACCCTGCTGTCGAGCTAGTTAGAATAAGAAACCATCAGCGGGGAGGCCTGCAACTTCTTGTTCGGCCTTTATGCGCGGGAAGACGCCGCGATCTATGACAAGGAGGCCACGCGGGTGCTCGTTCATGAGAGCGTGCGGGCCCAGCTCCGCAGCCTGGAGCTGGCCCACATGGTAGGCCGACGATGCATCCAGATGGAGAAAAACACCCCCTCGCTCAAGAAGCTGTTCGATGAGAAGGAAGAAGCCCGCCATCTCGCCCAGGAGGAATCGGAGCATGAGAGGAAGAGGGCGGATGCGACTGATGTCCTCGCCAGCTACCTGGGAGGGGTGTTAAGTCCCGCGACTCGAACTTATTGTTTTGAGATTGCCGCTTTTCTCAAGTTCGTTCTATCCCCTTCTCGCAGGATGCGGCAATAGCCAAGCGTCTAAGCTTCCAGATTGCCTCCCTTGAGAAGGAAAAGGAGGCTTTGCAAGCGTGGGTGCGAGAACTAGAAGCCACAGCCCCGCCGCTGCCCTCCAGTAGCGGTTGCCAGCTTGCCCACTACACCGAATATGAGCTGGAGGAGATGATGCAGAAGAATATAGCCAAGGCGACAAAGTATACTCTCCAGACTCTGTGGCGAGCCGGCCTCTTCACGAGCGAGGGCGCGGGCCTTTCCGCGAGCGTGGTGGTACCATAACTATTCCTTCCGGTACCAAAGCCGGAGACGAGTCCTACCAACCTATCTAGGGGGCTCGCCGCTCGATTGCTCGCCTCGCTGAATCCCTGCGTCGTACCTTTATTGTATTTTTCTTTGCCTTAATGTAAATGCGGGCTGGGCCCCAAACTTGTAATTTTTGCAATTAAAGAAATATGCTTTCTTGAAATGCTCGTTTTTGTTTGTGATGATGTTTCTTCGAAGTGTTCAAATCGTCGAATCACTGCGTACGCGCGGTCTAGCCATGTCTTCCCGCTCACTGCCTCCGGACCTGTGTCCTGTTAGCGAGATCGCGCATCCCTTCAGGACTTAGCTTAGGAAACGTAGGGATCTTAGTTAGCCGAACCGCGGATGTTGACTCGTCTCTTTAGTCCGGATTCTCCTTGCTGCCTGCAAGATAGAGGGAGTGGGCCGGCTCCGCTTGCACCCGAGTCGACTGGATTCACGCGAGCTGGCCCCCATGATGTCGCGACGCGGCTTGAGTTTTCGCGACCTCGGTAGCTTTTTGGGTGTCGGGCGATTATGTTGGGTTCCAAGAGCTCGCCTCGACGGACCATAGTCTTGGCTCGCCGATCCACCAGGTTCACGACGCGACACTTCCGGCTCGCCGACCTGTCGAGCCCATCTTGTAAACCCTGCGATTTTTGCCTCTAATGTTCGGGTGCCTGAGTCCTGACTTTAGACATCATCACATTCACCAAGACCCCATGTCCTGCCAGCCTGTTAGGGGTCTGGGTAGACTTTCTCGAGTGACTTCTAGCCCTGCCAGCTAGATGGGAGCCTGGCAGCAGGATTTACTAGGGGTCTGGGTAGACTCTCTCGAGTGACATCTACCCCTGCCAGCTAGATGGGAGCCTAGCAACGGGATCTGCTCGGGGTCTGGGTGGACTTTCTCGAGTGACATACAGCCCTGCCAGCTAGATGGGAGCCTGGAAGTGGGATCTGCTCAGGCTCTGGGTAGACTCTCTCAAGTGACATCCAGCCCTGACAACTAGATGGGAGCCTAGCAACATGATTTGCCTATGATCTGGGTAGACTCTCTCGAGTGACATCCAGCCCTGCCAGCTAGATGGGAGCCTGGCAGCGGGATCTGCTCGGAGTCTGGGTAGACTCTCTCGACTGACATCCAGCCCGTCCAGCTAGATGGGAGCCTGGCAGTGGGATCTGCTCAGGGTTTGGGTAGACTCTCTTGAGTGACATCCAACCCTGTCAGCTAGATGGGAGCCTGACAGCGGGATCTGCTCGGAGTCTGGGTAGGCTCTCTCAAGTGACATCTAACCCTGCCAGTTAGATGGGAGCCTGGCAATGGGATCTGCTCGGGGTCTGGCGAGACTCTCTCGAGTGACATCCAGCACTGCCAATTAGATGGGAGCCTGACAACGGGATCTGCTCGTAGTCTGGGTAGACTCTCTCGAGTGACATCCAACCCTGCCAGCTAGATGGGAGCCTGGAAGCGGGATATGCTCGGGGTCTAGGTAGACTATCTCGAGTGATATCCAGCCCTGCTAGATAGATGGGAACCTGACAGCGTGATGTGCTTGGGGTCTGGGTAGACTCTTCACCCGCTCACATGAATCATGGTAGGGGAATTGACATATCAAGAAGCTTTATTATAAACAAGACATCACTTACATGGCTTAAGGGTAAAAACGCTTCAAGTCATCACCACTCTAGGCGTGACTTAAAGTCTCGCCCTCCATATTCCGAAGGCGATATCCTCCCGACTTCAATGCTTCTTTTACAATATAGGGACCCTCCCAGTTGGGGTTAAGTTTACCCACGACAGCTGATCTTCCCACTGCATCCACCTTTTTCAGGACAAAGTCCCCTTTTGTGAACTGTTTGACCCTGACGTGCCTGTCAAAGTACTTAGCCATTCTTCTTTTCACCTCTTCCTATCGGATGGCGGAGAAATCACGCAACTCCTCCACCATATCAAGGGAGAGTCGTAGCTCCACCTCATTTTCATCCCACCATTCTTCCCTGCCTTCTTCTGCCTCGACCACCCGAGGAGTCCGGACCTCGAACTCTATCAGAAGCACTGCCTCACACCCATGAGAGAGCTTGAAGGGGGTCTCCCCTGTGGCAGTGTTGGGGGTGGCCCTCAGAGACCAAAGGACCGAGGGAAGCTGCTCCACCCAGATCTCCTTTAAGTTTTCAACTCTCTTCTCCAGGAGGTTCACGATGATCTTATTCGGCACCTCCACCTACACGTTGCTTCTGGTGTGGTAGACTGAGGCAAACCTGAGTTTAGTTCCGAACTGTCGACGAAAATTGATGAATTCAGCGCTGGAAAACGGGTGCCCATTGTCCGTGACGATGGCCTGCGGCAACCCATGCTGACAGATGATCTCCCCCCCCCCCCAAACAAAGTTCTAGATGACCTGGGAGGTCACCTTGGCCAGCACCTTCACCTCCAACCACTTAGAAAAATAATGTATCATGACAAGCAAGAACCTCCTCTGCAGCCTCCAAGCGGGACTGCTTCCCCCATTCTCCAACGCCCCCTCCTCCAGTACAAGAATCTCCTCGACTTCCGCCGCTCCCTCTATGACCATTGTCTCAGCCAGCTCCTCCTGGACTCCTCCTGCAACCTCCTCCAGGGTGCAGCTCTCCACCTCCATCTCCTCTCCACAGGCCTCTTGCTCCGCCTCCTCCATCCTCCGCTCCATCTCCTCGACTCCCTCCTACCAAGAGATGGAGTTCACGGAGGTGATGTAGCATTCCTTCGCCACCTTGGGGTCACCCTGGACCCAGACCTGGATCCCCTCGATGCTAAACTTCAAGCATTGGTGGAAGGACGAGGGGACGCTGCGGAAGTCACTGATGAGAGGTTGCCCAAAGATGGCATTGTAGATATTGGGGGTATCCACAATGACGAACCTGCAGTTTTGAGACTGCCCCCCAGAGTAACATAGAGTGCCACGCCTCTTTCCACTTCCTTCCTCTCCCCAAAAAATCCGAACAGAGGCCCATCCGAGGCCATGACCCTCTTGGCATCCACCTTCATCGCGTCAAACGCCTTCTTAAAGATGACGTTGACTGAACTCCCGTTGTTGATGAGGATTCAGGAGACAGTGAAGTTCTCGATGGCTGTCTGGATGACCAGTGCATCACAAAAGGGATCCTCATGATCTGGCATGTAACTTCTGGAGAATGTGATCCTCTCCTCCGAGGGTGGGGTCTGGGATGTGGAGCCAACGCTCCTTCGATACATGGCGTGGAGGCTCGCCTTCCGGGAAGCCTCAATCCCCACCCCCTATGGATCACTTTGATCCCTCCTCGGGTTCCAACATTCGCCCGATCCTCGCACTTATCCTCCTACGCTCGAGGCAGGACCTCCTCAATCTGCACTTCACGGTGGTCCTGTTGCCACTGATGCTCCCTGTTTCCTCTCATCTCGAGGAACTGCGGTCACGTGGCTATAACATGCCCCTCTTCCAGGTGGAAGTCGCAGTAAGGTAACTCCACCCTAGTTTCCCTTCTCCTTCTTCTTGCTGCCCTCCGCCTCTCCCCCCAAGGCTATAACCATAACCTGATTTTGATCGGGGAGAGGGGTTGGGCTTGCCTCCAACCTGGAGGGTAAAACTGACTCGATCCTCCTTGGCGGTTATCTCCTCCATGGAAATCTCTCCGCAGCCCCTGGTCCTGCCCCTCCGGCCTCCAACCTAGTTGATGGTTCGGCTCCTGGAGCCCCCACCTGGGTGATTGCTGCTGTTGCTGTTCCCTCCGCCAGGGTTCAGCTCTCCTCTCCTCCTAACCTCTGCCACCTCTCGGCTCCTTCTCCTCCGATGTTTCCCTCTTGTCCAGCTTCCGAGAAAACTCTGGGTTCGACGCCTCCCTATCGACTTCTCTTGCTGCCCTCTCCATCAGCTCCTCGTTGGAGAGAGGCAACACTCTCTTCAATTCCATCCTGAAGAAACCTTGTTGCAGCCCAAAGGTAAAGGACATCATTAGGGTATGCCATGACATCTCCTGGACCTGGGTGACCTCCTCCTGGAACCGTTCTACGTAACTCCCCAAGGTCTCGTTCACCCCATGCTTGATGTAAAATAGGGACTCCGACTCTTTCTTCCTCTTTTTGGAGGTGGTGAATCTCAGCATGAACCCCAAGCATAGGTCCTCAAAGAAGTAGATGGAGTTGGCCGGTAGCTGGTGGAACCACTCTCTCGTCTTCTCCTTGAGGGTGATGGTGAAGAGTACGCATTTAAAGGCATCCGACATCTGCCTTATCAACACCACATCCTCAAACCACTAGATATGCTAGACCGGGTCATCCCTCCTAGTGTAGTAAGACATCTTCGGTTCCGTGAACCCCTCTAGAACTGGGGCAGAAGAAACCAACTCGCTGTAGGGGCTTCATCCCCCTGCTGGGCGAGCCGGAGGGTCTCGCACCCCATCTCGCCGAATCGGTCTCCGTTCGCCGAACCCGGGAAAAGCACTCGTTCGGGGAGCTCGCATCCTCTTGCCTCCTCTGCACCTTTCTTCCCAGCTCGATTGCCGGGAGCATCCTCGCCTAGAGTCGGGGCGGCTATGATTGGAACTGCTGGAGTCGAGCACTCGGCTCGCACGCCGAGTGCGAACCTGATGAGGTCGATCACCTCCTTCCTAAAGTCTTCGAACATCCCCACCGTGACGAGAGGGGGATGGGGTGGTGAGTCGGACCTATCCAAACCTTGCCTTGATCCTCTAGTCATTGAGCTTGCCAAAGATTTTCGGTGCTGGCCACGCTCCACGCTCAATGCACCAAAAATATTGAAACCGAAAATTTGGTCTCTGTGGAGTTCACCCTTGGGGAAGGGGTGATCGCACACTTACTTATCTCTAGCGAGCCACGGAACCAAAGAAAGAGAGGATGGGACAGACACAAGGGCTCGACGTGGAGGTCCCACCACACACCTGTAAGATCTTAGAGCGCTTCCCCTCCTTAGCCAAAAGCTGAGTTAAGGATACCTCAGAAAGCGCAAGAAGATCGGGACACTAGTAAAATGTGCCTTCTGAGGTACCCCCACGGGTGTATTTATAGGTTTCTAAAAGCGGCCTGCAAATAGCCAACATCTGCTATTTTGAACAGCTATGTGCAGCCCAATAGGGTCTGCCAACAGCATGACTCCGCTGTTCTGGGGGGCTATTAGCACCCCTGCAATGGCATTCAGGTAATTTGCTTCTGGGCCCCACTAGGCAGGTTCCAAGGATCAGGGGGTTGGCTCGCCACTCTACTGGGCGGACGCGACTTGGCTCTTGCATCTCACCTTCCATCCTTAGGCGAGCGCGAGCCGGGCCGCGATGGCTCGCCTACCCTATTCGGAGGCGGGATGGCGACAAGGTCACACAGGCGGGCGCAGGCTGGATGGGTTGGCTCGCGCAGCTCGCCCGACTGGCCCTGGCGAGAGCAAGCCAGCCATCTATACTCGACCGCCCCGCGCTCTGGCTCGCTCGCATGGCTGATGGGCCCACTCGGCGAACACAGGGTTGTACAATTGTCTTCTTCCTCCAGTGCTACCTTTTTCATGCTCCAAATGACCTGATTTCAATTTCAGGTACTCCCATTTTATTTTAAATTGGTTAAGAGGATTGGCATGAAATTTAAGACATAGATACACCTACATGACAAAAATGGGAATTTTTGGACAACATTTTTTTTATGGTTTTAGGAAAAATGTGATTTTTCATAAAACTGAAATATTTTGGTGAAAAATAATTATTTTAATCCCAAATTTTGGTGAGAGGTTCATTATGGGTTAAAAGGCCCTGATAAACATTTCCTATCATTTGGACTCTTGTAGGTTGGTGAATCTCACTTGCAAGTTGTCATGTTGTATGTGTTGTGGTGTGCATTTAGCCAAAAAGTGTATCTTATGAATTTAGCAAGATTGATTTAGTCAAATTCAGTTACATTTTATACATGCACTTATTTAGTGAAATTACACCTCATCTTGAAGTTTTAGAATATTTGGAGTTGATTTGCTTAGCAAATGAATTAATTAGTATTTTTATTATGCAAATGTATTGCTGAAATTTGAGTGACTAAAATAGTTGCAAAAATTATGAAATCTTGTCAATAACAATTATTTATTATGATAAACACTAGATAAATTAATTGAAATTTTTGAAACTCAAAATCTTAGGGTTGCGGTTATAATAACCACTTTACCTCTTCAATATTATTGAGATAATTGTGTTCAAATTAAGTTATAAAATTATATATTTTTGGAATAAATAACTATCTATCATTTTTTCCAGTAATTTTTATGGAATTATTTGATGAATATTTATAATACTTCATGTGTAACTTGACATAGTGGATCAGATTTTGTAATTAGAAATTAAATATCAAATATTATTGGAATGATGTGAAATTTGGTCAAGAGTCATTCTTATTCAAGATGATATTAGGATAATTTTATCTTGCTGTTTTAATAAATGAAAGTGCACTTCATGTTCAAAATCATATGTAGCAATAATTTGGAAAAATTATAATAATTGTTGATTATTTTAGGAAAATTATAAATTTCTGGAATTAAGTCTAATATATCATGATAGGTCTAAGGAAATAATCTTAGGGCCTAGGGTCAAGTATTTGGAGCATTTCTATTCATACACACTACAAGACATATGATCTGCATTTAATAATTTTGGGGAATTAGTAATTCAGCGGTTGGTGCTTGGAGAGGTCACACACTTATTAACCCTAGGAGTGGGTTTGATTAAGGGTAGCATAACCTTACTAAGTGCCTTGAGAAAGGGAGCGACGAGCTTCAACCCATCATAGTTCCTAGTACCGCTGCGAGCCCTTCACAAGGGAGACCTCGGGAAGATCAAGGTTAACCATAAATCGTTAATTAATCTGAAAGTTAGACAAGAGTAGTCTGATAGGATTAAATAATGTTATAGCGATCTCACCCATGCATGGGTTGGAGTGATATAGGGCTTGTTGGTCATACGAGCTGGTGGCTCGGGTTGTTGGTCGATATCAGGACGGGTTGGTCCTGCGAGCTGGAGGCTCGGGAGGGTATTGTTATACCTGGGTTGTGTTTATGTGGTGGGTCACTCGGTACTGGTTCAGTTGGCACACCGATGGAAGTACGATGACTCTAGTGCGGAGTGTTAACCTTTGGGGAGACCGGTAGAATATCTATACCGAGGTCTGGAAGACCATGTCCACTAAGAGCACACCCGACCATGGAAGACTGGTAGTTGCCAGTAAGAGTACGCATGGGCATCGTTGTTGTGTTCTTAACGTTGAGGTATAAGAGAGGTCTAAGCCTGGTAGTGTACCTGCCCACCTAGGAGTGGAGACACCCGCTCCACAACCATCGCGAGCCATGACGGTTAATTGGTACCTGAGAGGTTGGCCACCTCCAGAAAGTGGGGATGCATGAAAGGTCTGTGCATAAAGTTGTGTGCGTGAGTTACATAATAAACATTGCATTGTATTTCATAACATGACATATCATACACACTTTCAGATCCTCATCATATAAATTAGTATGAACTCTTTTGTATGATGAGTTATTATTTCGGAAATCTTAACTTATATGTTTGTATGAGCATTTATATAAGTTAGGGTACGCTTCTGTGATGGTAATGTAGCTGCTTTACTTTATTGGTTTTACTTAGCGCCTCTTACTGCACTGCTTTACTTTTGTTATTGCTCATACTGATATAGAACTGTTATATAATTATCTATATATACCACTATCACCTGCTTGTACATTCTGATATTATTGGTCCTCCACTTTCTTCCTTCCACGCGGTGCCTAAGAGTCGCAGGGGTGAGGCAAGGATGAAGCAGCTAAGTCTAGTTTGACTGACGGTCGTTTGACAACATCATTTTAGGGATATGTGGAGGCGCCGTCGCAGTTTGACTAGGCGGAGCCAGAGATTGAGACACCGAGATCTGAGGAGCCAGAGCTACGCACTGCCACTACTACTACCTGACGTCAGTTTGATGATCATATGATTTAGCTTTCGCATTGTTAGTTGAGAGAGAGAGAGTGAGTGATATTTTATGATGTTTATATACTGGGCATAAGCCCCTTTTCTTGTACTCTTTATTATCTCATGTGGACCTTTACTTAGATATTTATATATCTTTGATGTAATGTGTGGACTTATTTTATTTCTTCTTTTGTTGGCTGTGTGAATGATCGTGCTTGCTGGCAGGGTCGTTGTCTTATGGTGGCAACTAATTCGTAGTTTGTGTCATTGTAATGCGACGGTCCTGGGAATAAAATCTCTTCTCTACCGTGACCAATTCCTAGGAGGAGAGATTTTACAGTTGGTGTCACCGTGCCACGATCATAAGCGAAAGAAGTCCACAAACCACTGGGTCACCCCGCTAGAGCTTTAGTTTGTGGATAGACTAAGTAGCGGAAGCTGTGGTGTGCCCATATGAGAAAATCACATCTTTTGTCCATATAAATGAGATGAGGCCAACCTTATTTGACTATTGAAGTGTTTCAAACTGCAGGCTATAGTTCTCCCTTTGCCAGCTGATGTTCCTTTTTAGTAGTCAGAGTTGGGCCAGACTCCCACAACCATCCTGGATGCCTTTAGAGCTCAACAGGATTCGACACCGCAACCGAACCCAAGCTCAAATTGGTTGACTACCTTCTGAGGCCTTTCCCCTCCAACTTACAATAGGACAGAGACGGCGAACAAGACAGACGATTGGCTGGACACTATCCAGGAGATGCTAGCGGGGATCCTTTGCCCGGGCAACTAGGCAGTAGCCTTAACAGTTACGACACTGGCAAGCCATGCCAAGAGGTGGTGGAAGTCTCTCATGGACTTCACCTTTGCTAATTATGAGTATTCCCAAATCAGCTGGAATAAGTTTAAAGAGGCCTTGTTGGAGCATTTTGTATCCCCGAAGGATAGAGATGCGCTGGAGGATCGGTTTCTGCACCTCGGGTAGGGAAACCGGTCGGTGCTGGAGTACCAGTAGGAGTTTTCATACTTGGCAAGATTTGCTAGCCCCCTGAGTGAGAAAGTTTATGCAAAGAAATTTTATGGAGGGCTTCAGGATTCGCTCATGCAAGATCTTTTATTCATCTCAGAGGCCAGTTTGGCGAAGTTTATCAAGACGACGGAGAAGTGGGAGGCAGATCATCTGATGGTGCAGGGTAGAGGGAGGAGACCGTCTAAGGAGATGTATCATGGTGAGAGAAGTAGAGAGCCGCAGCGGGGCAGGTTCATAAGGCACAAGGGAGATAGAGGATGTCCTTGTCATGGTGTCAGGCCAGAGCAATGGACTACCGCAGTGCTAGCCCCACCACCACACATCCAAGAGCCGCAGAGATTTGATGACAAAGGACTCCCTCCGGTGGTATGCTTTGGATGCCACCAGGCACGTCAGAGCCCACTGCACATAACTTTTTCCTCCACCTCCTCCACCTCCGGCAACCCCTCCGACACAGCGGGTAGAGGTCGAGGACTAGGTCATGGACGAGGACCTCAAGGTGGCGGCCGATGACCGGAATAGATATATGCGCTGGATTTTGCCCAACCTAGGAACCCTGATTAGGTCATCATAAGTACTTTATCATTTTGTACTTTGAATTGATTGTATAGTACCATAACAACCATTTCTATTGATAGTTGATAAAAAATCAAAACAACCAACCTCAGGCAGAGTACATGTATGAGATAAGCCCACCCTCACATTATTTGACACGGGAGCATCGCACACCTTCGCCTCAGAAGATTTTATAGAGGATTTGGATGGATGCCAATGTTTCCCCGGACTCCTCGGGATAGTCTGACTTCTAGACGGATCGGAGGTGTAGTCTAATGCATAGTGCAATATGTCCGTAGACATTGGTGGAAAGCTATTTGACACCCCAACGATGATTTTACCGCTACCAGACTATGATCTGATTATGGGCATGACGTGGCTACACTGGCACCATTCCAAGATTGACTGCCCATCTAGGAGGATCACATTGAAACATGAAAACTCGGAGGTGTTCTTCGAAGGTATTATGTCTATCTCCCGATTATTAATATCATCTGTACAGGCTGTTAAGGCCTATGAGCAGGGAGACGTGGTATACATGGATTATTTTGAGATGGCGGAGGCGGAGGCCTCCATTGGTGATATTCTGGTGGTTCGGGATTTCCCCGACATATTTTCGGAGAAGTTGCTCAGACTACCCCCTGCATAAAGGGGTAGACTTCCAGATACAGTTAGTACCCGGTGCGAGGCCCGTCTCTCGGGCACCTTACCAGATGACACTAAAGGAGCTTGTGGAGTTCCGGACTCAGTTACGGGAGCTGGTGGATGCAGGATTTGTTTGATCGAGTTCTTCACCATGGGGAGCTCCCGTCTTGTTCTTGAAGAAAAAGGTCGAATCGCTATGACTTTGCGTTGATTATCGAGAGCTCAACCGATTGATAGTGCAAAATACTTATCCATTACCAAGGATTGACGAGCTGTTTGATCAGCTATAGGGAGAACACTGGTTCTCTAAGCTTGACCTAAGGTTAGGCTACTATCAACTGCGGATTCAGGAGGAGGATATACTGAAGATGGCATTCAGCTCATGCTACGACTTGTTTTAGTTCATAGTGATGCCCTTCAGGCTCATGAATGCCCCTCCGCATTCATGAGTTTGATGAACCAGGTGTTTGAGCCGTTCCTGGACGAGTTTATCATAGTCTTTATAGACGATATTTTGCTCTACTCTAGGACCGAGGAGGACCAAACCCATCACTTGGAATTAGTCTCGGGGAAGTTGCGGGAGTACCAATTATATGCGAAGTTTTCGAAGTGCTAATTTAGGCTACAAGTGGTTGCATTCATCGGGCACATTATCAGTGGAGCTGGGTTGGCACTGGAACCGGCTAAGTTGCAGGCAGTGAAGGATTGGCCACAGCCAAAGTCGACTTCGGATATTCAGAGCTTACTTAAACTTGTATGCTATTACCCCAACTTTGCGCAGGTTTTTTGAAGATATCTCTTCCCCTCACTTCCTTGACGAAGGACACGACATTCACTTGGACTAAGTAGTATGAGTCTGCATTCCAGGAGCTGAAGGGTAAATTCACATCAGCTCACATCCTTTACCTTTCTTCGGGAAAGGAAGGATTCCAAATTTATACGGATGTGTCATACGAAGGCATGAGTGTTGTATTGATGCAGCACGTGCATGTTATAGCGTATGCTTCGAGGCAGTTAAAGAAGCATGAGCAGAACTACCCGGTGCATGATTTGGAGCTCAGGGCTGTAGTCTTCGCCTTGAAGGTCTGGATGCACTACCTGTATGAGGTCAATTGTGAGATCTTCTCAGGTCACAAGAACTTCAAGTACATTAACACACAAAAGGACCTGAATCTACGCTAACCGAGGTGGTTAGAGTTTCTCTACGACTATGATTATACCATGAACTATCACCCGGGGAAGGCGGACACCGTAGCAGATGCTTTGAGCAAGAGATTCGACACTACTGGACCGAAGTCCCGGGTGATGACCATGGAGATAGTTCGGATGATTGAAGACATGTAGATTACTGTGGTGTCGAAGGCTAATCCAGAGGTGTATACGGAGTACTTGGCGGCTCTAAGCATGGAGTGTGATATCAGTGACCGCATCAAGGCAGAGTAGAGGCAGGATGAAGTGCTGGAGCCTATAGTTAGAGCCTTGGGAGAGGGCAAACCCGAGGAGTATTCACTACGTGGCGACCTCGTTCACTTTCGGGGGCGTGTTTATATACCCGCAGGAGGTGGGATTTGAGGAGACATACTCAGGGAGGCACATTATACACGGTATTCAATGCACCCGAGGATCACCAAGATGACTGCGGATCTACAGAAGAGTTTGTATTTTCCCGGGATGAAGATGGATATCGTTGAGTTCGTGACTCTCTGCGAGGCATGCCAGCAGGTGAAGGCCGAGTGCAAGAGCCGTGGAGGATTATTGCAGCCACTACCATTGTCGAAGTGGAAGTTCGAGGATATTTCGATGGATTTTGTACACGGGTTGCCTCGCACTCACTCCAGGAATGATTCTATATGGGTCATTGTAACACCCCCAATTTTTCGTTGATTTCATTTGATTTGGTATCATCATATTTAAGACGTCATGGCGTTACTTTTAACGTCGAGTTGATGACGCATCGTCGTTATGTCATTTTCGCGTCTGTGCAGTCGAGTCGGCCGAATTCTTGTTGTAATTGAAAAATTTTGTATTTGGAATTTAAGTTGAATAATTTTGGACTTGCTCGTCAAGTTTCGTCGCGATCCGAGCGATAATCGAGCCTCGGTGATTTTCCGAAGTTTTGTGGAATTTATGTTCGCGGTAGACTTTGAAAATTTATATCTCAAGAACGGCTCGTCGGATTCTGGTTTTGACTTCGTCATTGAGTTCGTAGCGTCATTGTTCGCCTACGGTGCGAATTTCGTTTGACTCGGCGCACGTTTGGGCCTCCGTTTTGAACTCATGTTTTCTTGTTCAAAAATATAAATATGAATATTTTAATATTAAAACACTATTCGAAAATGTCATTTACTATTCATCTCTATAGTTTGATTTTTGGATATATCTGTAAAAACTTTTCACTGCATGCAAATTCTTCTCGAGTACCTGGCCTCCCTCTCGAGTATTCTGCTATTCCTCTCGAGTATCCTGCTATTCCTATCGAGTAATCTGCTTTTAATTCTCGAGTATTCCTGTTTTAGTTCTCGAGTAGTCTCCTATTCATCTCGAGTAGCTTGTTTTACTACACGAGTAATACTTTAGTACTCGAGTACTGATGTTTCCTTGTACTCGAGTACTAAATTTTAGTACTCCAGTAGCCTTTTTTCTACTTCTTGAGTACTACTTTTTGTCTCAAGTAATTCCATTTTAGTACTCGAGTAATACTTTGGTACTCGAGTACTCCTTCCTTGTTCCCGAGTAGTCTGTTACAGTTTGCGTTCGGGCACCTTTTTGAGGGTCAAAACGGTATCGTATAAAAACATGATTAACATGAAATTTGTTCGTCTTGACGAGATCTGCAACTTTCATGTTTGACACTTTTCGATTTGAATCCACCCTAGGATTCTATTTTCATTTTTCGTGCACCCACTCGTAAATAGTCTGTTTTTTCCCTATTTAGACAGAACTTTTTATAAATACACACACACACACACACACACACATATATATATATATATATATATGTTCTGTACTTAAGATAATTAAGAAAGAAAAAAAACTTCATCTTCTCCGGATTTACACCCGAACCAGAGCGGTGTGAGCGAGAGAGAGAAAGATTTTCGTCAATCTTTCGGTGGCCGCCGACGGTGCTCCGGTGCTTCAAATCTTCAACCGAGTATGGATCTGGAAAGCTCTCATCGAGAGCTACGCCATCGTGGTAAAATTTTTTCCGTTTCTTGAGTTTTCTCGTTAGGGTTTTTTGGCCCTAACCTCTATTTCGGTCATTTTTGTTCAGATTTCGACTCCTCCCGTCTTCTTTTGCCCCGATCTACGACGTGTAGTGGTTCAGAGGATTTGTTTTCCGATAAAACCAAGGCAAGTGATGGTTTACCCTCGTTTCTTCTTGTCTGATTTGATGGTAACTGCTAAGTTTTTTTGTTTTTAATGTTTCTGCACTTTGTCTTTCCAAGTTATTGAAATGTTTAATCTTTCTTTGAAGATCGCTTGTATTATAAGTGTTGTCATGGTAATTCAATCTCGTCATGCCATGTTTAATCTTTCTTGAAATGTTTCACTGTTGGCTTTAATCGCCTTATCTATCGTTATTGAACATATTAAAGTTTATCTAGGATTGTAAATTGTTCCTAAAGGTTGATCAACCCCGTCTTGAATCTAGAAATGTTTGGTAGAATCCGACGTGACGTTGTTGACTTGGGATGTCTATCATGGTTTTTCTTCGTGGCGATGCCATGGGGCGAGACAAGCCACCAGGCCCCGATTGGGTTGTGGTGTGCCTCTGAGCTCTAAACCCGGATCGTTACGGGGTTTTTCTTTCGGGTTTTCTTCGTTGCGGGTGTTATTAGTGGGTGAATCCACCGCCATAACATTTGATCTCCCTATTAGCACTTTGTGGGGCTCTACTGGGTTTTTTGGGCATTTGCGGTGTTTGGTAGAGTGTTTAGTCTCCCCCGCATTTAGACGGATAATTGTCTTTGGGGTTGTGTCCAGCTGAGTTGACTACCCTGCCCGTTTTGGATTGTTTAGTGGAGTTGACCACATGTGGCTAATAGGGGTTTGTTTCTCTTCCTGATTGTTTAATCTTGAATTTTCCCCTTATAGCCTTGTGCATCTGGTGTATTTACGATGTACGTGACGATTCACGTAAGTGTTCTTTTCCTGTTTGATGTTTTACTTTTGTACTCTACTTCAGTACTTTTGGTCTTGGGTTGGTACCTCATTTGACATTTTGTTTTGTTGGCTTCTTTTTCTGTCACCATTTATACATTCTTGCTGAGGTGTTCTGTCTTTGGAATTCCTCATATTCAGAGCAGTAGCAGATAGTGGAGCTGGTTTTGGAGTTTCTGGGCAGCAGTGTTGGCGGTGGTTTTGACCTCGCCGTAGCATGGCAGTTTATCGTTTTAGTTTGCTTACTTAGTTCAAACATACTTCTGTTTTATGTGGGTTCGTGTCAGATTATTGATGCCCACAGGATAGACGTTTTTGAATACCTTGCTAGCTGCTTCGTTTTCTTTTTGTGGATGTGAATTACTTGCTCTCTGGGATGTTTTATGTTAGGATTTTGTGGTAGTTATTTTCAAGTATAAAAAAAAAATTACTATTATTACCACATGCATTGCATAATTTAAAATGTTAAATCACTATATTTAACGACCGTACAAATCCACTTTTATTACTAATATAAATTTAGAACTTGCATATCTTCATGTGTTCTTTTGGAACCTCTAAGCTCTTGTAGGATGCCTAATCCGATAAAAGAAGTATTTTCCGCCGCGCTTAATTACTTTTCTTGTGGACTAGATGAACCACTCAGCCGAGGGATACGGCTAACTATTATACTTAAATTGATTTTAACTCTAATTAACTTAAAAAATCTTTCTTCATGGTTAAGTAGGTGTTTTGCTTAAGCGCCCGCAGTTATCCCATGCTGACGTGGCATCATGACGCGTATTTATCCCTTACTCTAATATACCTTTTGGGCGGTGAAAAAAGCGGGTTGTGACAGTCATCATGGACCGATTGACCAAGGTAGCCAGGTTCATCCCTGTCTGGAAGGATGCTCTAGTTGGCGTATTGGTGAGGCTATTCGTGGAGCAATTTGTGAGGTAACATAGCGTACCCAAGACAATTATATCGGATCGAGGCGGTCTATTTACTTCCAGGGAATGGAGGGCGGTGCAGGAGTACTTAGGTTCCCAGCTCGCTTTTAGCACTGCCTTTCATCCACAGACTGATGGGCAGACAGCGGACCAACAAGACCATGGAGGATCTGCTGCGATTGTGTATACTTGATACGGGGAAGCCCTGGGAGCGGCTGTTGCCATTGATTGAGTTCTCATACAACAACAGCCATCAAGCCAGCATTGGCATGGCTCCCTATGAGGCTCTATATAGGAGGAAGTGTTGGACACCGCTATCTTAGGTTCGGGATGAAGACTCGAAGGCGCTTGGGTCAGATTACGTTGAGCACACGGACACACTCATTCAGCTGATCAGAGATAGAAAGTTAGAGGCTCAGAGTCGGTAGACAAAGTATTACGATGCAAGGCATCGCAAGGTAGAGTTTCAGGTGGGGGGTAAGGTATTTTTGATGATACATCAAATGCACGATGTTTCACGAATGCGTAGGCACAAGATGCTCAGCCCTAGATATATGGGGCCATATACGATTCTAGAGCTGATCGGTCCCTTGGTATACAGGATGGAGCTACTGCCATAGTTGGCAAACCTGCACGACGTCTTCTATGTCTCCTCACTTCGGAAAGCATTACTTTGTCCAGAGGAGCATATTACTTCTACCTTGGGCCCGGTTGCATCTGATCAGTCATTTCGTCTGGAGCCAATCTTGATCGACGATACAACGGTCTGAGTTTTGCGGAAGAAGAGCGTCCCTTTGGTCAAGGTGTTGTGGTCAAATCATAGGCGGGAGGAGCACACTTGGGAGCCCTTTAACCTCATGTAGAAGAAACAACCAGGGCTCTTCACCTCAGGTACAAACTAAACCTCCTACCAGTTGATATTTTCTTCTCTCGTGAAACCCCGTAGACCCGTGCTTGAGTTTCGAGGACAAAATTCTTATTTTATTTATTGGAATTTATAACATTCCCCACGCTTCTAGGACCCTAAAGTAGGGTTAGGGCTTGAGTGGTGCATGGAGGCCCTAATATGACCCTAGCTCAGCTTGAAGTTAGGGAAACTGCTATGTGCACCCCCAATGTGCACAAGTCAACTTAGGCCAATTCACACTCACATGAACTCACCACCTCAAGGTAAGCTCACTAACACTTCCCTAATCCTAAGAGAGAGGAAACCGAGCAATGAATTCAAGGCTAGGTCAATCAAATGGGTCGAATCGACCAAAGTCAACTTTAGGTCAATATAGGTCAAACATTCACCTTAGAGGTCTCATTGGCCTCAAAACCTAAAATTGACCCCACCCCTAGCCTTATAATGTCATTAGGGGCCAAGTGGACCCAAAATCCCCATCATGGGGTCACCAAGTTGACTAATTTGACCAAAGTCAAATTTAACCCTATTTAGGTCAAAATCACATTATTTGACAAAGTGGGCCCAATTGGGGCATCACCATGACCCAATCAAAATTGGGTAGTGTTCAGGGACTCAAGACATACCCCTTGGACTAGTCAACCCATCAAGTTGACCAAAGCCAACCCCATGGTCAACCATGGTCAAATTAACCCCTAAAGGCTAAATGATAGCCCAAGCAAATTCAAGTGGGCTAAGGTCTTGTCCAAGACCCAACCTAAGGCCCACTAAGTTTATTAGATTTATTTAATCTAAATTAGGTGAGTTTAATGAAGATTTAATGGGGTAATTAGGGGGGAGTTTAATTTGGAAGGAGGAATAATGGAGGGACGCCAAATGCCACGCCCTTTTTCTTCCTCAACCCCTCCTTTCATCTCCTCTGATGAAGAGAAGGAGTTTCCAGCAGTTATAGGTCAGCCACAATCAAGGAGGGTTATTAATGGCCATGACCTACCACCTCTCATTCATGGATCTCCTATATAGAGGCCCCCAATGCTCAATTCGACACTTTCATCACCTTCAGAAGCCCTCAATCAGTCAGAATCGACTCTTGGATCAAAGCTTTCAGTGGAGAATCGAGATCAGGAGAGGTTCACCAGAAAATCCTAAAAACCATGTCCACCCGCTGGAGTAGCTGCATCCAAGCCTGAAATCAGGCATACTTCTCCTCCTCTCCCCTTGTGCTAGCTTCCTAGATCAATATGACTTAAGGTCTAGCTCAATTGAGCCGATTACAATTTTGAAATCCATGGAAAAACCAAGTTTGGGCTTCCTCTCGGGTTTTGGCTGGAGGAAGAAGACAATCCTCTGGCCGTTGATTTGATATATTATAAAGTATTATAATTATAAATATTATAAAAGTGTTATTTATCCCCTTAATATGCACCTTTTTAAATCAGGAAAATAAGACTCTTAGGGGCTTAAACATGAAAAGTGCCAAACATGAAAAAAGGTAGTCATGTGAGTCTACTTTAATTAGAAATTAAAATCAAATCATTGAGAGCACTGTAGTTTTTTGTAGGGCAATTCATGTGGGACTGCTCTTTAGGGTAGGACAGTCACTATTTACTTAATAACCTTTAATTGGTTAAGGGGATTGACATGACATTTGGGACATTTAAGCATATACCATAGATACACCTACAGTGCAAAAATGGGAATTTTTGTACGACATTTTCCTATGATTTTAGGAAAAATGTGATTTTTAATTTAACTGAAATATTTTGGTGAACAATAATTATTTTAACCCCAAATTTTGGTGAGCGGTTCAATGGGTTGTTAAAAGGATCTGGTAAAAATTTCAGGTCCTTTGGACCCTTGCAGGTTATTGAATCCCACTTGCAAGTTTTCATGTTGTATGTGTTGTGGTGTGCATTTAGCCAAAAAGTGTATCTTGTGAATTTTGCAAGATTGGCTTGCACAAATCCAGTGAAATTTTATACATGCACTTATTTCGTGAAAGTACATCTCCTCATGAAGTTTTAAAATATTTGGAGTTGATTTGCATATCAATTGAATTAATTAGTATTTTTATTACGCAAATGTATTGGTGAAATTTGGGTGACTAAAATAGTTGAAAAAATTATAAAACCTTGCAATAGCAATTATTTAGTATGATAAATAATGTATAAATTAATTGAAATTTTTAAAAGTCAGAATCTTAGTGTTGCAGTTATAATTACCATTTTTCCCCTTCTATATTATTGAGGTAATTGTGCTCAAATAGAGTTATGAAACTATAAATTTTTGGAATAAATAACTATTTACCATTTGTAAACTCCAGTAATATTTCTGGAATTATTTTATTAATATTTATAGTACTTCATGTGTAACATGACCTAGTAGATCATATTTTTATAATTAGAAATTAAATATGGAATAATTTTGGAATGACGTAAAAGTTGATTCAGAGCCATTATTACTCATGATGATATTAGGATAATTTTATCTTGCTGATTTGAAAACAGAAAGTAATACTTCATGTTCAAAATCACATGTAGCAATAATTTGGGAAAATTATAATAATTGCAGATTATTTTAGGAAAATTATAAATCTATGGAATTAAGTCTAGAAAATCATGATAGGTCTCAAAAAATAATCTTAGAGCCTAGGATCAAGTATTTGGAGGATTTCTATTCATACACACATACAAGACATGCTCTCCATTTAGCACTTTTGGGAAATTAGTAATTCAGCGGTTGGAGCTTGGAGAGGTCACACACTTAGTAACTCTAGGAGTTTGTTTGGTTAAGGGTAGTATAAGATTACTAAGTGCCTTGAGAAAGGGAGTGATGGGCTTCATCCCATCATAGTTCCTAGTACCACTGCGAGCCTTTCACAGGGCAGACCTCGTGAAGTCCATGGTTAACCATAAATCACTAAGTAATCCGGAAGTTAGACAAGAGTAGTCTGATAGGATCAAGGAATATTATAGAGAACTCACCCATATGTGGGATAGAGTGATATAGGGCTTGTTGGTCCTATGAGCTTGTGAGTCAGATTGTTGGTCGATATTAGGACGAGTTGGTCCTGCGAGCTGGAGGCTCGAGAGGGTATTGTTATACCCGGTTTTTGTTTATGTGATGGATCACTCGGTACTAGTTCATTCGGCACACCGACGGAAGTACGATAACTCTGGTGCAGAGTTTTGACCTTTGGGGAGACCAGTAGGATGTCTATACCGAGGTCTAGAAGACTATGTCCCCTTAGAGCAGACCCGAAAATGGACGACTGGTAGTTGCTAGCAAGAGTACCCGGAGGCTCCGCTGTTATGTTTTTAGCGTTGAGGCGTGCGAGTGGTCTAGGCCTGGTAGTGTGCCTGCCCGCCTAAGAGTGGAGACACTCGCTCTGCTATCACTGTGAGCCACGATGGTTAGTACTTGAGAGGTTGGCCACCTCCAAAAAGTGGGGATGCATGAAAGGTCTGTGCACAGAATCGTGTGTGTGAGTTATATAATAAACATTATAATGCATTGCAAATTATGATATAACATACGCACTTGCAGATCTTCATCATATAAATTAGTATGGTCTCTTTTATATGATGAGTTACTATTTTGGAAACCTTAACTTATATGTTTGCATGGGCATTCATATACGTTAGGGTATGCTTCTGTGATGGTAGTGTAGCTGTTTTACTTTATTGGTTTTACTTAACTCCTTTTACTGTACTACTTTACTTTTATTATTGCTCATATTGATATAGAACTGCTAGAAAATTATCTATATATACCACTGTCACCTGCTTATACATTCTACTATTATTGGTCCTGCACTTTCTTCCTCCCCCGTGGTGCCTAGGAGTCATGAGGGGGGAGGGGGGAGGTGAGACGGGGACGAAGCAGCTGAGTCTAGTATAACTGACGGTCATTTGACCACATCATTTTAGGGACACGTGGAGACGTCGTCGCAGTTCGACCGGGGGGAGCCAGATATTGAGACACCAGGATCTGGGGAGCCGGAGCCGCGCACTACCACTACTACTACCTGACGTCAGGTTGATGGTCATATGATTTAGCTTCCGCGTTGACAGTTGAGAGAGAGAGAGTGTGATATTTTATGATGTTTATGTGCTGGGCATAAGCCCTTTTCTTGTACTCTTTTATTATCTCATGTGGACCTTAGATATTGATATATCTTTGATGTGATGCGTGGACTTGTTTTATTTCTTCTTTTATTGGCTGTGTGAATGATCGTGCTTGCCGGCAAGGTCGTTGTCTTATGGTGGCAACTAACTCGTAATTAGAGTCATTGTAAGACGACGGTCCTGGGCATAAAATCTCTTCTCGGTGGTGGCCAATTCCCGGGAGGAGAGATTTTACAGTATCCTTACCATACAGGGGCGTGGTAACCATGTGTTTAAAGGATGGCGAGAGCAAGGTAAGAAGTAATAGGGTATTATCTTCTTCCACCACCTTCGCACCAACCACATGCAATTGGTTTAGAAGTCCGTTGAACACATTAAAGTGCTCCTGCAAGTTGCCACCCTTCTGCATCCTCAACTCATACAATCGTTGTTTTAACAACAACCTTGTGGTCAACGATTTAGCCAGATATAATCTCTTAAGCTTCTCCCAAAGCTTGATTGCAGAATCCTCGACGCCAATATTGAAGAGCACCTTATCGTCAACACATCCTGATGGTGCTAGTGGCAGACTCATCCAAGTCAATCCACTCCTCGTCCTTCACTTCGGCGGTCAATTTTTCTCATCCCCATAAAACCTGCATCAGTCCCTGGTTAACTAGCATATTTTTGACACAAATTTGCCACAGACTAAAATTTTTGCTACTATCAAACTTCTCCACTGAATACCAAGCCAAAGTTATATATTCTTCCCTGTCATAGCTGTCCTCCAGTATGACTAGGTGACTGATTAATTCAAGGTTGGATTTGAAAGGATGGGAAGAGGACCTAGTCGTTCACCACTGCAGACAAATATTTCCTTAAATGTCCCATCAGTCGTCTATAGAACCTCACTTTGATACCACTTGTTGGGATTTCTGGTCGCGAAAGCGCAATCTCCAAGAACAACTAAATACAGAGTCACAAGAAAATACGTACTTTGCACAATTCTATTAGCACAATAAAATTAGTAAGTTCTCAAAATTAAGAGATACAAATCCAAAATTATACTGCAGAAGAACTCAGACTATGAAAATTCACAGGAGTAATATAAATTTAACTGCAATCCGTAAAATGGACGCACAAGATTCGTACCAGAATGAACCTTCGCCATCGCCAGACGACCAACCACCGCTACCACCACCACCGAGAAGAGATCCAAGTCGGGACATGACCTTGCCGCAAACCTGCAATCTGCTAACTTTACCACTTGTGCACAACCACAACTGTCTATGAGCATGCAACCATCGAGCACCGCGCACCTTTCCGTAGCCCGCGAATCAGACGCCTTGCCACTACGAGCACACTTTCGCTCCTCGTTGTTGATGCAACCCGCAATCTGATATCGATGCCCACCTTTGTATTCAGTCGTGCACAACTGCTCTCCTCTTTAAGGCTTTACCTCTCTTTGGTTTGGATTTTGGTGTACTTCATAGCTTGCCTTCCTCTCCTTTTATAAAGCCATTTTACATGTTTTTGCAGGTTTGAAGAATAAAACCAACTCAACACCAGTGTGTAAGAAAAATGAGGGACATCATCACCAACTCTTTCATAGAAATGGTCTTTTATGTCTTCATCTTTAGTTTCTCCTACGATTTTCTTCTTCTAGTCACAAGCTACTTGCTCAAGAGCTATGGAATTCACCATGTTCGTATAACATTCTGATTGTTTGACCTCTGGAATCTTCTTCTATCCAAAATTGAAGTGTCCTAATTTTCCATATCTACAATCATTAGGGTAAATTAAAGAGTATTCTTGTTAGGGAGAAAATATATATGCTGCCTAAATTTGCATAGAGATTGCATATGAAACCAAGTTTAAGTTGTGTTCTTTTATAGAAAGTGTGATTCAGACGATTTTCAAGAAATAATATTTTGTCGCAATTGAATGCTTCATCAAGGTTTTAACACATAGAGAAGAATCTCGTGTTGATATCTCTTGAAAATCAGGAGATTATTGATGAGTATTTTTGAGAGAGAAGAGACGGTACTAATCTTCATAAATCACACTTATTATTACATTAAAGTTAAAAATCATCAAAGAAAAATAAAAAGAAACGAGAAGTGCGTGCACACATAACATAGTCATTTATAGACGTTCCCAAGAACAACACATGTTCATTTGTCCTCTCTTCCACAACTTTTGAAATAATTATCAATCTAGGTTGTAGAGCCGGTTTAAACTAGAGGCTCAAAAACTCAATAGAATCATTTATATTGGGGATTCATTTTTTAAAGGGAGATTCAGTAACTCTTACTAAGACTTTTCACTAGGAACTTGAAAACCTTGATAGATATTTTAAGAAGATCATGTGAGTTTTACATAGAGTGAAAGAGAAGAGGTTAAGAGACAGGATGAAGAAGAGGAATAGCCATATCTCAACAAATGAGATCATGATTTACATTAGATGCATGTGAATAATAAAAAGTGAAGAAGGGAGGGTTCTTGCTACAATTTGATCGGCTTTCTCTTTGTGATCTTTTAGCTTCTACCGCTTTTGCATTTCCTTATTTTTATACTCTCATGCCCTTTCATTTCGTACCATCGATCTTCACATCATGACACTATTTATAGTAGATAAAACCTACGCCTTCATGGATTCGAAAGGGTTTAAGGCAGAACATCTTATCTTCTTCTAATTTACTCTCAAGAAATGAAGTAGAGATAGTTGTCGTAGAGTGCATATTTAACTTTGTTTACTCTTAAACAAATCTATTCCACGTGTCGACAAGAATGTCAATCTGATCGACTTCGGCAAATGTTAAGCCTTGGTCAATGAATAACAAATACATAGCCTTCCTTAGTTGGGCTCAGAGAATCTAGGCTCAATCTGCGAATGTATTCAGCTTGGTCACCGATCAACGATCGACTAGTAGCGATTTTTGATCGATCTCTAACTGCTACAATATATAATGGCGTTCTACTTCCAAATAGGCAATCTGGTACTCAGTCTCTAACATGCGATCACTAGATCTATGATCTCAGAGTTCTTCTGAGCAACCAATTCCATTTCTTATCGTCTCTTCTCTTGTTTATTCTTTCTGGAAAGCTCTCATGTATTTCATCTTCCTCAGTTATTTACACAACTTTCTATTTTATTATGTATAAGTACTATTATAGTCAATGATTTTACTTTGTCAATTTAGAATTTTTCCTAACAGCCCTTATCTTTGTGGGTATTTAGAAATATTTTGTAGGTTGGTGACCATTTTGCTTGTTAAGCTTTAAAAGAATGACACAATTGTAAAAACTTAAGAAGGAAGCTGAAAAGAGGTCGTGGGAACACTCAACCACAACAAAAGCCAAATGAAAATCAGAAGTAACAACAGCACAAGAGTCTCGAATTGGAATTAATAACTTCTTTACAGAGCGAGGTATACATTGCGAGACATGATTCACAATGTAGACAAATGAAACAAAAAACTGCAACATGAAGTAATCCGTGCAGACAACAAGCTGTAACCGCACAAGCCGCCTAACCGCAAGATGTGTTCGCCGAAATCGCCAAAGTCTCCTAATCGCAACTAACAGTGCAGACTGCTTGTTATTGAAAGCTGAAGGACTTGAACAGAACCCACTGGTAGACCGGGCGAACTGCTCTGCTTAACCACAAATCAGAGAAAGAGACTTCAAGTCGCAGAGACCGCAACCAGCTGTTATCCACTGAATGTTATCCGCAAACTATTTTACACCAAGCTTCCACAAGTTGCCTAGCCCCATGATGCTAGCCACACAACCTACACATAGTCAACTTCACTTAGTCGCACCGGTTAGAAAAATGTAACCGCAAGTTTTAAGTGCGAGCTGAGTTCTCACAATTCTCGATTATTTGTGATGAATCGGGGGTCCTATTTATAAGCGAGGAGAGGACTGTGGTCACCGTCCATAGCGATACGAAAACCGCTCGTCTCCCTACAGGTAGCATCACGTATACGCACAATGTAGATACCAACACCAGTCCTCCACAATTAACTTCTAACCGCAAGGGCAAAAAGAACAATCAGTCCGCATAGGCAGAAAGGACCAGTCCACATAGGCAGAAAGGACTAGTCTACCAGGCTGAGAAGACCAACACCAATCTAACAAGGATGGCAGACACAACACTGGCTGGCTGGCGGACAACGCTATAAGACCGCACTACCTTGTGGTCACAGCTCCCAGTCCGCACATACTTCAGCTCGTGACTAGAACAAGGACCATGCCTAATCGACTTGCCGAACTAGGTGATCTATAGAAGTAGTCCACATAAATAGGCGATCTCGGCGAGCTAGGAAACAACCCTAGACTTGTCACACGGGACTAAGCCCATAACACTAGCGGACTCTGGCTATCAACCTGCCTGAGAAGGCTCCAGCAAACTGTACAGTTAGCCACCATAGTCCATGCTAATTTTCAGCCTTCTTGTAAGCCAGATAACCTGAAGAATCAAGCAGACTGTACGGTCTCACCAACCAGACCGCCACAACTGCAGTTAGAGAAGTCTAACCACCCAGTTTTAACCCAGGGTGCTAGCTGAACCAGACCGCAAGAGTGACCGGCAATCTGCCAAAGGATATCTGCCAGGCCGACAGCAGACTCTGCGGTCTGTGTTGTCTGCCCAATTAGACCGCTCACACTCCACTTCACTTCCACTTCAACAATTCTAACATTCCCCCTTGAAGTGGAAAGTGGAAATCAGTCTGAGCAATCCTCTTAACTGAATAAATGGTCCCTTCAAAAGTGACTTCTTGAAGATGTCTGTGATGTTATCCTAATAATACACATACTTGACCATTAGATACCCCTCCATCACCTTCTCCCGAATGAAGTGATATTCGATCTTAATGTGTTTGGTCCACACGTGACAAACTGGATTGTTAACCAGTTTGAGAGCACTCTCATTGTCATCGCGTAACAGAGTAGGACACCGCACCTCCACATGGATGTCTTCTAGTAATCACCTGAGCTAGATGGATTCCTGATCTGCCAAAGCCAAAGACTTATACTCTGCTTCCATAGTGAATATATACACAAAATCTTGTTTCTTGCTACACCACGAGATGGCTGCCGTTCTGCAAAAGAAGACATATCCTGACGTCGACTTCTGATCATCAGAATCTCCCCCATAATCAGCATCTGTGTAGCTTGAAGCCCGTGTCCCTCTTATAAAAGAGGACCATGTCTGAGGTGGACTTCACGTACTTCAGAATACTCTTAGCTTCCACTAGATGAGGCCTCCACGGCTCCGCCATATGCCGACTTACATGGCCCATAACATAAGAAATATTTAGTTTGGTAATTGTCAGATATATGAGTCTCTCTACGAGAGCCCGGAACACCAGGGGATCAGAAAAAACCCTTCCCTCATCTCGTCGAAGTTTCAGACCGACCACTAGAGGAGTAGAGCATCTCTTCCCCTCCTACATGCCGAACTGCTTAATGATTCTCTCTGCATAGCCCTTTTGTGAAACGAGAACACCGCACTTCTTCCTCTCAACCTCGAGTCTAATGAAATGGTAGGGCTCCCCAAGATCCTTTATCTTAAACCTGATAGCCAACTCAGCCCAGAACTTAGCTACCTCATCCTTCGAGTTCCCAGTGACAATCATATCGTCAATATATAGCACCACTAGGACTTGAAGCTCCCCCTCTTTTTAATGAAACGACTTGAATCTGAATCTGAAGTGAAGTATCTGCTGAATTGGAGGTATTCTGCGATCTTCTCATACCATGCCCGAGGCGCCTGCTTCAGACCATTGAGAGCCTTCTTAATCTTGCAGACATGTCCTAGATGATTTTCAGAAACATAACCAGGTGGCTACACCATGAAGATATCCTTGACAATATCGACTTAAAGGAAAGCATTCTTTACGTGGATTTGTCAAATCTTCCATCCTTGACAAACCGTCAAGGAGATCACCACCCAAACTGAAGTCATCTTAACCACCAGACTGAACATCTTTTCATATTCCTTCCTGTATTGTTGTGAGAGCCCCTGACCTATAAGGTGAGCCTTGTACCGCTCGATGCTGCCGTCAGCCTTCTTCTTCAGCTTATAAACCCACTTATATGTAATATGAGTGATGTCATCGATCTTGGGCATAAGATCTCAAGTCTCATTCTTCCCAAGGGCTGTTATCTCCTCATTCATAGCATCTTCCCACTCCTTAATGCCAGTGACATTTTCAAAGCATGACAACTCCCGCTCATCCAAGGAACCTGCAAAGAAACATGAGACAAAACTCACTATGTTCCTGTACCTATATCGAGTCGGTGGAATGATGGTCCTTTTGGACATCCACAGGGCTTGACCCTGATCTGCAACTCTCGCTGCTTCTTCTAAACTAGCTCTCTTCTCAGTCACAACGGGAGCATCACTCCCCTACTTCCAGATCCAGAAGCTTCTGCCCTAGAGATAGATGATACCAGAGCACCTGATGACGCATATAACTCCACTAGAAGATCCTGAGCAGCTTCTCCTTGCCCTTAGTCAGACATGCTCTCCTGTAGCTCCACAAATTAGCTACCTTGGCATGACTTCAATTCGCCGAATACTACATCTCGAGAGACAACAAACTTCAATGTCTCTGGATTTATGCATTTCTAGCCCTTCTTCTGGCCATTATAGCTGATAAAAACTAGCTTTTGTGCTTTCACAACTAGCTTTGTCCTGAGAGTGTCTGGAACATGCACATAGCAGGTTGACCCGAACACCTGAAGATGTTCCACACTAAGCTTCTCCTTGACATCAGCTTATGTGAAGACTTCATGTTGTTTGAACTGAGGGGTATACGGTTGATGGCGTATGCCACACAGGCCATTCCCTCTGCCCAAAAATGCCTAAAAATGCCTTTGGCGTGAAGCCAGCACTTCCAGGTCTCTATCAAACGATGAATCTTCCACTCTGTAACTCCATTCTACTGTGGAGTATGCGCACAAGTAAGCTCCCTCTGGATACTGAACTTTTTACAAAAGTTCAAGAACTCATGTGAAGTGAAATATCCGCCATTATCAATTCTCAACTTCTTGATTCACAGACCGAGTCGGCACTCCACGAGCTCCTTGAACTCCATGAACATCCTAAACGCCTCTGACTTCTCTTTCAAGAAATATACCCAAGTATAGCTAGAAAAGTCATCAATAAGTACCAACATATACCTGCTATTGTCGAGACTGAGAGTAACGGTAGGTCCCATTAGGTCTCTGTGGATGCATTCTAGCAGTTCTCTACCCCTAGTCTGTGACATGTCAAATGGAAGGCGATGAGCCTTACTATACTAAAATCCTGTACAGACGTGATCATCACCAAAAGATGAAAGGCTAGACACACAATGAACCAGGCCTCTTGCCATCATAACCTTCAGCTTATCCATCCCAACAAGACCCAGTCTCTCATGCCAAATAGCGGCACTATCGTTTGCCTTCATCTTCTCAACATAAGAACTTATCGACGACACAAAAAAGTCCCTTACCCGTCTTCCAACGTGAGTGACATTAGCTTTAATAGCTGACATATTCCTGAGAAACTTCACTTCTGTTGGGTCAAACAGAACGTGATACCTAGTGTCAACAACGTTGGTCACCGAGAAGAGGTTTTTCTTCATTCTCGGCACGTGATCCTCACCAAGCTTCCACTAGTTGTCTAGCCGCCTGATGCTAGCCGCACAGCCTGCACAAAGTCAACTTCATCTAGTCGCACCGGTTTGAAAAATTTAACCGTAAGTTTTAAGCGTGAGCTGAGTTCTCACTGTTCTCGGTTATTTGTGACAAGCCGAAGGGTGCTATTTATAGGCAAGGTGAGGAGTGTGATCACCGTCCATAGCGATAGGAAAACCGCTCATCTCCCTGCAGCTAGGATCACGTATTTGCACAGTGCGGATACCAGCACCAGTCTGCCACTGATTAACTTCTATCCACGAGGGCAGAAAGGACCAGTCCTCCAGGCTGAGAAGATCAACACCAAGAACAAAGACAAAATAACATCAACCGCACCACCGCACTGTCTTGAACAAGGACGACAAAAATAACACTGGCGGGCTGCCAGACACCGCTACCAGACCGCACTGTCTTGCGAACATAGCTCCCAGTCCGCACATACTTCAGCTCGTGACAAGAACAAGGACCGTGCTGTTTTCTTATCAACTTGCTGAACTCGGCGAGCTCCAGAAGCAGTCCGCACAAACAAGCGAGCTAGGCAACAACACTGGAATTGTCACACGGGACAAAGTCCACAACACCAACGGACTCTGGCTATTAACCTGCTTGAGAAGGCTCCAGCGAACTATGTGGTTAGCCACCACAGTCCGCACTAACCGTCAGCCTTCTTGCAAGCCAGAGAACCTGAAGCATCAAGCGGACTGTGCGGTCTCACCATCCAAACCGCCACATCCGCGATTAGAGAAGTCTAACCGCCCAGTTTCAACCCGAGGTTCTTGCTGAGCCGGACCGCAAGAGAGACCGACAATCCGTCAAAGGCTATCCGCCAGGCCGGCGACGGACTCTTCGGTCTGTGCGGTTTTCCCAATCAGACCGCCTACATTCCACTTCACTCTCACTTCAACAATTTTAATAACAATATTTTATGCAATGCACAATATGCATATAGAGAGGCAATGAAAGCAATAAATAAGATAAACACATCAATATATATTTTCAGTTTTCTCCAAATATTTTTTTATAGAAAATTGCTCGATTTTAGTTAGCACTTGTAATATGCTAGCATGCCTAACCAGAGGCTCTCTTACCTTTACATGCCAAATTGGACCAAAACATCCTGCCTATAGTGAGTCCGCCAAATAAGAGTGTCAATCCCGTGATACAAGTCCAATGACAGGCCGAAACTCCCAAACAAGACTATAATACTGAATTTTGCAGGTGGCTAAACTGCCAAAAAGGATTGCGACCATCGAAATGTTCCCCCTTTGTTAAAAGGAGACCCTGGTAAAACAAGTTAAATACTTGGCTAACTAAGGCTCCATTTGGGGGGACTTATGTTCACCGGTCAAGCGGTTACGACCGCATGAACCGGTCAAGTTAAATACTTGACTAATTAAGGTCTGGTTCTTGCGGTCATAACCATTTGACCGTAAAAATAAGTCTCACCAAACGGAGCCTAAATAATAATAATGGCAGTCACCCCACGACAATCTCACATGCGTAACTATTCCCAAATTTATTGATATTATAGCATGATAATTAGCAAAACATGTTTATTCTATCAATATTGCTCAACACCTCAATCATCATACCTAAAACGTTATTGTAATTGTAGCAATATTTAGACACAAAAATTACACATAAAAACTCAAATATAAAAATTATCATAAGACATTAAAACTTTACTACTATATTAGTAGAATTCGGAAAAACTCGGTTGTTAGTGATGCAATGCCACAAAAACTCTATTCCGGTGGCCAAATGAGTGAAGTTCTCATCTAGGGTGGATCTATATATTAATATGCCAGAAGAAAGGACAATTAACTTAGTAGTTATGGCTAGAAAATAGAGTTCGTAAGGACTTGAAAAGTGGAAGCTGCATTTCAAAAAAAACGAGCATCATAGAGCTCATTGAGATCAGATCGTCAATTGTGCATAAAAAAAATCATTTTGTATTCTGATTTTGTTTAGTACCCTATAATCAATGCAAAATTGTCGGGTTCCATCCCTTCCGAGATCAAAATGGTTGGCGAATTTAAAATGTATGTGGTTGATCTAACGAACGATTCCTTAACGAAGCATTTTCTTGAAGATATGTTCAATCTAATTATTCGATACCAGAAAGGCTTCATATTTGTAGGTGAAGTACCTGAGAATAGAGGGATAATTTGACAGTGATTCAAAAAATAGTGAATAAAATTGTTGTAATAATTGCTGGAATCTTGTGGGTAGTGGGGTAAAAAGTTCTGTAAAAAAAGATAGATACTGCAGTGGGTGGTCTAAAGTCGGAAGAAAAAAAAACTAAAAGCATGGCATATTGCAGCAAGGACATGAGACGAGAGTAAAACAAATCAACAAGAGCACTAAATGCTATGCTAAAGAAGAAAGGTCGAGGGTAGTTAGGGTTAGGGTTAAGAACTAGGAAAGATGAGCTATATCTTGTAATTACTTAATCATGATTAGTATTAAATAAAATTGATTATAGATATATAATTAAGTTTGAGTATTCAATTATCAAATCGAGTCGGATCTTAGAAAACAGAGTGCACGGATAAACTCAAAAGGTCGAAAAACCTGTGAATCAATATATTGTTTGCTAAAATTTGATATCATTATGAAAATCATGTTTTTCGACACAACCGGCATGAATATTGAGAAACGGACTCTGTCAATGGACTTAGAACGTCAAAAAACATAGAAATCGACATATTAATAGTTGAAATCGATGTTCGTAAGAAAAAATGGTTTTGGCACTACTGCAAATTTTGGTGCGACTAGTGCAAATTTTGGTGCAACTAGCAAAATCTCGAGAAATGGAGTCCGCCAATGCACTCTGAGTGTCGAAAAACATAGGAAATGGGATTTTATTTATCGAAATCAGAGTTCATAAGAGAAAATGTGTTTTTCGGTGGAACCGATGCGAATTTCGAGAAACTGAGGCTGCGTTTGGCGCGGCTTATTTGCTCCGGTGAGGTTGGACAAAAAAGTAATTGTCATAGAATTTATGTTTGGTATGACAAATGTTACTATCGTTACCAAAAAAAAGAAACTATTTTTGGGCATAAGATTTTGAGATGACAATCTGTCCAACCTCACCGGAGCAAATAAGTCGCGTCAAACGCAGCCTGACTCCGCTAATAAACTCAGAATATCAAAATATAATTAAATCAATATTTTATTCATCAAAATCGGGGAATAAATGAAAAAAATGTAATTTGAGCAATAACGGCTAGGAATTTGGTGAAACGGGGGCCAAAATCAGGCCCGGAATGCCGAAAAACCATAGGGTAGGTTTTTTTCATAATTTTTCGAAACTAAAAAAGGACCCAAATGGGCCAAATCAGCAAGGAGCCGCCACATGGCAGCCAGCAGGCGCAACTAAGCGCCACTTGGCGACCCAGAATGGCGGGCCACATGCGGGTCGTGTGGGGCTCGCCATTGTCCCAAGGCGTGCGTTGGGCACGCGCCCGTGCGTGCCCAACCCGCGCCTGGCCCGGACGAGCGCCACACGGCGCCCGTACGTGCCATGTGTAAGTCCTCATTTTTTGGGATCTTATGCCCAGAACCTCCGCTTTGTGGTGACACCAACTCCCGTGAAGGTCGTCGCCACAAATCGCCGATTCTGCCGGCTAGTACTCAACCATGTACCATAGAAGAAAGAAGTGTTCGTAAAACTAAACAAGTCCACAATTACAGTGCAATATATGAAGTCCACATAAATTAAAAGTTGAGCAACATGAAATAGTAAATCTGAGAAGGAAAGATAAGAGGGCACCTGCCCAGTACATATGATCCTCACTACATAACGCTCGAGGAAGAAACGCTACTAATCACTCATGGAACCCATGATTGTTGTTGCTGCTACTGTAACGGTTCAGGCCTGACCACTACAAAGGGCTTTACTGGGACCCAACTGGCACCGCTACAGGGCTGCAGCCCGTACACCCCAACGCCTCTATGTGCCTGTTTTTCAGCAACAGTGCGATGTTGCCGCAGGGTTTCGAACCCGCAACCCTTTATAGCCACTCTTCACCAGTGACTATCACCAACTGCGTTGGATCTTTATATCAACGTCAAAAATACGTCACTACGAGAATTAAAATAAACACCAAAAAATCAGGGGCGTTACAGTTACGCGTAGTTAACGGGTGTCATTTGTTGGAGCATGGGTTTGCTTAGTGGGTTTTCCTGTATGGTTGATTTTGACTTGGTTGTGCACCTTCCCTCGCGAGTCGGGTCGGTTTGGTGACTCGGTGGAGCTTTTTATAGGGATGTGGTGGCATCTTTTATTCGGATGGTGTTTTACCTGGGTTTGATTAGTAGGATTTTGATTTCTACTTCGCTGTTGGATTCGTAGCGTCGGTATTTAGCTATGATGTGATTTTCGTAAGATTCTGAGTTAGTTTGAGTTCGGGTCGTTTTGGGGTTATTTATTATTAATGATAATATAATATTATAATTATTTGTATATATAACCAGCTATAAGGGTCGTGTCAAAACACTATTCATCGTCTTCCCTACCTGAGTCGTCGTCTCTTTCGCAAAAGAGGAGTTCGGCATTCTGTGTGCCTTCGGTCGCCGATTTCTAGCGATTCGGTGGTAGGTTTTGTCAATAG
This sequence comes from Platanthera guangdongensis, assembly GCA_039583875.1. Taxonomy (NCBI): domain Eukaryota; kingdom Viridiplantae; phylum Streptophyta; class Magnoliopsida; order Asparagales; family Orchidaceae; genus Platanthera; species Platanthera guangdongensis. The sequence continues at coordinate 59,118,166 of CM077158.1, forward strand.
ATTTGAGATTTGAAAATCTCTCGTCGAGATCTATGTGTTCGTGGTAAGCTTTCCAAGTTTATCTGATTTTTGTGTGTTATGGTTTGTGATTTTGACCTCCTTCTTCCCCCCAGAAGTTTCAGGAAACGTTGTCTAGGTCTTCTTGCAGCCGATCCTTGTCGTGGAGAGTTGGAGGAGGCAAATTCTTCCAAGATTTGAGGCAAGTGGCGATTTCCCCCTTGCTTGCCATTTTCCTTTCATGTCTTTCATTTTCTTCTCTTCTTTATATGAAGGAGTTCTGTAGGAGTTAGCCTTGAGGAAATCCCTAGGATAGTCAGGACTTCCAGCTAGAATTCGTCAAGTAAGGTATATATATATATATACACACCAAGAGGAAATCGTCGATTATATGTGTAGAAAACTATCAAGAATTCGTCGAGTATCATGGACTAGTCTAAGGACTATTTCGACGTATATTGTGTGAAGAATTCGTCGATTATGAACTAGGTGTAGAAATCTGTTAAGGTAAATTCGTCGAGTATCATTCATCGAGTAAAGTTAGATTCACCGAGTAATTTTCGTCGAGTACCTAAGCGTCGAGTTCGTCGAGTAACGGCGGGCATGGCATTGAATGGCATTAAATTCGTCGAGTATTCTCGACAATTTCGTCGAGTAAGGCTAGTTTGGCATCGAGTTCATCGAGTATAAGGCTTGACGTTGAGTGGATTAGGTTTGGCGTTGAGAGCATTGAGTGATCCTGAGCCTAAGTCAAATTCGTCGCGTAATCTCGGAAAATTCGTCGAGTATCGCTGGTTTGGCGTTGAGTGCGCTGAATGCACTCAACACGACGTTGAGTGAAGGTGTATTCATTGAGTATCTGGCTTGGCGTTGAGTGTGTTGAAAGCACTCAACACGATGTCATGTTGACTCGACGCTTTCTCCATGGACTTAGTGTTTTTCGCCGATTTGTGTCTGATTGGTCGTGTATGGTCCTTAGAGTCAATTTAGGGCTTGTCAAGGTATTCCTTTGGGTTTAAGCTTGGGTATGGTTCAGGGTGTTTGGGTGTGATGTTTTCTTCGGCTGGGCGCCGGTTTGTGAATCATGATACTTGGTGGTTTGTTTGGTCTCTGTTTTATGGGTTGTTGGGTTGTGTTCGGGCCTAGTAGCCACCCCCTACAGTGCCTTTTGTGAGACGTTTGGGTGTGGTAGTTCGGGTTTGGACGTTTTGGTCACCGACTTCGGCCCGGTTGTTTTTACCAGTGTAAATGATTCACGGTTTTTGAGTTGTTTTGTGCTCACTTGCTTCTTATAGTTCAGTTTATATTATTTCATGCTTATCCTTGCAGATTTTGTCGAAGCATGGTTTCATTCCGCACTTGGTGCCAATTTCTTTTAACTTCATTATTGCAAACTTTTCACTTTACGTGTTTCTATTTGGCTAATTAGTTGTGGTTTCAGCTTTTCTTATAGTCGGGTTTGGTAAACTCTTCCTTGCCTTTTTACTTATTACTTGCATATTTCCATTGCCACTTATAATTTCTTGCTGAGGTGTTCTTTCTTTAAATGCCTCAGGTTCAAGGTTGTAGCCGGTGGAGCGGCTGTGTTGGGTGGTAGCTTATAGACTGCAGTTGTTACTGTAGTTTTCCTCACCATTGTGAGGTAGTTTGTTGTTCTCGGTTTTAGTTCAGACATGCATACTTTCAGTGAGTTCGTGTATGGTTGTTGACCCCCACTGGTAGTTTTCTTTTGAAATGTTGAATTCTTTGCTAGCTGCTAGTTTATCTTTTTGGTTGGTTGTACTTGCTCTCTGAAAAGAATTTATGCTAGGTTGCATGTTAAATATTTTAAAGTATAAAAATTATTATTATTACTTCATAGATGTCATGTTTGAAATCTAAATCACTATATTTAACGGTCGTAAAAGCTACTTTCATAGTTATTATAAATCTAAAGTCTTGCATACCATGAGTTGTCCTCTGGAGATGTTATACTTATGTTGGACGTCTAATATTGTAAATAAAGTATTTTCGCAGCGTATAATTAGCTTTTTTTCGTGGACTAGATGAGCCACCGAGCCGATGGATACGGCTAACCGCTTAAACTTTAACTCGATTTTTCTCTTAATAACTTATAGATCTTTCATAAAAGTGTTAAGTCAGAGTTTTGTCTGAGCATCTGGAGTTATCCCCTACTGACGTGGAATCATGACGCGCATTTTCTCTTACTCTGATATATCGTTAAATGCAGAGAAAATGCGGTTTATGACAGCAACTCCTGGATTAGACTAGTTCACCTCCTCCTGCATTATGCCCTGGATGTGCTGGGTCCCTTGGTACTGCACACTGTCTCCCAGCTGGAGTCCCTGGTGTTATGCCCGTCAAGACATTAGTTAAAACTAAGTCTTGGTCTCCCTCCCCCTCTACGACACCTAGGCACCATGTAGGGGAGGATGAAGAGGAAGGTATTAAAAGTGGAGAGTAAACAAAAGCAAGTGATAGTGGCCCTAATTACTATGTGCTAAAAATATCTATCACAATAGTATCAGGTATATAAATGAAACAGAAAGTAAAAGAACAGCACACCGAAAATAATAATGAGAAGTAGATGTAAATAGCTAACTATCATCACAAAGAAAGTAACCTCAATTTATGAGAATGCTCATACAAACTTATAAATTAGGGGGTCATTTTCCAAGACCTAACGTACAAAAGATCACATAAAAATTTATACGTTAGGGGTAGAAGTTTTATGCAATGTTATGTACGGCATGAAGTGTTATGTATGTTAGATTATATGTCTCACACAAGTGCAACACACTCACTCAACTCTATGCGCACAGACTTTAGTTCCACCGTTTGGAGTTAGCAAAACTCTCAGGTACCTCTCGTTGTGGCAAACAGAGGCAGTGGGTTGGGCCTCCCTACCCCTAGGACAGTATTCACATTACCCAGCCTAGACCTTGTGTACTACTTCGTACACCCACAGTCAGGTGCTACAGAGTCTCCTGTACTAATGCTGGCAAAACCATCAGTCTTTTATTGGCTAAGTGAACACTTACACTTGTTGAATCAATGTATCGACGTCGGTGTGAATGACCATCCAATAAAGAAAACCCACCACTTTAATGCACAAGCACACATGCTATAAAAGAGTTCTAGAACCATCGTCTCACCCCACCAACCCATCAAATCTACCAAACACCAAGTTCATCATTCGTGGGTCTAAACCATTTATCCTTCCGAAGTGACAGGGTGTGTGAATGAGTGACAACTGTTTATAAATAGTTAATCTTTTAGTCTGCTTATTCCTAAAGTTTAGGATTAACCTTGGACTGCCCTGGGCATTTCCGATGAAGGGCTCTTGAGAGCACTAGGAACTACGATGGGCTGAAGCCCAAAGCTCCCTTTCTCAAGGAACTTACTTTTATGGGTATCTATTTATTACCAAACCCCTTCCCACTTGCTCTTAAGTTATCCCTAGGTGGATTACTACTTTTAGGGGGAAATACGATACTTAGTCAGCCCCGAGTGCAACTCCGCCTCCTTGGTTCCCAGAATACCTAACATTTGGTCCTAAGGGTGACCTCATCTAGCTTCACCAAAACTAGGTGCACCCACTATATTACCTCTCATGTGGGACCTAATATTCTTCCCTAAATACCTCAATTTATTGTATGTAGACCCAATGAACTAGCATAGGTGTATGGAAGTGAATACTCCAATTTACTTCATCAAAAACCTTAGGATTATTTCTATGGGTCCAACATGATATGTTGTGCTTAAAGACGATGTTTTGTATTTTTCCTAATTAAATCAACCCTTTTAATAATTTTCCTAAAATCATGCCTCCTATGACTTTGAGCATGAATTATAAGTTTCTGATATTCAAAGTTCTCACCAAAATTTTCTCGGCTTCTTATTGACTAAATAACAGAAAGGTATGAATTTCATGATTTTCTCAAAATGATTTCCATCATAAATCACAATATAAATCTTTCAATCAAAACAATAATTAACAAACAGTGTACAAGATTTTATCATCCAAAAATTATAATAAAGTTACCAGAGGCCTATAATGATCAGAAAATGTCACTACACAAATTTTATGATCTTCTAATTTTATTTAGCCATATAATTAAATTAATGAAGAAAATTACACCTAGGGCAATTCGTGGAGGAACTTCTTCATAATTACTTCCAAAAATTGTAATAAAATTAACAAAGTGTTGAAACCGAAATCTCGGTCTCTTGTGGAGTTCGCCCTTGGGAAAGGGGTGATCGCGCACCTACTTCGCTCCTGCAAACAAAACAACAAAAGAGGCAAGGGAAGAACCGACCCAAGGACTCGGCGGGGACGACCCACCACACACCCGAAAGACCTGAGAGTACTTCCCCTCCTTAGCCACAGACCGAGCTAAGGCTACCTCAGAAAGCACTAGGGGACTAAGGAGTTGGTGAGTATGAGAGCGTGCCTTCTGAGGTGCCCCTAGGGTTCTATTTATAGAATTCTGAAAATGGCCTGCAAATAGCCAACCTCCGCTGCTTTGAACAGCTATGTGCAGTCCAACTTGGTCTGCCAACAGCGTAGCTCCGCTGTTCCAACAAGCTATTCGCACCCATAGGGAGGGCATCCAGGTAATTTTACCTCGGGGCCTCTACTGGGCCCACCCCAGGGATATGAAGGTCAGCTCTCCACTACTCTCCCCTCGCGGGAGGCGGGTGCGACCTGGCTCCTGCGGTTCGCCTACTCTTCTTAGGCGAGCGCGAGTCGGGCTGCCGCGACTCGCCAATACCCGTGCCGAGGCGAGCCGGCAGCCGAGTCGCGCATAGGAGAGCGGGCTGGCAGCCAGGCTTGGAGCCTCGGAGGAGGGCTCCCCAACTTGGACGCGTCGAACCTATCCCCGAGTACCAGTTCGATGAATGCCGATCGTAAAACTCTGTTTGACGAATGGATACCCAAACTCTGCTCGACGAGTGGCGACCCAAACTCTGCTCGATGAATGGCGACCCAAACTCTGCTCGACGAATGGCGACCTAAACTCTGCTCGACGAATGACGACCCAAACTCTGCTCGACGAATGGCGACCCAAACTTTGCTCGACGAATGGTGAACCAAACTCTGCTCGACGAATGGCGCCCCAAACTCTGCTCGACGAATGGCGACCCAAACTCTGCTCGACGAATTCTGAGCGAGCGAGAGGGGTGAATGGGCCAACTCCCATGGTTTGCCTGCCCGACCTGGGCGATAGCGAGTTGGCCTCCCGCCGCCTGCCACTCGCATGCTATCCTGGTGTGGGCCGGGCGTCCTGGTCTGCTCGCTTGGCTCGGCGGACCCGCTCGGCAAACACGGGGTTGTACACAATCCCCACTCTTTTTGAGCTTGACCAAGCTTGAAAAGAATCATCCAACCCGCTTGTTCGGCGAGTGCTGTGCTGAGCTGTCACGGAATATTCTGGTGGGTCCCACTCCCTGGCTATAATTACACCATTGATCCCTTAGATGAATCCTCACCCCATTTCATCTCTCCAAGCGAACTGTAGCTGCTTTATGCCAGTTAGCGAGGCGGTGCGAGCCCGTCTAGCAGCCGCGGGCCATAAGACTCAGGAGGAGGCCCTCGAGGCCGCCCCTTGGTTGGCGCGCAGGTCTCCCGGCCCTCTCTTCAGTCCGGTAAAAGGAAGGATTGTTAGGCGGTCCCCGACGAATAACGTCCCGGGTTCCAGCTAGGCCGCTGACACCGAGGTCGTCCCGGAGGTATGTGCACCTCCCTCCCGATTGGTTGTTCCATTCTGACCTTTTCTCTCGTAGGTACTGCCGCGTGAAGATGACGGCGGTGGGGGGGGAGGATCGCTCCCCTCCTCCGTCAACTGAGCGGTTCGCCAGTTCCTCGGGCCTGGGACATCCCCCCCCCCCCCCGAATACCCCTCGATCACTGATTCCCACTGGGCTAGGGAAATCTCTTGCAGCCTTCGAAGGAGAACCCTTTCAGGGTCGGCCACGTTCCTCCCGACCGTCCATCGGTATGGACGGCGTGCCAACCCCTAGTAAGCTCACACTTGGCGCTTATTTTGTTCTCCCACGTCCCCTCTGAATCTCTTCTTTGCAGGATACAACGCGATCTCCTCTGAAACTGAGATGAGCGAAGTGTACTTGCCTCCTCCTAACGTGGAGGGTGTTTCGGATTACCTGGGCGACCCGGCTGACGTGGTGGGGATGAAGAGGCAAGTGACGTTGCTGTTCCAGAAACACACTCTATTGCTTCAGGAGATCGTCAAGAGAGTCGACCGGGACAAGGTCGAGACCGAGGCTCGGCTCGCTCCGTGCGCAGCAGAAGGTGGTGAGGTCACCTCACCTGGCGTGCATATTACGCGGGCCGAGGAGTGTCTAAAGAGTGTCATGGAACAAGTTGGCCTGGCCCAGCAGGAGTTGGTGGTGGTGCGCGATTACCACTATCCTCGCATGCCGCCGCGAACCGGAATGCAACGGCGGGGCAGGTGTAAGTGGATCAAGTACTGATCCACCTTCTCTTCCCCTTCGTTCGCGGCCTATTGTCGGGTCAGGTTGTGTCTGCACTTCGAGGCGACTCGCTTCGGGGGGGTTATTATTTTAAAAACTCATTCAATGTCTGTAATAATCTGCGACTTTTCTCGCCCGTCCACGGGTCTGGTTTCTGATTTCTGGTGCATGTTGTTTTTATCGTGCTGTTGCTTGACCTTCTCTGAGGCGGATTTGGATACACCCGCGTCATCCGCTCGCCGCTCTTTCAGGCGAGTACGAGGCCATAGGATAGACTTGCCCAACCTGCTAACCTGATCTTAGCGGGAGCGGGCCAGGGGCTCGCCGACTGAGAGTCTCCCCGGCTCGCTCAGAGTTCTGGGCGGGTGCGGGCCGCATCTTGCCTGCACGCTTTTTGTGTGGATGCGGAGGAGCATGAACCGCTACTGAATGGTCTCGGTGGTGCGGTTGCGGGCCGGGAAGTTGAACCGTCAGGCCTGATTTTTTCCATACACACTTTTCCCGTCGGCGAAAAATTTTCCCGCTCCTTTTTCTCTATAAATAGGTCTTCCTGGTTCTTGTCCTTCCACTGCACTTAAGCACTTTATCTTCTTCTGCTCCTCGTGAAGCCCGACTCGCGTGCGCCCTTCTGAGGTTTTCATGCTCGCTCGGCAAACGCTCTGTGGAATGGGTGGCAGCAGCGGCTATGTGGAGGGGCGAATTAAGTGCGCTTGGACGTTCTCGGAGCATGGCTTCCCCCACGTTGTTATCTATGAGCGCGAGTACTTAGACGCTCTTGGCGATCACGTCCCGCTTGGATTCTCGGCGAGATGGCCCGGGGAAGGGGAGAAGATCAACGATCTCTCCAGGGATGAGCTCGTCATCCCGCTGGCTCACTTTGAGGTGGGCCTTCGGCTTCCTCTATGGCCGAGGTTCGTCAAGTGTTGAAGTACTTCAGGGTCGTCATAAGCCAGATGACCCCGAACTCTGTGGCAGTCATGGTAGGGTTCGCCTGCTTTTTGCGGGAGTAGCGGGTCGAGTTCAATCTTGCGGTCTTCCGCAAATTGTTCTCCTTCCGTGCGAACCGGGACGGGACCGCCTACTTCTCCAGCGCCCACCTCAAGGTGCGGGAGACCGTCAATAAGAGCCACAACTGGCTCAAGAAATTTTTGTTCGTCAAGGGGGACTTCGACAACGTCCCTTTCTCGCCGGTGCAGCTCAGCGAGGCGAGTTACCTCCCGCCCAGCCTGGGGGGGCCATGAAGCCGACCTGTGGGGGTCCTTCGCTTGGAAGAACTTCGAGGTCGCGTACTTGCGCCGTAACCTGGATAACCTCACCGATGTCCCGCCTGGGGGAGGTTGGCTACTCGCCATTACTCTGCTTCGTTGTTTTGTATTCGCGCGTCACCCTTTATCTCCTGGGCAGGCGAGCGGGACGTTCCCCTTCACCCCCCTTATGAGAGTACCAGGGTCGCCTCCAGCGTCCTCGCCCGCGCTCAGGTCACAGACGCCGCTCAGCGCGACATCCCGGCTGTTCCTGCTAGGAAGCGGCCGGGCCGCGAACAGCCTACTCCTCCCCCGCCCAAGAAGGCGAAGACTGCGGGGGAGCTATCCGCCGTGGGACAAAGAAAAGGCAAGGCCCCGGCGGATCATTCGGCCAAGGGTCCCACCCTCCTGACCGCTTCGACCAGCGAAACCCCCGGCGAGGTGGCGGGCACTTCTGGGCCGCCGGACGGGGCGCATGCTGCCGCGAAGCCAGTGCCGAGAGGGCACCATAGTTTTAGCTACGACGAGAAGTACCTGGATGAGCTCGGCGTCCCGCTTCTACTATAGGACAAAGAGTCAAATCGCGCGGTGATTTCGACCCTGCTGCTGAGCTGGTTGGAGCAGGACACTATCGACGGGGAGGCCTTTAACTTCTCGTGTGGCCTTTACTTGCGGGAGGATGCCGCCATTTACGACAAGGAGGTGACACGAGTGTTGGTGCACGAAAGCGCGCGGGCCCAACACCGCGGCCTGGAGCTGGCCCATATGGTTGGGCGGCGCTGCACCCAGTTGGAGCGGAATGCCGCCTCTCTTAAGAAGTTCGCGGACGGGAAGGAGGAGGGCCGCAAACTTGCTCAGGGGGAGGAGGATCTCCAGAGGAAGCGGGCCGACGCGGCTGAGGCGACCCTCGCTCAGTACTTGGGAGGGGTGGTACGTCTCTCAGCCCGCACTTACTTCTAGTTGTCGTTTCCTTTCCCGAATCCATCCTTCAACCTTCTTCCTTTTCGCAGGATGCGGCGACGGCCGGCCGGATGGGTGCCGAGATTGCCACCCTCGGCCAGGACAAGCTGGCGCTGGAGGCGCGAGTGCGCAAACTGGAGGCCGCCGCAGCCGCCCCTCCTCCAGCCAATAGCAGCTGCCCGCTTGAAGATCACTCTGACTACGAGTTGGAGGTGTTGATGCAGAAGAACCCTGCCAGCACCGCGAAGTATACAATGCTGATGTTGCGACGTGCCGACCTCTTCAAGAGCGAGGGTGTGGGACTCTCGGCGAGCGAGGTGGTCCCGGCACTGTTCCTTCCTATGCCAGACCCCGGGGACAAGTCCTACCAGCACCTCTAGGACTTCTCGCCCAGGATCTTGCGTCGCCCTCGCCCTTGCGACTCGCCCGTTATATGTATATCTATATATTTTTGGTTGTTTGAAATGTAAGCGCGAGCCGCGCCATGACTTTGTGATTTTTGTCTATTCCCGTTCTTAAAAATGTTTCCTCGCTCGTCTTATAGGCATATTTGCTATTATTGCGCGATGTAAATTCTCCCTTTTCGTACTCGCGGTCATTCATCTCGCATTATATCGACGAGATCGCACGCCTACGGATTTGGCTTAGGAGTCATTGGAGACCCAAACGGTTGCCCCACTAGCGGTGACCTGCCTCTGCAGCCCGGCCCCGCTGAGGTGACTACTCGCTCACCAGGAAAGGCGGGCCGGCTCGTCGCTCGCCAGGGCCATCGGATTCCTTGCGGGCTGACCCTCTTGCAATGTGGCATGGGTTCTCGGCCCCTTTTGGCCGTCATTTTGGGCGCTGGGCGACTACGTTATACCCCCCCCCCCCTTTGGTTAACTCCGCGACTCCAGTTACTTATCATTTGGACATATGGTTCCCCGACTTCTGACACTGCTTTGCGCATCAAGACCTTCCCCGTTAGCTGGAGAGTGGTCAATGTCTTTTCCCGGTGAGTGACATACAGCCATGCCAGCTAGGTGAGAGCCTGATAGCGAGATCTGCTCGAGGTATAAGGATGACATCGAGAGTCTTCCAGTACTGCCGGCTAGGTGAGAGCCTGACAGCGGGATCTGCTCGGGATCTAAGGATGACACCGAGTGACTTCCAGCCCTGCCAGCTAGGTGAAAGCCTGACAGCAGGATCTGCTCGGGGTCCAAGGCTAGCGCCATCGAGTGACTTCCAGACCTGCCAGCTAGGTGAGAGCCTAACAGCGGGATCTTCTCGAGGTCTAAGAATGACACCGAGTGACTTCCAGCCCTGCCAGTTAGGTGAAAGCCTGATAGCGGGATCTGCTCGGAGTCCAAGGCTAGTGCCATCGAGTGACTTCCAGCCCTGCCAGCTAGGTGAGAGCCTGACAGCGGGATCTGCTCGAGGTCTAAGGATGACACCGAGTGACTTCCAGCCCAGCCAGCTAGGTGGAAGCCTGACAGCATGATCTGCTTGGGGTCCAAGGCTAACGCTATCGAGTGACTTTCAGCCCTGCCAGCTAGGTGAGAGCCTGACAGCGGGATCTGCTCGAGGTATAAGGATGAAACCGAGTGACTTCCAGCCCAGCCAGCTAGGTGAGAGTCTGACAGCAGGATCTGCTCAGGGTCCAAGGCTAATGTCATCGAGTGACTTCCAGCCCTACCAGCTAGGTGAGAGCCTAACAGCGGGATCTGCTTAAGGTCTAAGGATGACACCGAGTAACTTCCAGCCCTGCCAGCTAGGTGAGAGCCTAACAGCGGGATCTGCTCGGGGTCTAAGGCTAACTCCATGGAGTGACTTCCAGCCCTGTCAGCAAGGTGAGAGCCTGACAGCGGGATCTGCTCGAGGTCTAAGGATGACACCAAGTGACTTCCAGCCCTGCCAGCTAGGTGGAAGCCTGACAGCAGGATCTTCTCGGGGTCCAAGGCTAACTCCATCGAGTGACTTCCAGCCCTGCCAGCTAGGTGAGAGCCTGACTACGGGATCTGCTCGAGGTCTAAGGATGACACCGAGTGACTTCCAGCCCTGCCAGCTAGGTGAGAGCATGACAGCGGGATCTACTCGGGGTACAAGGCTAATGCCATCGAGTGACTTCCAGCCCTGCCAGCTAGGTGAGAGCCTTACAGTAAGATCTGCTTGAGGTCTAAGGATGACACCGAGTGACTTCCAGCCCTACCAGCTAGGTGAGAGCCTGACAGCGGGATCTGCTCGGGGTCTAAGGCTAATGCCATCGAGTGACTTCCAGCCCTGCCAGCTAGGTGAGATCCTGACAGCACGATCTGCTCGAGGTCTAAGGATGACACTGAGTGACTTCCAGCCCTGCTAGCTAGGTGGAAGCCTGACAACGGGATCTGCTCGGGGTCCAAGGCTAATGACATCGAGTGACTTCCAGCCTTTCCAGCTAGGTGAGTGCCTGACAGCGGGATCTGCTCGAGGTCTAAGGATGATATCGAGTGACTTCTATCCCTGTCAGCTAGGCGAGAGCCTGACAGCGGGATCTGCTCAGGGTCCAAGGCTAATGTCATTGAGTGACTGCCAGCCCTGTCAGCTAGGTGAGAGCCTGACAGCAGGATCTGCTCGAGGTCTAAGGATGACACCGAGTGACTTCCTGCCCTGCCAGCTAGGTGGAAACCTGACAGCAGGATCTACTCGGGGTCCAAGGCTAACGTCATTGAGTAACTTCCAGTCCTGCCAGCTAGGTGAGAACCTGACAGCGGGATCTGCTCAAGGTCTAAGGATGACACCGAATAACTTCCAGCCCTGCCAGCTAGGTGAGAGCCTAACAGGGGGATATGCTCGGGGTCCAAGGCTAACGTCATCGAGTGACTTCCAGCCCTGCCAGCTAGGTGAGAGCCTGACAGTAGGATCTGCTCGAGGTCTAAGGATGACACTGAGTTACTTCCAGCCCTGCCAGCTAGGTGAGAGCCTGACAGTGGGATCTGCTCGGGGTCCAAGGCTAACGCCATCGAGTGACTTCCAGCCCTGCCATCTAGGTGAGAGCCTGACAGCAGGATCTGCTCGACGTCTAAGGATGACACCGAGTGACTTCCAGCCCTGCTAGCTAGGTGGAAGCCTAACAGCAGGATCTGATCGGGGTCCAAGGCTAATATCATCGAGTGACTTCCAGCCCTGCCAGCTAGGTGAGAGCCTGACAGCGGGATCTGCTCGAGGTCTAAGGATGTCACCGAGTGACTTCCTGCCCTGCCAGCTAGGTGAGAGCCTGACAGCGGGATCTGCTCGTGGTCTAAGGCTAATGCCATCGAGTCACTTCCAACCCGGCCAGCTAGGTGAGAGCCTGACCGCGGGATCTGCTCGAGGTCTAAGGATGACACCGAGTGACTTCCAGCCCTTCTAGCTAGGTGAGAGCCTGACAGCGGGATCTGCTTGGGGTCCAAGGCTAATGCCATCGAGTGACTTCCAGCCCTGCTAGCTAGGTGAGAGCCTGACAGCGGGATCTGCTCGAGGTCTAAGGATGACACCGAGTGACTTCCAGCCCTGCCAGCTAGTTGAGAGCCTGATAGCGGGATCTGCTCGGGGTCCAAGGCTAATGCCATCGAGTGACTTCCAGCCCTGCCAGCTAGGTGAGAGCCTGACAGCGGGATCTGCTTGGGGTCCAAATACACTTCACTTTTTCATGTAAACTCATTGCGACAGCATTGGCATGTTAAAGAACTTTTATTAAGAATCAAAGCACCACTTACACGTTTCAAGGTAAAAAGTGTTTTAAGTCGTCACCACTCCAGGTGAGACTTAGGGTCTCACCCTCCACATTTTGGCGTCGACATCCCCCTGACCTTAAAACTTCTTTTACAATAAATGGACCTTCCCAGCTGGGGTTGAGCTTCCCCACGGTTACCGACCTCCCTGTTGCATCCACCTTCTTCAGCACCAAGTCCCCCTCCACAAATTACTTGACTCTGACATGCTTGTCAAAGTACTTGGCCATCCTCCTCTTCACCTCTTCCTGTCGGATGGCGGAAAGGTCCCGCAGTTCTTCCACCATGTCAAGGGAGAGCCGTAACTCCTCCTCGTTCTCAGCTTGTCATTCTTCCCTACCTTCCCTGGCCGCAACAACTCGAGGTGTTTGAACTTCAAATTCTACGGGGAGCACCGCCTCGCACCCATGATAGAGCTTGAAGGGGGTCTCTCCAGTAGTTGTGTTGGGGGTGGTCCTCAAGGCCCAGAGAATTGCGGGAAGTTCTTCCACCCAGCTCCCCTTCAGATTTTCCACTTTCTTTTTTAGGAGGTTAACAATAATCTTGTTCATGGCCTCTACCTGCCAGTTGCTCCTGGGGTGGTGGACCGAGGTGAACATAAGGTCAATCCCAAGCTGCTCGCAGAAGCTGGTAAACTCCGTGCTGGCGAACTGGGGCCCATTGTCCGTGACAATGGCCTGAGGCAGCCCATGGCGGCAGATGATCTCTCCCCACACGAAGTTCCTGATGACCTGGGAAGTCACCTTGGCCAGCGCCTTCACTTCCAGCCACTTGGAGAAATAATTGATCATCACAAGTAGGAACCTCCTCTACCCACTGGCCTGGGGGGAACGGTCCAACCAAATCCATTCCCCAAATGGCAAAGGGCCAGAGGGCTGTGATACTTTTGAGTCGCTGAGTCGGCTGTAGCTGGAGGGGAGCAAACATCTGGCATTTATGGCACCTTCTTGCGAACTCTGTTGCATCACGGCCTAGGGTGGGCCAGAAGGACCCCTGCCTGACAATCCTCCCTTCCAGGGTCCGACTCCCGGAGTGGCTCCCACACACCCCGGAGTGGACTTCTTCCAAGATTCTTTGTACTTCCCCCTCGGCCATGCATCGAGCCAACATCCCCGAGAGAGTCTTCCTGTACAACTGCCCATCCTGGAGGAGGTAGTATGCCGACTTGTGCCTGATCTTCTTCTTATCTACCCTCTCCGGATACTCTCCTGCGGAAAGGAAAGTTACGACTGGGTCCATCCATGAAGGCCGCTTGTCTATCTCCATAAGCTCCCCCTCTTCGATGGAAGGGCGAAACAATTCGGTGATGGAACCCCCCACTGGAGGACCATGCTTCGCTAGCTGATCGGCCGGCTCGTTCTCCTCTCGGGGCACGTGCTTGATGGAAAAAGTTTGGAACATGCCAATGACCCCCTTTACTTTGGCTAAGTATAACCGCAGGGTAGGCTCTCTCGCCTCGAACTCCCCGTTGATCTGGGAAGCTACTACCATGGAGTCAGTAAGGACCTCCACGTCCAACACCCCCAGCTCCTTGTCCAGGCGTAGCCCCGCTATCACGGCCTCATACTCGGCCTGATTGTTGGTGATGAGAAAGTGCACCACCACCGTCTGCTCAATTCTAGTCTCTTGAGGGCTCCCCAAGATCACCCCCACTCCTAGGGAATGCCTCCCCGAGGAGCCATCTACCTTTACCTTCCAAGGAGTCGGAGGAGTGAGCTCTTCCTCCGCCACCTCAATCACATAATAGGCCAAGAAGTCGGCCATCGCTTGAGCTTTGATCGAGAGGCGGGGGATGAAGGAGACGTCGAACTCACTCAACTCCACCGACCACTTGGTCAGCCTGCCAGAATGCTCCACCCCCTCAAAGATGTTGCGGAGGGGATGGCCAGTCACCACTCAGATTGAGTGTGCCTGGAAATAGGGCTGCAGCCTTCGGGCTGAGATGACCAGGGCGAAGGCCAGCTTCTCCAAAATCAGATATCGGAGCTCGGCCTTCCTCAGGACCCTGCTCACATAATATATGGGTAGCTGCTTCTTCCCCTCTTCACAAACTAAGACAGAGCTCAGGGCCTCCGCCCCAACCCCGAGATACAAAAACAGGTCCTCCCCCTCCTTTGGCCCTTGGAGCAATGGGGCTCGAGTCAACTGCACCGTGAGGGCCTGGAATGCCTCCTCGCACTCCTTGGTCCACTCAAATTTTTGACTCCCCCTTAGTGTTTTGAAGAAGGGGGAGCACTTCTCCCCAGCCCGAGAGAGGAACCTACTCAGCCCTGCCAGCTTCCCCGTCAGCCGTTGCACCTCCTCGGTATTCCGTGGCGATCCCAGCTCTGAGATGGCCTTGGCCTGATCCGGATTCAGCTCGACCCTCGCAGGGGTGAGGAGGTGTCCCAAGAACTTTCCCCTGCTAGCCCCGAAGACGCACTTCAGGGGGTTCAATCGCATCTCGTACTTGCGCAAGGTAGCAAAGGTCTCCTCTAGTTCATTGAGGTGAGAGTCCACATCCTGACTCTTGAACATAAGATCATCTACGTATTCCTCCAGGTTCCTCCCCTTCTGTTCTTTGAAAACTTTGTACGTCATCTTTTGATAGGTCGCCCCTGCGTTCTTTAGCCCGAAAGGCATCATCTTGTAACAGTAGCATCCATCCCCCGTGATGAACGAAACATTCTTGACGTTCGGGGGGGGGTGCATTCTGATTTGATGATAACTTGAAAATGCATCTAGAAAACTCATTATAGAAAAACCAACGGCTGAGTCAACCAGCGCGTCAATCCGAGGCAAGGGATAACAGTCCTTAGGACAAGATTTATTAAGCAAGGAGAAGTTGCTACACATTCGCCACCGGCCGTCCCCTTTTTTTACCATGACTACATTTGAGACCCAGCCGGGGTATTGGATCTCGGATATGAAGCTGGCCTTGAGAAGCTTCGCCACCTCCTCTCTGATGGGCTCCGCCAGCTTGTCCGTGGTGGACCTCTTATTTTGTTGGACGGGACGTGTTCCTGGATCCAAGTTGAGGCGGTGGCAAGCCACATCCGCGTCAACCCCCGTCATCTCCGCGGCGCTCCATGCGAAGATGTCCACGTTCTTCTAGATGTACTCCAGCATCCGGACTTGGTCCTCCGGGGTCAGCCCTCCGCTGACGCGAACCTTCTCCACCCTGCCTTCACGGGTGTGGACCTCTAGCTCCACCACCTCTTCGGCAGCTTCCAACCGGGACTGCTCCCCCCACTCTTCAACACCCCTCTCCTCTAGGATGAGGACCTCCGCCTCCACTTCTCCTTCCACGGCCATCGCCTCGGCCGACTCCTCCTAATCTCGTCCTGCTGCCTCTACCACGGCGCAGCTCTCTGCCTCCAGCTCCTCCTTGCCAGCTTCCTGCTCCGCCTCCTCCATCCTTTGCTCCATCTCCTCGGCTCCCTCCTGCCAAGAGATGGAGTTCACGACAGTGACGTAGCATTCCCGTGCCACCTTGGGGTCCCCTCTGACCCTGACCTGAATCCCCTCGGTATTGAACTTCAAGCACTGATGGAACAATGAGGGGATGCAGCGGAAGGCATTGATAAGGGGCCTCCTGAAGATGGCATTGTAGCTGCTGGGGGCATCCACGATGACGAACTTGTAGTTCCTGGACTGCTCCCCCCCAGGGTGACATGGAGGCCCTACCCTCCTTCGACCTCCTTCCTCTCCCCCGAAAATCCAAACAAGGGCCCATCTGAGGCCAACACCCTCTTCGCATCCACATTCATCGCGTCAAATGCCTTCTTAAAGACGATGTTGACGGAGCTTCCGTTATCGACGAGGATCCTGGAGACGGTAAAATTTTCGATGGCTCTCTGGATGACTAATGCATCGCAAAAAGGATCCTCATGATCCGTCATATCGCTCCTCGAGAAGGTGATCCTCTCCTTTGGGGGCGGGGTCTGGGATGTGGAGCCAATGCTCCGGCGATACATGGTGTGGAGGCTTGCCTTCCGGGAAGCCTCAACCACCCCCCCCCCCCCCCCCCCCCCCCCATGGATCACTCTGATCCCTCCTTGGGTCCCGACATCCACCCGGTCTTTGCAATGGTCCTCCTCCGCCCGAGGCAGGACCTCCTCGATCCTCACTTCCTAATGCCCCTGCTGCTGCTGCGGCTCCTTGTTTCCCCTCATTTTGAGGAACTCCGGGCACGTGGCGGTGGCGTGCCCTTCCTCTTGATGGAAGTCGTAGTAGGGCAACTCCACCCTAACTTCTCTCCTCCTCCTCCTGGCTGCTCTCCTCCTCTACCCTATGGTAATGGCCATAGCCTCTTCTTGGTCAGGGACTCGAGGCCTCTGCTCCCGCCTCCAACCCGGGGGGTGGAATTGATCTTGCCCCCTGGTGGTGATCCCTTCCTTGGTACACTCTCTGTGGCCCCTACCCTTGCCACTCGGGCCTCCAAACCAGCTGACGATCAGGCTCCTGACGCCCCCACCTGGGCTGCTGCTGCCCCTGGAGCTTCCTCTACTCCCTTTGCAGGGGCTCTCCTCTCCTCTCCCCCTGTCATCTTCTTCCTCTTGTCTCCTTCTCCTCTTCTGTGACCCACGTGGCCAGCTTCCGGGCAAACTCTGGGTTTGACGCCTCCCCGTCAACTTCTCTCGCCGCCCTCTCCATCAACTACTAGTAGGATAGGGGGTATCCTCTTCAACTCCATCCTAAAGAAACCATATTGCAGGCACAGGGTGAAAGCCATCATCAAACTATGGCCTGGCATCCCCTGGACCTGGGTGACCTCCTCCTGGAACCGTCCTACGTAGCTCCCCAACGTCTCATTCACTCCCTTCTTGATGTGGAACAGGGACTCTGACTACTTCTTCCTCCTCTTTGAGGAAGTGAACCTCAGCATGAACCCCCGGCGCAGGTCCTCAAAATAGTAGATGGAGCTGGACGATAGTTGATGGAACCACTCACTCGCCTTCTCCTTAAGGGTGATGGCGAAGAGTCGACACTTGAACCCATCCGACATCTGCCGGATCGAGACCACGTTCTCAAACCACTGGACGTGTTGGACCGGGTCTCCCTTCCCGGTGTAGTAGGACATCTCGGGTTCCCTGAACTCCTCTGGAACTGGAGTTGAAGAGACCAACTCGCTGAAGAGGCTTCCTCCCCCTACCGGGCGAGCTGGCGCGTCTCGCGGGCTCAGATCGCCGAGCCGACCTCTGCCTGCCGAGCCGGGGAAGAGCTCGTGCCCGGGTAGCTCGCACCCTCGGCCCTCCTCGGCCACTTCCTTCCCAGCATGCCTGTCAGGGCCGTCCTCACCTAAAGAATGGGCGGCTGCGATCTGGATTGTCAGAGTCGAGCACTCGGCCCGCGTGTCGAGTGCGAACTTGATGAGTCCCAACACCTTGTTCCTGAGATCTTCAAATATCCCCACCGTGGCCAGAGGTGGGGGGCGGCGAGTCCGCCCTGTCAGATCCATGTCCTCCTGTCATTGAGCTCGCTCAAACTTTTCTGTACTGACCACGCTCCATGCACACCGCACCAAAATGTTGAAACTGAAATCTCGGTCTCTTGTGGAGTTCGCCCTTGGGGAAGGGGTGATCGCGCACCTACTTCGCTCCTGCAAACAAAACAACAAAAGAGATAAGGGAAGAACCGACCTAAGGACTCGGCGGGGAGGACCCACCACACATCTGAAAGACCTGAGAGTACTTCCCCTCCTTAGCCACAGATCGAGCTAAGGCTACCTCAGAAAGCACTATGGGACTAAGGAGCTGGTGAGTGTTGGAACACCCTATTACTAATTTGGGTCAGGATCACTATGTCTTTAGGAAACCTGTTTTTGACCTCTTTGTATAGATCTAAAGGTCAATTAGAATTGAGTCTAAGGGTTAGTAGTTAGGTTTGGAAGCTGCCCTCAAGACCAAGGTTTTTCAGTTTGGAGAATAAGTCATTTCGTCGAGCTTAGTACGACGAATCGTAGAACTCCAATCGACGATCATTGAGCTCACTTCGACGGATCGTCGAACTCCATTCGACGATCGCTGAGCTCAACTTCAACAAATCGTCAAACTTCATTCGATGATCTTCGAGCTCAGTTCGACGATCTTGACTCCAGTTTGATTCTCTATCTCTGAGCTCAGTTCGACGATAGTTGAGATCAGATTGACGATCTCTGTTGCTGTCTAAGTCCAAATCGCTGAGCTCAGTTCGATGATAGTGGAGCTCAGTTCGACGATTTTTTGAAGAGTTAAATGATTTTCAAGATTCAAAATTCAGACAGTTAAGGATTTATTGTCAGCAATTAATTCAGAAGATTTTGTAGCCATTTTCATTTATTCTGGAGCAAGTTTCAAGGAATTATCAAGGAATGTTTCTTTGGACTTTCCCCAGAAGACAATTGCAATTAAGGAAGTCAATTAAGGATAGGCTAACGGCTATTCTGGACAGAGGATCATTTCTACTCAAAACAAAGGGAATAAAAGACAAGATTTTTGAATTCCTGACAAGAAGAAGAGAGTGCACAATAAGAAGAAAAAAAATATTCTCTGCAACAACTTTTCTCTGGAACAACATCTTTCTCAACAACAATCACTCAAGAGAAAAAAAAGGAAAAGAGCTGTAGACATTCTCTGTCTCAAAGATCAGCAAGAACACACAACCAAGGAGATCAACCAATCTGAAATCTTCAGATCTCTTTTGAATCAAGTGTTCAACGCCATCATCATTCAAGACTCCAGACACCTCACATTTCAGCTGTTGCTGAAATCATCATTTGCTGGAGATCAATTTCTGAAGGTCTTTCACCCTACTGCAAAGCTTCATTTCCTGAACAACTACAGATCTCAGGGGGAGCTTTGGCAACATCTATATCCACATAGTCTTCTCACTGTGTTTGAGAAAGAGAAGACTTCCATCACTCTCTCATCCCCACCTATGTAAAGGGTTTCTCAAACTCCCTTCAAAAGTTTGTGTGTGGTTTTTGAGCACCTTATCAAAAGCTCATTGGTGGCAAGACACCTGATCAAAAAATCTGGTTTGGTTTTTGAGCACCTTATCAAAAGCTCATTGGTGCCCAGGACACCTGATCAACTCATCCTGCAGTGGATTCCTACCTAGGGTGGTAGAAGAGTGGATGTACCCAAGTTTAGGGGAACCACTATAGCTCCTTGTGTCTTCTGGTTGCTTATCTTTATTTTTGTTTCTGGCTGTGATTGTTTTGTGATTAGATAGTTTCTGTGATTAGATTTACTATTTGCTTCCCTGTTCACTCAGATTACAACCACTGTTGTAAAACATTTTTAAGCACCATACTTTATTCACCCCCCCCCCCCCCTCTAGAGTATATCAGATCTAACTCGCACTTTCAAAGGACTCGGCGGAGAGGACCCACCACACATTTGAAAGACCTGAGAGTACTTCCCCTCCTTAGCCACAGACCGAGCTAAGGCTACCTCAGAAAGCACTATGGGACTAAGGAGCTGGTGAGTATGAGAGAGTGCCTTCTAAGATGCCCCTTGGGTTCTATTTTTAGAATTCTGAAAATGGCCTGTAAATAGCCAACCTCCGCTGTTTTGAACAGCTATGTGCAGTCTAACTTGGTCTGCCAACAGCGTAGCTCCGCCGTTCTAACAAGCTATTCGCACCCATGGGGAGGGCATCCAGGTAATTTTACCTCGGGGCCTCTATTGGGCCCACCACAGGGATATGAAGGTCAGCTCGCCACTACTCTCCCCTCGCGGGAGGCGGGTGCAACCTGGCTCCTGCGGTTCGCCTACTCTTCTAGGGCGAGCACGAGCCGGGCCGCCGCGACCCGCCAATACCCATGCCGAGGCAGGCCAGCAGCCGAGTCGCACATAGGAAAGCGGGCTGGCGGCCAGGATTGGAGCCTCAGAGAAGGGCTCGCCAACTTGGACTCGTCGAACCTATCCCCGAATACCAGTTCGATGAATGCCGACAGAAAAACTCTGTTTGACGAATGGCTACCCAAACTCTGCTCGACGAATGGTGACCTAAGCTCTGCTCGACGAATGGCGACCCAAACTCTGCTCGATGAATGGTGACTCAAACTCTGCTCGACGAATGGCGATCCAAAATCTGCTCGATGAATGGCGACCCAAACTCTGCTCGATAAATGGCGACCCAAACTCTGCTCGACGAATGACGACCCAAACTCTGCTCGACGAATGGCAACCCAAACTCTGCTCGACGGATGGCGACCCAAACTCTACTCGACAAATTCTGAGCGAGCGAGAGGGGTGAAGGGGCCAACTCGCATGGTTTGCCTACCCGACCTGGGCGAGAACGGGTTGGCCTCCCGCCGCCTGCCACTCGCATGCTATCCTGGTGCAGGTCGGGCGTCCTGGTACGCTCTCCTGGCTCGGCGGACCCGCTCGGCGAACACGGGGTTGTACACAAAGCATCATAGTTATCTAAAAAGTTTACTAGCCAAGTTTATAATTTTTCATACACAATTTGTCCTAAAACAATTTTTTTTCTAGACAATAATTTCTAGGATTACAAAGGAGGTACTATAATTTTTCAACCAAAAATTACAATAAAATTTGCAGAGATATATAACATCAGTATAGGCCCACTACCTAAGTTTCATGATCTTCCAATACTATGGTCATGTATTTTGCACTTGAAAGGAAAGTTTTTAAACTATGTAATAAGTGTTTTGTGGGGGAAGAATTGCCATAAAATTCTAAGCAAATTATTCCAAGTGTATTTCCATAAAATGAGATTATCTACAAAGTCTTGGGCCAAACCTTGGATATGTGACCCTATATCCTTTGTTAATCTTAATAGGCAGCCCTAAGGTTTGAGCTAGGGTTTCAAGGAACTTCAACCCTAAATACTCCTAAAATTATTAATGAGGGTGTTTAGTGGGAAAATAAGGCAGTGACCAAGGTTTCACCTTGAATAGTTGAAGGGTTGATCACTCAACCTCTCTATGTGCACTTTTGAAGAGCTAGGCCTATTTCCCCAAGGTGACCAACTTTGATCACCAAGTTACCCCATCAAATCAACTTCAAATCGGCTGATATTTTTTTCATGGGAATATAATGACACCTCTGGTCATTCACCACAGTCTGGGGGAAATTTGAGGTCCTTAGACCATATTTTCACCACATGTATGATTTATTAAATTATTATAAAAACTATAGTTAAATCATCTCCAAAAATTCTGATTTTAGTATATGTTGCGGGTCATGGCTAGATCATCCTGTGGTCAATTTTTCAGGCCATTTGACTAAGTTGGACACTGGGGGGCACTCATTTAATTTCTGACTAACCTTTGGATACCTTGCACCAAAAAGTGTGCTGAGGAAAATCCAGTGGCCCAGAATAGTTGACTCCAATTTTGTATTAAACTAGACACCAAGGGCTAAGTTTTCTATGTTGGTCACATTTGCAGGAAAGTCCTCTATTTAATTTTAATAATAAAAACCAAGTGAATGAAATAATGTGACAAAGATGAAATAAATTCAATTAATATATATCAGGCATGTGCATAACACATCAAGCCAATCCAACGGTTGTAAGGCATCGTCCTCGATGAGCCAAGGACCATGATTATTTCTACCTGGAGCCATTCTAGCTCCATTTCCCGGCCATTTGGCCACCTTCTTGGCCGACCACCACCACCTCTGTTGAGGTGGTGGCTACCGCCTGATGGCGGCACGGCCGCTGGAGAGGTCGTTTCCGACAAACCAGAGGGGTGGAATTTTCATGGAGGAGGAGGAAGAGGACTAGACCTGCAGGAGGGCTTGGTGGCGAGTGTAGTGGTTGTGTGCCGTGGCCTACGATCTCCAAGCTCTTCCTTGCCGAACTATCAATCCTCCACCTAAAACAGTGATGTAAAAGTTCGTTTTCACTGCTTAGGAGCTTTTAAAACTGATGGAGGGGTCAATTTGGGGAGTGGGAGGGTCAATCCATGAATGGCAATTAATGGCCTTGAATGGAGCTTCCATCCATAGAGAATTGGTGCTTTTTCCTATGCTTGGATAGCTAGAATTGATGCCATTTTCTTTCTAAGGGTCAGGGAAGAGGAATGGGGGCTTAGGGAAGGGTAGAGGGGAAGTCTTTTGCATTCACCATTAATCCCTCCCCCTTTCTCTCTCCTCCCTTGAATGAAACCTCCACCTTCTCTCTCATAGTCATCACATCCAGAATTTTAGTGGCATTCTAGGTAATTTCCACTTATTGTAGCTAGTGGGCCATCATAATTGGGCCTTGCCTAATTGGATTGAAGTTGGGCTTAACTCTCCTCCCTATTTTCGGCTTGGTTTGACCAAGATTGAGTTGGGGGAGTTGACTTGGTCAATTTAGTGGGTTGACTGGTCAAATATGTGTCTCGAGTCCCTTGCCACCACCCAAGTCCATTTGTGTCACAACCCGCATGAACGCCCCTTACGTCATTATGAGAATTTGGCCGACTTGATCGAATAGACGCGAAAACGCACTAACGTCACCGCGCTGTCAACTCCACGTTAGCGTAACGCCCCTTACATCATTATGACGTCAACAAGAGGATTAAATAATTTTCGAAAAATTAGAGGTGTTACAATTTGTGTCTTGGTGCAATCAATTTGGGTCAAGTTAGGTATATTTGACCTAAATAGGGTTATGGTTGACTCTGGTCAATTCCACCTCTTTGGTTGACCCCAAATGGGTTGTTAGGGCACTAAAGGGCCCTTATAAGATTGAAAGTGATATTATGGGGTCGAGTAGTCAAGTTGGGACCCAAAAGCCAAACCCTAGACTAGGTGACCAGAAATTGTTATTTGCAGACCAAGGTGATTTCACCTATTTACATAGGCACTCATGGTCCTCTTGATCTTTTGAGAGCTTTGTCATGACCTAGTCATGATAACAACTTCCTAG
The DNA here is from genome assembly GCA_039583875.1 of Platanthera guangdongensis. NCBI lineage: Eukaryota > Viridiplantae > Streptophyta > Magnoliopsida > Asparagales > Orchidaceae > Platanthera > Platanthera guangdongensis. Next base: position 59,141,441 of record CM077158.1, read on the forward strand.
GAGTCTGGTTGTTTGTGGGATGTTACACCACGTGTCGCTCATCCATGAGCCTGGAAGTGACATTTTGTCTCTTAAGGGATTTTTCGTGTTTCTAAGAGCTATAGAATTCGAATTTAGGCAATTTTGATATCGTTGTGAATCTCTAATAAATACTCATCCATTGTACTTCTTCTTTCAGTCTAGTTCCACATTAGTCGTCGGGAATGTTAGAGAGAAGGTGTTAGGGAGGAGAGAGAAAGCTTTGAATCGCTGTCGAACTTTCAAGAAAAGTCTGGGAGAGGCTTGCGAGCCAGTTTCTGACCTCGTCTTGTGACGACACCTTTTTAGGACGTCAAAAAAAAAATTTTGTGCGAGTGCGCAAAAAAATTCTAGAGTGCTGCCAGATTTCTGTCGAAGTGTCGATCTTGTTAAGATGAGGCTCAAAGCTCAGATTTGAGTGCGTGAATTTAGGCGATTTTGATAGCATTGCGAAGCTCTTATAAATACACATCAATTGGACTACTTCTTTTACTCCAATTCCACTTCAGTCATCAGGAATGTAAGATAGAAGGTGTTAGGGAGGAGATAGAAAGCTCTGGATCGCTGTCGAACTTTTGGGAAAACTCCAGGAGAGGCTTGCGAGCCAGTTTCTGACCTCGTCTTGTGATGACACCTTTTTAGGACATCAAAATGATATTTTTGTGCGAGTGCTAAAAAAATTTCCAGAGTGCTGCCAGATTTTTGCCAAAGTGCCGATCTTGCTAAGAGGAGGCTCAGAGCTCATATTTGTGAACGTGAAGATTGATGTAGGTGGAAAATATTGCAATATTTATGTCTTGCCAGTTAATATTTTTTGTAACTTTTGTGGATAATATTTTACACCTAAATGCTGTCGAAATAATTACAATAGCTCGCTTGGCATGACAAATGATTGTGGTTCTTGTATTCAAGTGATAATGAGACCCTGAGTTGTAGATTGCTTCCATATTAATAATGTGGAAATGTTATGATAATTATTGTGCAAAAATATATTATTTAATAATTTATTTACATAATTATCATGAGGCCGAACTAATATTATTTCAGTCAAGTGGTGTCTTTTACGACTAGACTGATCTTGGACGGTTGCAACCAATATGGATAATTTGAGATGCGTCGATGCACGATATTATGAAATGGATTGTTGTGGCTCACTTGAGGCTCCAATAGACCGGACTAAACTTCACCATCTTGGATCGAGAGCGGTTCAGTGTGCAAATAGTTACAAAAAAGAAAAGTTGACAAGATAATTTTTTAACTTGGAAAACCCATCAATTGAGTGAAAAATCACATGATCGGATCGGTGTCGACCAAACTTCCACTATTTGTTGTGGTGCTCCAGAGCTTTGTTGAGAATTTGAGGGAGACAAAAACCACTCATTACAATTATTGGAGAGAGTAGGGCTCGAAAGGTGACAGACGACCACTTGCTGAGCAAAATATTTCTTTTTATACTGCGGGGAGCGATGTGTTTGTTGTACTCTGGAGTCCATTGTTGGTGCTTGAGCGGCATGCCTTGCACGTCCAGGTAGTTGTGGCCTGAAAGTCTTGGCGGCATGTTTTGCACACTTAAACATATGTGACATGTCTCTTGTTGCACGTAGAGGAGATTGGGGGCGGTCGACTTGGTGTTGATTGATGGGCCCGTTACTGACTTGAGGGTGATGAGAGTGTTGTGTGCAGAATGGTCGATGCGGTGTGCCCGAAACACGTCTTGTTATTAGTGAAGTCTGTTCTTGGAAGTAGTCTGAAAAGTAGGGTGCTCGGAATACTCACTTGGAGAGGAGCGTGTGGGGGAACACTTGGAGAGGAGCGTACGGGAGCGCAATTAGAGCGGAGCACGCTGGGGTGCACTTGGAGAGGAGTGCGCAACGGAGCACAATGAGGCGAGCACAAGTAGGAGGCGAGCACAAGGAGATGACGCGTGATGCGTAGAATTTGTAACGCGAGATGAGTGTGTGACATGTGATTGAAGTGATGAGATGTGATTAATTACACATTGGGAAGACAAGTGCACCTATCATTATAGAGTATCAAATCAAATGTCATATTTTTCTTGGTGTGTACAGTAAACATACTCACAAGGAAGAGCTATTATCTTTCCTTAACTAATTAGTGAGTGGTTTGCAAAATAAAAGACAAAATGCAATTAAACTAATTGAGTGAAATTCGATGAGAGAAAAGTTAGCACTTGATTTAGAATCTCTTTGGATAAAATGAACATTGATTAAAATATTAAAGTGCAAGTTCCAATAATTTGCCTTCGACCGTGGAGGTTCCCAAATTATGCTAACTCCCCTCTCGGGAATACTGCTAACATCTAACCTTAGGTGACACGATTAAGACCCCTCGGCCGGTCGAACCATCTAAGCTTTCTTTAGGTGGTGAACCCCACTATTGGGTTTGACCCCAATCCAGAAGATCTGGGCTGTCCTCTATTGAGGGTTGCATGACAACTCTTTTTGTCTTTGAGTGATCTTCCAGTATCTACAAGCTCTCGGTAAAATCTAGGATACGAATCTAGGATCGAAGACTAGGTAGCGATAAAGTGATCTTCTCGTATTCACAACCTCTTAGTAAAATCAAGGATACAGATCTAGATTCCGACTCGCTATACTAGAATTCGAACAAATTATAATCAAAGACAACCCGAAACAAATTAAAGTAGGGAACTTGATAGATAATTAAAGGAAAATAAAAGTTAATTTCATTCCAAAGTTCTTCATGATCAAGTGCTAAAGAAACTTTAGCTACACATCACAATAGAGAAACTACATAACATGATTGAGAAATACATGATTACTAAAGAGAGAACTTGAAATATCAAACTATTAAGCTAAATCACAACTTGGAACAGAAATTAAACTAAGCTAATAATGAACTAGAAATGAAAAATAAGGAAAGATGGTACCAAATTATAGAATTTATCCACCAAAATCTCCCACTTCAGCTCAAGGAGAAGACTAGTATTTATAGGAAAAATTGCATGAGAGTCACGCCCCTAGGTCAATACCATGACAAAAGGCGTGTAAGGTACGAAACTGCCGCCATAAAAACTCGAGAAATGTTGGGAACCAAATCGCCAAGGGTCATTTCTTTGTGGGTCACGCCGTGACTTGGGCGTGTAGTGTACGATACAGAAAATGGCGGGAACAATGACTCGATCTGGAATGATGGTGGTAGTTACGAATGAATTCACGCTATGGGGTCACGCCCGTGACCTGGGCATGATTGCTCAAAATGATCGTCGGCTGAAACTGACAATCATAACTCTGGATCACGCCTGGAACCTGGATTAGCACGCCTTCCCTATCACGCCCGTGATAAGGGCGTGTAACTTTAAATGATGTGGCACTTCATTCTGAGCAACGGACACGCATCCTTGGTCATGCCTGTGACCAGGGCTTGTAATATTTATCTGATGTGGAAACAACTTGCTAGAGTGGATGCGTTACACGGTCCGTGAATGAGGCCACGCCCCTTGGTCACGCCCATGACTAGGACATGTAAAACTTAAGTAGTTCTCAGAAAACCTATAAAATTTTGCCCTGTTTACATTAGTGAGCTACAAATTTATATTAGTAGCCTAGAATTTCCTGAATTTCAAAAAGAAAATAATTAGGTACTTACATTAGAGAAAGATAAACAAAATTCGATAAAATATAAAATAATAACTGTAGTAAACATAAGATAAAATATGAGTCATCAAATACTCTCATACTTAAACATTTGCTAGTCCCGAGCAAACAACCTCTTACAGGGAGTAGACAATATTCAAAATAATAAAAAAATTTTGAACCTAAAGAGTAAAATGCGAACTCTTACGCATATGTGTGTAGCGATTTCAGCAGAAAGACCTCATCAACATACAAATTAGCTTATAAATTTTAAAAGCATGTTTCTACTTATTATTTGTACTTCAAAAAAAACCGGTAAATCCAAAGATTGAATTTAAAGAGAGAGCAGTATGTTTTCTATAATCAATATTACGCAAAATCTAAAATCGGGATACCCTCCAAAAAAATCCATCAATGACGTTGGTCGCAGGCTTGCCCTTTCATACTCTAGCCATGACACTAGTACAACTCATAAACACAAATCAATAGGGATTACTTATGTTGAAATGTTAAGCTTAAGATAAGGGTAAGTTAAACAAATATAAACACGATGGCAAGCACACAATAAACCAACATCGAGCTTTTAAGTAGATCAATGCGTAGTACAAACTCTGACTTTTTTTGATCATCACACACATACTTTTACTATATTCTTTACTCATGCTTGAAATATTTTTTCAAGATTCGTGCTTCTTCTTTTTTTTCAACATAATGTATAATAACAAATTTCACCATAACCATTATTTGTGAACAATGCACATTTCTCAATTTTCAAGCTCCTTTTTTAAGAAAAGTGTGCAGATCAGAAGTTGTTTAAGCCTTGGTTAAATTAATATGATGAGGCTAAAATAAAAGAAAGTATAAGCTCAAAGTGGCTAAGCAAAGATAAAATATTGGGGTGCAGATAACAAAAGATCAAAAGAGCCAAAAGAAATGTCTATATCCTTTTCATGCTAATGAATCAATTTTTGTAAATGTCTTGAGAGTCGCTTGTGGCAAGTTCTAGATATCGAGAAATAATAAACCACATTTTGGACTCGCTTAATATTTCTCAAGTCAACCTACAAACTCATTTAAGCAATTTTGGATTCGATCGGTTTCAAATTCTAAGTAGAATAAACCGTACTTACATACTAAGAAAAAGATAAATCTGACAGTATGATGAATAGTTAGTTCTATATAAAATTCTACTAACACATGTGCTTAATTAAAAATACAATATGAGCAACAGTTGTACTCCAAAATTCAAAAATCTAAAAAAACAAAAAATTATCTAAACACTGAAAAAGCTAATTTACTAAGAAGTTTGCAAGAGAGTAAATATAGAAATAAAGATTTCTCTAAAAGAATATTCGATATTTTTTTAAAAGGTTTTATATATTTTTTGGATTTTTAATAAAACCAACAATACGAGATCTCATACCATACTTAAAAATAAACATTGTCCTCAATGTTTATAAGCCAAACAGGAGAGAAAAAAGATAATTGCATAAAAAATAAATTACAAGAAAATAAATGATAACCAGTGGGTGTCTTCCAAAAATGATTTCTTTTTCCCGTCTTTAAGCAAGACGATTTTTGTTAGCCAAAAGAAAAATAAAAATTAAAGTGTACATGCAACTCCCTTTATTCACGCTTGGGTGAATGTGCTGAAATCGGTCGCCCGACAACTCCTCTGCTTGATTCTTGATTTTTTTGACTGTCGGTTTGAAAAATGTAAATCCAAATCACTTATACATATCAGAGGGGATTTGAATTTTTGTAGATGAGCGGCAAACTGATCATTGACGAAGTTTGATTAAAACGGCTCATCGTCCACATGAAAATCATTTACACAAAAAATAAAAAATAATCGTGACAAAAAATTTTTGCAAGGAGGAAGTTTTTGCAAAACTATATGAATAAGCACTGCTTTTATTTTCTAAAATAAATTCTCCTTAAAAAATTCTAGTGAAGAACCAAACAAAATAAAATTTTCGGACACAAAATTTTCATGAACTTCATTTTCAAAGAAAATAGGAGGACTTTGTGAAAATTCATAACTCAAATTAAAAGATTCGGGCAGAGTAGGAGAAGCAACTATATGTGCACACACTTGTAGTGGGAGCACATCTGCATGGAGAGTCGTATTGATTATTTCAATCTGTTATATTCTGCTATATTTCACGCTTATTTATTGGATTACATTATACCTTGTTAATTTTTTATATCTCATGAACAAAATTTGATATTATCAAAATGGGAGTTTGTTAGAGCCTAAGATTCACATCTCTTTAGTTTGATAATATCAAATCTCAGATTGTATTTGATCATGCATGGTTTGGGTATAGTATGCATGTTTACATGTACAAAAGAATATGAAAGTCATTTTCTGTAACATACCGTCGAGTGCTAGCGCTACTGTCCGCACTAGCTTTTGATTTAATTCTGGACAAGCGCTCTGTGGATTACTGCGTGGTGATAGCCTTAACGCGGGGCTCTATCTCTCTCAGCGAGCATCAAGTCATCATACTACTGTCAGGCGATAGTTGTTGGATCATGTGACGCCCTTAGAGGGGGTGAATAAGGGTTAATTAATTTTCTTTAACTAAACAAAGTTTACTTAGTGAACAAAAATAATAAAATTATGAAATGGAGACTAATTTTTCATATGCAGACTTGAACACTCTGAAATATATAAAAACAAAAACAATAACAATTTATTTCAAAAGTGCTAAAAGTGAATACAAAGTATCCCTATAGAGCTAGGGACAAAGGCTTATGAAAAATATAATCTGCTTTTGATTTCGTCAGTCCTTCTGCCAAGAACCGACAGGCTAAAGCATATCTCTCTCTAGATCTTGCCACTAGCCTCCCCTAGATCTAGCATAATCTAGACAATGCACACAAGGCAATAATTTTTCCCTAAGCCATACAAGGACTTGGACGTCACGCACAAGGCGGCGATTTTCCTCAAAGCCACACAAGGACTTAGACGCCATGCCACGCACAAGTCGGCGATTTCCCCTAAGCCACGCAAGGACTTAGACGCCACGCACAAGGCGGCGATTTTCTCCTAACTATTACAATGAAAATAATGATAAAATATAATCTTTAGAATTAAGAACTCCCTCTAAATGTAGCACTGAAGATGACGACGAATCCTTGCCAAGATTGCTTCAGATGCCATGTTCATGTTGTCGCTTCGTCACTCTTGAACCGTCTTGGGAGGATGGAGTCTTTTTGGATGTTGGAGCTCTCTGTACTAGTTACATGGGAAGGAACACTACAAATTCTGTAATCCTTAATCTCCACGGAAAAATGAATCACTTTTTTATATTATTGATATCGCCTGATGACACTAGTTGTCGTAAATCAGCGATATCCTATATGGCACCACGTGTCTATCGTCTGGCGATATCTCCTTTTCACTTTTGCCGTCCGAACTATTTCCAGAGTGTAGATGGCTTCGATCTCATTCCAGAATGGGGTGGCACGTTCCGTAACTCCTCCCGGATTGAAAGTTATGGTTGTTTGAAGTTTAGCACACAAAACTTATCATTTTGTTTTTTTTCTAAAGTGTACACACCCTTGGATCATGCCCATGACTGAGGACTTGTCTCCTCATTCAACATGTACAACCTGCACATTATATATACACAAAAGAGTAGATCAAATACATCTCGGTATTTGTTATTCTCAAACCAAGAGATGCGAAATGTATGCTCCAACAATCTTCCTCTTTTGATAATAACAAATACATATATAAGAAATTCATGAGTTTAAGACCATTTATGTTTATAGATTAGTGTGGTAAAATATATGCATGAATAATAATTTTATGACAAGGTAGCTTTAAAGCAAAGCATACTCTTCTTATATGAAGGCTCCCCATACATAAGTGTTCTATATATATTTTGCTCCCCCTAAATATCGGTCTTACTAGATTTCTCAGTTTATTCTCCCCCTTTTGCTATTAGCAAAAGTGGGTAGGGATGAATATATACCTTTTAAGATTGATAGGGATAACTTTTCGGAAGATTAATCATGATCGAGCAATAAGATAATATATGCACTTCTTATATGATTACTCCACCTACATAGATATTTCCTATGAAATTTTCAATGTACTCCCTCTAAAATTTTAAATTCATGCAAGTTATTCTCCCCTTTTGATTATATCAAAGGAGGTTAGAGGTGAGTGTATGCAACAAAAATTAGTTTGTTCTATGTAGAGAAGGAAAATATGATGCTCTGGAAAGAAATTGATTAACTGATGAGGGTCCAAGTCAATTTTTTGTTTGAGTAGTTACCTATTTAGTGGCTTCAAATCAGTAAGTAATTTGTAGTTTGTTTGCTTCATTTTGTTTATATTGTTTCCAATCACGAACTCTCTTCAGGAATTATAGCTTTTCTTAAATATTATTTTTGAAGGACAAAGCAAGCGATTAGGAGTATATGGACAAAATCGATCTCATTGTTGAGAAAATAATTTCATATTACACATTATTTTTATATGATTTTGTATAAGGGAACAAATGAACATTACAATTTTGAATTACAAGGCATCACCATAATGTCATTCTCTCATTTGTTGCATGTCGATTTATGTTGATTTAAGCCGATCTCTGAAAAATGTTGCCCATCAAATGATGTCGCTCGCCAAATGATGTCGCTCGCAGAATGTTGTCGCCCGTTGAATATTGTCGCACATCGAATGATGCTGCCCGCCGAATGTTGCCTCCAGCCAAATGTTGTTTTCGCTGAATATTGTCGCACGCCGAATGATGCTACCCGTCGAATATTGTCGCACACCGAATGATACCACCCGTCGGATATTATCGCTGCTGAATGATGTTGCCCGCCGAATGTTCGTCGTCCCCGCAAATGTCACCCCCACGACAAATGTCACCCCTACGACAAATGTCACCCCCACGACAAAATATCATCCCCGCGAGAAATGTCATCCCCGCGACAAATGTGCGCCCCCCGAACAAATGACGCCCCCACGACAAATGACGTCCCCATGACAAATGTCGCCCCCGAAATAAATGTCATCCCCACGACAAATGTTTCCCCATGACAAATGTCTCCATGCATGACAAATGTCCCTCATGACAAATGTGGCACCACGACATTTGTCACCCTCATGACAATGTCGCCCCACAACAAATATCGTCCGCACGATAAATGTCGCCCCCACGATAAATATTGCCCCTCACGATAAATGTCACCCCACGACATTTGTCGTCCAACGACATTTGTCTCCCCACAACAAATGTGGCCCACCACGATAAATGTGGACCCCATGATAAATGTGACCCCCACAACAAATGTCTCCCCCATGACAAATGTCCCCCACGACAACTGTTGCACCACGACAATTGTTGCCCCCATGACAAAGGTCACCCCACGACAAAGGTCGCTCCTACGATAAATGTCGCCCCCACGATAAATGTTACCTGCACGGGGACCCCAAGCATCCCCGATCAAAGTCGCCGCCCCCGACCAATATTGTCACAAATGTCGCACCCACGACAAATATCGTCCGCACGATAAATGTCGCCCCCACGACAAATGTCGCCCCATGACAAATGTCACCCCCATAATAATTTTTTTCCCCCATGACATTTATCGCCCCACCACAAATGTGGCCCACCACAAATGTGGCCCTCACGATAAATGTGACCCCATGACAAATGTCCCCCTAAGACAAATTCCCCCCGCCCATGATAAATGTTGCACCACGATAATTGTCGCCCCCACACACAATTGTAGCCCTCACGACAATTGTATCCCCCGCGACAATTGTCCCCCCCCCCCCACGACAAATGTCTCCCTCGCGACAAATGTCGCACTCACGACAACTATTGCTCGCACGGGGTCCTCCATGCATGACTGCTTGTACATATATTACAAGTTAACATGGCGATCAAAAAGTTTCTCGACCAATCCTGCATCTAGCCGAACGCGTCTACTCATCATACTCGTTGTCATCCTCTTCCTCAACATCGGACTCTTCGTCTTCCTCCAACTCAGAAGGCATTGAAGTGTGAAGAGAGTTGGCTACTTTGGCGAGGAGCTCTAGGATGATATCTTCGGCTGACAGGTCCTCGGTAGCTGGCGCAAGAAAACTGTCGAGAGCCGACCTCCCAACTCGATAAAGAGAAGTTAGTACAGTTAACTCTGTGTTGGATTTGTAAGTAATAGGGTGAATGACTTCGAGGAATGATGATATCTTCGGCCGATAGGAGCTCCCACACCCACCCTAACACGTTGGTCGACGATCCCCCGATTGCACTTCTTATCCAGCTGTAAATGTTATCAAGATAGATTCGAGTGCCAACCTCCCAACTCCACAAAGAGAAGTTGGTACAGTTAACTCGTTGTTGGATTCGTAAGTAATAGGGTGAATGACCTCAAGGAAGGGGTATCCAAAAGGTTGGGTGGAAGTCCCGAGAGTGTGCATCTAGCGAAACCCCCAGAGCACCATCTTACAGTTTCAGGCACCTACATCTCTCCTATAGGCGAGCATGTGAGAAGTCCGAGCATGTTTTGCGAAAGCTGCGAGAATCACGAGTAGTCGCATCGAACAGGATCGAGAGTACTCAAAAAGGGTCGTCGAGCCTAATAGCCTAGTGAGTGCTCATCATCATCGAGCCTAAGAGCCTATCATGTGCTCATCATCGTCAAGCCTAAGATTCTAGCAATCATTCATCATCGTTAAAGCCTAAATCCTAAGCGAGTATCGTTTTAGGAAAGTATTGCAAGAGCAGGCGAGAAAAATCTCATTTTTCTTTCATTTTTATTCATGGCAATTACATGACATACAAAAAATGTGATGCATCACCATGTGTAACCAAATGACTACTGCAAATAAATAAATAAATATATATATACATATATATAGTGATGCACAAAAAACTGGATCGGTTAGGACCGGTTAGGGACCGGTCACGGTTAGGACCGGTCCAGTCCCGGAGCAGTCCCATGGGTCCCTCGGGGTCCCCCCTTTTCCACTAAAGACCGGTCCCGGATCGGCATCGGTAAAAGACCGATCCCGGATCAGGATCGGTAAAAGCCAAGTAAACGATTGGGACCGGTAAAAGACCGTTAATTAGACCGATTATGCACTCATATTTATAGGTTTTGGACTATAATTCTCTCCATTTTTTATCAATCTAGATGAGATTAAGATATATATATATATATATATTATATAAGAGATATATTATATAGTTGTAATTATATTTATAAAGCATATATATAGCATTTAGTATTCGATCTATATATATATAATTTCCATATATTTATGTGATGGACTATAAAGATATATCTATGGCTTTTTATTCTATGAGGGAGAAAAGGGGGAAAGCAAAGATGGCCGTTCTGATGAGCATTTTTGAAATTTTCAAACCACCATTGATTTTAGAGAAGGATGACAAAAAGAATAAGCTAGGAGCTTCTATA